>OY747713.1:4121820-4226820 GCA_963556495.2 Valencia hispanica | reverse complement strand
ATTACAATCAGGACTATATTTATACTTTTTGCTTTAACATCAATTGTTCAAAAGGACGGTCATGTCTAATGTGAGGATGCGTAAAGATGGCAGCATTTAAACTAGGAATAAAAGAAGCCATAACACTGATGACAAACCTGCTGGCCTTTTCTATTTTTGCTGGGTTTACACCTGCCCTCTATAGACGCCTTTGGGTGATGGAGGAGAAGATGATGGACATCTGAGGGTGGAGATTAAGATTAGGTCGGGTTTAGATTCCAGGTTCTGATGTGGTTCTCCTCTAAATGCTCCTCAGGTGAAGCTGCTGTCTCTCAACATGAAAACCCAAACAGAACCTCCAAGCTGCCATCAGAGAGAGTAGTCCTGCTGGTTCTGGGCTCTCTGCTGGCTGCTGCTCTCATCATCATCTACAGACTCTGTGAGTTTTATGCTTTGAACCATGCACCTCCTGTTTGATTAAAGCCAGTTAGAAATGATGCTGATGAAGACAATCCTGTTCAATCTGATCCTCTCTAAACTTTATTTTATCAGCATCTGTCATGTTGGAGACCAATCGAAGCTGCCAAACCCTGAAAGAGGAGAATGAAGCTCTGAGAAAGAATCTCTCAGGTGAGTCTGTCAGAGTTTGAAGGTTTTTACAAGTCTGAAAGGTTTTCAACATTATTGTTTAGCTTCTAGCTTCACAATCCTTGTAGCAGGAAAATAACCCCCTTTCTATCTTTTAATTTTCAGTCTTGTTAAAATAAAGAGATAGGATTTGATAATTTTTTTCTCCATTACTGCTTTTGTTAATTTATTTTGTTTTATTTTTTCACCTAATTTCACTGTCTGGAATGTTAAACTGATACTTTTGGAGCGCAACACCAGGTTTCAGATTGTGTAAAAATGAAATAACTTTTTTTTGTTTCTTGAATCAGCCTTTGATGTTTTGACCAATCAAACCGTCCAAACCCTGAAAGAGGAGAACGAAGCTCTGAGGAGAAACCTCTTAGGTGAGTCTGTCAGAGTTTGGAGGATTCCTCAAGGTTCAGACTGAAAGTCTCAGTGCTGATTGATCACTTTACATTTAGAAAGCAAATTCAGATCTTGGTCTTTGTCCCATTTCTGTCCTCCAATGATGTTAGAGACATTGATGGACTGACAGATACAGGAAGTTAGATTGTAGCTGCAGGACAGAAGACGCCTCCTGCTGCCTCCAGATCACACAAACATCTACAGAGATTTCTTCCTCCTGACTCACTGAAGTCTTTGTCTTTAAAGATCTGACATGTCTGAAGTGTGAAGAAGGCTGGGAGCCACATGGAGGAACTTGTTATTATTTCTCCACCATTAAATTCTCCTGGGATGATAGCAGACATTCCTGCAAAGCTCTGGGAGGAGACCTGGTCAAGATAGACAGCAGAGATGAGCAGGTATGAATCACTGCTGCAGGTTCATGTTCTCACTGATTTTATTAAATCTTCATGTTTCTTCCTCTCATCTCAGAAAAGTCTCACAGAGTCACTTTCATCAACTTCTTCTGTTCAGATGTTCCTGGAGACCAGACTGAGAGACATGATGGAGAACGATGAGGAGAAGTTCTGGATCGGACTGACATTTTCAGAGGAAGTATACAGATGGTCCTGGGTGGACGGATCCCCTTTGACTGAAAGGTTTGACTGATAAAATAAATAAAAATCACGTGTCACTTTGAAGAATTTAACTCTCCAGCACTCACCTGCTGTTTTTTTTTTTTCAGCTCTTCTCAAAGTTTTTGGACTAATCAGGGTTTGGAATGTAGAGTTGGATCCAACTGTGTGAAGATGGGAAAGAAAGGAGGAACGGATGATCTGAAGACCTGGTTTTTTGCATCCTGTACATATCCTCAGAAAAGTATCTGTGAGAAAGCAGCTGGACTGAGTTAATATGTTTATGTCTGAAGTTCAGTTCAGTCTGTGAATCAATCTGAGTCCAGGATCAAGAAGCTGCAGAGATGCTGGTTTAATGAAGATGCTGTCATGAACATTTAAAATACACTTCCAGACATCATGAAATGATCATTACATTTTCTACATTTAATCACATTTTGTTTCTGATTTGTTCTTACCTTTGAAATCTAACAGTTTTTGTAATTTGTAAACTTTTCCAGCATCTGTAGCTGAGCAGATAAAGTTTTTGTTTTTCAGTCAGATGAGTTCAGTTCCTCATGTCCTGATATGTCAAAGTGTCTTTGGACAAATGACTGAAATGTTGATTAATGCTTTTAAAAATAGCACAGATTTATTTTAACTTCTCTGATGCAGTATATCAATGTTTATAAACACAATAAACTGATTTATCTGTTAATAAAAAACATGTTTTAAGATTAATCAGCAGCTTTAATCTCAGACAGTGTGATGGAAAACTGTTTTATGAGAAAGATTCAATCCATGAACTGGGGAAACCTTAAGTTACAGTAACTGTTTTATAAGAATGTTAAACCAGATTCGGAGATGGGTAAAACTAAAAACTAAAATCAAACCTGATCTAAAAGCTCCTTTACAGTAGTCTGAAATCACCAAGTTAAAGGGGGGGTATTATGCTTCTTCCAGCCACATATTACCCTTCTATAGCACACTCCAATAAAATTGTCACCTTAAGTCTTTTTAAAGTGCGTCATATATATTCAAATCCACCTTAAAGAAATCTACTTCCGCATTGGACGCCTTGATTTTCGCCTGTGCCTCTCTAAGACCCTCCTACTCTTTCTGACACTCCCCCTTCAGTTCGTCACATACTGTGCATCATCGCAGCATGCACGGAGTCGGAAAATAAATCCCACAAAAGACGTGCAGCTGCAGCTGGTGTGTTTTAATTACTGCACCTGGGACTCAGCTGGAGTTGTGTGAGGTGAGGAGGGGAAGGCAGCTCTGCAGGGGCGAGCCTCTCGGCTGAGTACGTAAGGTCGGAGGAGGAGATGGGTGGAAAAGGCGGGGATAGGTGGGAGCAGGCGTTTCAGCAACCACGAGAACTATGGAGGACCAAAACTGACATAATTAAGAATAAAAACAGAAATATATCTATTGTTTTTCCTTTTCCTTTATATGTGCATTTTCTTCAAGAAATGTATATACTATGTTTTTCCTTTTCCTTAAATGTGCATTTTTGCGAAGAAATTTATATATTTTGTTTTTCCTTTTCCTTATACGTGCATTTCCATCAAGAAATGTATATATTTAGTTTTTCCTTATATGTGCATTTTCTTCAAGAAATATATATATTGAGTTTTTCCTTTTCCTTATACATCCATTCCTTGTTTTTACATTCCCTCGTCTCCTCTTTTTACTTTTCCTTATGCATTTCTGCCTCATTATGCAAATGAGGAGGGCTGCCCTTCTTGGTGCAGCTCCTCTACTATTGGTCAATAAACAGGAAGGAGCAGGATCCATGTGCAGATTGATTGTGCATGATTGCGCTTTTGGCTTCAGTTTAGCAACCAAAGTACAGTTATGGAGGGAGCACAAAGACGGTCTGTGTCGGAGTTACGTTTGCAAGCGACAAGCCACTTCTTCCAAAATCTGGAGAACTAATGGGTCAGCTTCATTTTCCGTGTCTGCAGCTAACTGGAGTAGCCTCTCACCCAAAATGTCTACGCGAAACAATAAATAATCGTCACTGACTCTATTACTTTCAGCTAAGATAGCAATGTGCCTTAATTCTTCAGCAATCGTCTGGGACATCTCTGGTAGGAGTTCACTTTCTATCAAACAAGTAATTCTGCTGAAAGGCCAAAAGCGCAGTCATGCACAATCAATCTGCACATGGATCCTGCTCCTTCCTGTTTATTGACCAATAGTAGAGGAGCAGCACCAAGAAGGGCAGCCCTCCTCATTTGCATAATGAGGGAGAAATGCATAAGGAAAAGTAAAAAGAGGAGACGAGGGAATGTAAAAACAAGGAATAGATGTATAAGGAAAAGGAAAAACAAAATATATAAATTTCTTGAAGAAAATGCACGTATAAGGAAAAACAAAATATATACATTTCTTGACGGAAATGCACGTATAAAGGAAAAGGAAAAACAAAATATTTGCATTTCTTGACGAAAATGCACGTATAAGGAAAAACAAAATATATACATTTCTTGACGGAAATGCACGTATAAAGGAAAAGGAAAAACAAAATATTTGCATTTCTTGACGAAAATGCACATATAAGGAAAAACAAAATATAAACATTTCTTGATGGAAATGCACGTATAAGGAAAAGGAAAAACAAAATATATACATTTCTTTAAGAAAATGCACATATAAGGAAAAGGAAAAACAAAGTATATAAATTTCTTTGCAAAAATGCATGTATAAGGTAAAGGAAAAACAAAACATATATATTTCTGCTTTTATTCTTAATTATGTCAGTTTTGGTCCTCCACAGGAGAAGCGCTTCTGACTGTAAACGTCTTAATTTATGTTAATAACTCATCTTACATGTGTAGGGCAGGATAATCTGGAGTCTGTAGGGAATTATTAAAAACAGAATATAACACATGACTGAAAATAGCTGACAGTTAAATGTGTAAGAACATGATTTACATAAGTAAGGATGTAAAAATATTTAACAATTAAATAAGAACAGTTTCAAGCCTTTTCAAGTCACACACATACATCCATTATCTATACCCGTCTGTCCTAGGCAGGGTTGTGGGGGACTGGTGCCTATAACCAGTGTCATGGGCAAGAGGCGGGGTACACCCTGGACAGGTCGCCAGTCCATCATAGGGCGTAAAGTCACATTAATACAGTATTTCCTGTTACATGTGAATTCTCTTACTAGTTGTGAGGTACTTTAAGGCTATTTTAACACATTTAAACAAGACAGCATGTGGATTTTATGCGTCCATCTTACACAAAAAGTTATATATTTGTAATTAATAATAATGCTTTGTGTCAGAAGCAACTTGGGTGGAACAAAAAGTTTCTGGCAGCAGGTAAAGATTAAATACAGCAATATTAAAATACAATGGAATAATCCTTCATTGTCCCACAAAGGGACCGCTGGAGATAGGCACCAGCCCCCCCGCAACCCTGCATTAGGATGGACGGGTATAGAAAATGGATGGATGGATGGATGTCCCACAAAGGGGAAATTCGGCTGTAACAGCAGCAAAGTAACAGATAATAGAAGCATTCACGGTCATACAAGAATGATAGGAAAAATGTACCGGCTAGATCAAGTTTTTTCTTTAGACATTCTTCAAAATGTTAAAAATTAAATCTAATTAGAACTACATTTTAAAAGATAAACCCCCACATTGCATTGGCCATTACATTGGAGGGTGGGTGGGGTGGAAAGAAGATGACGCCGTGCTGTGTGACATCACACGGCTTGTCCAATCATATTCATTAAGTTAGAATAAGCCCACAGCTAGCCTGCCACATATCAGGCTTGTCCAAGAGCATACATTATGTCACCATAGTGAATAAGCGTAGCCAAGGGCGTAGGTTTGTTTTTAAAATTGCTGGGGACAATAACCATAAACATGAGTGTGGTTTGAAGATTGGTGGGGACAATAAATAATCATTCATATATATTTATCCTTTTGACGTTTTATTATAATATACACTGTGGTGTAATAACAGGTGTAAAAATTGAAAGCCCATTGTGTTTTATTTAGTTTTTCAAACAGTGCTGAAAACCATCATTAGACTGTTGTCTGTGAAAGATCATGTTTATTCACATCGTAGCACAAAGAATAATGTTGGCTACATTAATATTATGTTTGCCCCAGAAGAAGAATGCTCAACAAACAAAACAAAAGCATTTCCCTTGCAACCCTCGCCGTTCTGTGCGCAGGAACTTCAACTGTAACTTCACTATAGTTCTGCATAAAAGAAGTACCAGCTGTGCAACATTCCAGAGAAATAAAAAGGAAAATAATTTAATCTAATATGTGGTCATGTTATTTTCTGTTTTTTGTTGTTGTTTCGTTTGTTTTTTTTAAACACAAGCAGTTTACAATTCACATCCCTGACCATTTGTGCAGACGCGCAGATATTTTCAACTTTACGCACAGAGTTCAGGTAACTGAATCAATCAAAAAAAAGATTCCTATTAGAGCATCTGACTGATTATTATCTCAGACCTGGACACGTATTCAAAGCATCGCTATCTCAGAGCTCAACTGACAGCACCATGGAGAGTTATGGAGGGATCGGAGCGCGTAGCTGCGCGGACACAGACCGATGGCAGTTTTAAATCAACAGGCGGGTTGGGTTGGGATTTAATCTGGAGATAACTGTGGGTAAAGGGTCGGGTTAAAAAAATCATCTTAATGCATGGGGGTTGGTAAAATTGGACCAGTGCAGGACTCTGCAACAGTAAACTGTATACTTTTACTGCAATTATTTTGTATTTAAACATATGTGAGGGAAATTAGATATGCAAGCAGAAATTCTTGAGGAAACAATATTTATTTTTATACAGCTTTGAAGACGAACCGATCGCAATAATTGTTGCATGACTGGAAAATGAGCTAAAAAATATGACAGCAATCACACAGTCCATGCGCACCTTGCTCCCTGGGGGAAGCGCGCACAGACCTGCGCCATCCTTATATGCATGGTGTGACATAATTAATAGTGGGCAGTGTTGTGCCACAGATAGGTACGTTTTGGCTATGAATAATAATGAATAATTGCTTAGAGCAATTATCAATAAGATTAATAATTTTATGTAAAAATTACCAAGTTTAGGGCACCAACCGGTTTCCAGGAATATCAAAAGCCAAATTGTTCAGTCTCAGTTTATGTTTATGATTACCTGCCTGATAAGGCTGAGACAATTAAACAATATATGAAGGAATAAGTTCTTGGCGTACCTGAACAGCAAGTTACTACACATGTAGGTGAAATAACAACAATGGTTTTCCAAAATACAAGAGTTTATTACAAAAAGAATTCACCTTCAGTTAACATACTTTAATCAACAAACTCACCAAACTAGTAACACACAACTAAACTACTAAGAAAAGAATAACAATAATAAAACTCACACTCAGAAGTAAAACAGTAAAAGTGATAAAAATGCACAGAAATAGAAACAATAAACAATAAATTATTAATGATGTCACAGTTCAGAATGAATATGTTTGCTCAAAGACCAAGGCTTGTATTGAACAGTGTTGGGAATAAGGCTAAGTTAGTTTTAAACTAATTGCGATTAGTTTAAGACTAATCAGCAGATTCTGGTTTGTTTTCAAACCACCAATTCACAATGCAACGTAGAAGTGAAGAAAAACATTGTTTGGAAGAAGTAATGTTTCATTAAACCATTTGCTGAATTAGAAATCAACAACCTTTAGATAATTGATTCAATTTAATTGATCGGTCACTGCAGTGATTGATCTAATTTAATATTTAGAGTTTATGTTAACGGCCGTACCAATTATGTCGATCTAATTTAGTATTTTGACTTACCAAGAAGGCGGTCTAAAAAAATGACATAAAAGATTAGTTTTAGTGTTTAAACTATCCGTTTTAAAGTCGATCTCTATCGACTATGAATCGCGGGTAGCATTAGCTTGGAACGTTGTTTCGTCCTCTTCGGCTTGTTAAACAGCGATCAGCTGCACCTCATTTCACTGACACAGTACCTTCTCTTCAGGTTCAAGATCGCATTGTCCCAGGCTTTGTCGCGGTGAGGTAATGCTCCAGTCTCGACGCGGTTCTGCGGCATTCGGTAGCTTGTTAGCGGCTCGCCTCATGCGGCAGCATCTGTCAGAAAGCAGGGCTCAGGGCGGAACAGTGGGGTTTATCTCAAAACAAACTGGGCTGCGATTCACCTGATTGATCAGCAGTATTGTCGTTGTTGGAGTGAGATCCTCCCAGAACTCGTATCTTTTCCCTCGCCAGCGAAGTAAGGATGGGATCTCTCCTGGCGCTGTTTGGCTGAACACCAGAACTGGAGAGCGCGTGAAAATCTGTGGCGGTGCCTTATATAACCTCTGGTCCTCTTCTTCTCCTGTCGGAGCTAGAATGTGGGTTAGCGCCAACCAATGCCTGTGTGTCCGCAACAGCAGCTTGTTGTGCAGTTAGTTTCCAAACCAGTTAATTCATAGTTACATACAATTTTATACTGTATTATGTGCGACAAAGCGTAGCATTGCCAGTAAAGTTATTATGATGGACACATTTCATTAGCGAACTTGACTTTAAGTGACTTACAGGTTTCTTTGAAAAATAGTTCCTCATGTCCAAATTCTTCTTTTTTGGTGCCATCCTTACTCGCTTCTGCACCCACGTTTTACCTGAGTCCTGGAAAGTTCTCCTTGCAGTTTTGGCGCTGCTAACAACCAACATAGCTGCAGAGTCTCACCTGAAAGCAGGAAAAGGCACAGCCAATCACATTGACCATATATGTTACGGGAGGTAGGACTCCGTTAGGGAACGTAATTAAACTATTTCTGCACATCTAGGTGAATGAGACGTTGACAGATCGGTATTTTTCTTTCTCCTTTTTGCTTTCTATCGGGTTTGTTTTTCATTTCTCGAGGAGATCAAATTATTGGTGGGGACAATTCAATAATCGCTGGATATTGGTGGGGACATGTCCCTTCCGTCCATGGTAATTCTACGCCCTTGATTTTACCGTTATATTATTTTCGTTTGTTCTAGAGTGCTGCTGTCATCATTTAAATCTGCTACAGTTCATGTCCTTTTTGAGCCTTTTTGAAGTCAGTTCAACATCGCTGCCGCAAACGTCTTCCGTCCGCCTCTCCTCCGCCTTTCCTCACCAGTCTGAAACTCCTGCTACTTCTACTTGAATGTAAACAGTCATCTATGTGAAGCGCGCCCTGACGTATAGCAAGCTTTGTGTGTCATGACGTATGCTGCCTTCAAGTGGTATCGTAATTATGGTAAATACAAAAAACCGACATCGAAATTGCACATGAACACCCACTCATGTTGTATCTTCCACTGGAAAACTAGAAAAATTAAAATACTGTTATTATTTGGTTTGACCTCCTGAGAGCAGATGCTAGCTAGACGTCTAAAACGTTTTAACCAAATAACAGGTCAGGATAGACTGTGGTATGCAGCGCACGCTGGAAATGAGTCCCGGTACACTGAGGAGTAAAATTTTGAAGTGCCGGTACTGCGTACCCTTGCGTACCGGCCCACTTAAAGCACTGTGTACACCGCAGCGCACCAAGCATGCAACCAAACCCACCAATGAACTGACCAAGCATGAAACATACAGAACAGGAGATCAAGTGGAGATGCCGTACCTGACCCCACCGAGCCACCCAACAGCTACCGCCAAACAATGCCCAAACCAGCCCCTCCCAAAGTGGCGTCCCTGAACAGCGGCTGACCGATACCCCACTCCACCTGGGCCCAGTCAGGCAGGCACCAGGGATGAACCCCCCCGAGCACCAAGCCCCGGACACCAAGAGCCACCAACGCACCAGAGGTCAGTGGCATCAGTCACCAGCAGGGAAAGGCAGAGGGGAAATGGGCCCCTCATTTGGTAGGGGGGCTGAGATGTGCCAGGCCACAATGCAGCCCAAGACTGGACCTGACGGATACAGTGGAACACACAGACATAGTCATACGTTCCTTCCCTCTTACACACATACCCTCTCACCTGCACACCAAGACACACAAGAAAGGACGCTGTACACCCACTCATACTCCCCATACACACTCTATACTCCCAGGTCCAGGTACCGATGCTCCAGCAGAGCAACGAGCCCCTGGCCCCAGGAGGCGCCCCCCCCTACCCTCTAGGATGGAGACAAGCAGACCGCCAATGCCCAAACAGTGGCAAAGCAGCCCACCAGCCCAGGCCCCGACCAAACTCCCTGTTTCTCCTCCCGGACCCCAACCCCTGATGGCCAATAGTGAACAAGGGTGTGGAAAGACCCCTAGCCTCCCTCCTCCCGTTCGAGTATAGTGTGGATGTGTGTTGTTATAATGTGCATTAAAAACAGAGGGGTGGGATGTGGGGAATGCAGCCACACATCCCCCAACCCCCACCCCGAACCCTCAATGTCATAAGCAGTTTAACGGTGGGCACCGGGACCAGAGGTGAAGCTGATTGAACAGCTCCTCCTCTGGATGCCGAATAGTCCCAAAGTCCCTACATGTGTGTCTCATGAGAATGTTATGAGTGAGAGTGTTAATGTTGCACAGTAAAATTGGGACCCAGGCTCCACGTGGTAGCGGAGATGGAAACCCCTCCCCACACCCCAGTGACGTGCCTACACCTCAAAGACCTACATTAGTGGTAGAGTCATGGAATGGGCAGACAGAGGTGCTGGAGATGGGAAGGGATGGACTGGGGGACAAAATACCTTCCCACGGAGCTCGCTCCCCCACTGACTCCAATATGCACCCCCATTCACCAAGATCCACCAAGGGAGGGAGGCGCTGGCACATCCACCCCAGGGCCCATGGCTGCAGCACCACCAATCCCCACGGAGCCCAAGGTAGTCACCCCGACCCCATCCCAGAAGAAGATCTACACCTACCCCGACATTCGGTCTACTATCAAAGTAGAAAAAAGTAGTGCACCCCCTAGGGGGAGAGCACTTTCAGCTAGATGGTGACAACCTCCCCGCCAATAAAGGAGGCCCCCAGCACCACCATTGTGTTGAAGGCCCCCGTGCCAAAGCAGGAACCCAGGGCACACACCGGCCCAAAACCTGCTGATGTGCCCACCCCCTATCCCCGGCAGTGCAACAACTGTTGTCTGATGGCTCAGCAAGCAACCGAAGCCACCCCCTCGCCTAAGTCCATTGCCCTGCACCTCCAGTACCCGGCCCGTCCACCAGTTAACCTGAACCAAGTCCTGTTACATCACCCGACCAAAATACTCTGCAGCGTGCAAAGACCAAGACCCAAGATCCTCTGAGTCTTTTATACGTTGGATTCATCCGAATTTTTCATCGACAATTAAAGATGTTCTGTTAAATGTCGAGTCCCAGCTCTGGTGATCTGATGTCTAAAGAAAGCTGTTTATGTTAAGTATGGTTGTTGTTTTCTGATGAAGACCACTGCCCCAGGGTTCGATTTTAGACCCAGTGCTTTTTAACCTTTATATGCTCCCTCTTGGCAGCATCATCAGAAGACATGGCGTTAACTTTCACAGTTATGCTGATGATACACAGCTGTACATCTCCATGTCTCCTGATGACACACGGCCAATGGATTCACTTTTTAACTGCATTTTAGACATCAAATCCTGGATGGCAGAAAACTTTCTCCAGCTCAACCAGGACAAAACTGAAGTTTTAGTCATCAGTCCTGAGGCTCAGAGAGAGAAACTTTTACCAAAACTACAATCACTGTCTTTTAATCCTTCTTTACAAGTGAAGAACCTGGGCGTGATTTTTGACTCTGAGCTGACTTTTATCCCTCACATTAAAAATATTACTAAAACAGGTTTTTATCATCTAAAGAATATTGCCAGAGTCCGCCCCATTCTTTCCCGGGCCGATACGGAGACACGATGCTTTTATTACCAGTAGAATTGATTACTGTAATGCCCTGCTTTCTGGACTTCCCAAAAAGGGTATCTCAGGTTTACAACTTCTACAAAATTAAGCAGCACATGTCCTGACAAAGACCAGGAGGCGGAAACACATTACATCTGTCTTAGAATCACTGCATTGGCTCCCCGTACGTTTTAGGATCGATTTTAAGGTTCTATTAATGGTTTTAAGTGTCTTAATGGTCTTGGGCCGTCTTATCTTTCAGAACTGCTTTTACCATATGAGCCTTCACGGTCTCTGCGCTCCTCTGGCAGCCGTCTCCTTGTCATCCCAAAAGTCAGGACACGCACTCATGGTGAGGCATCCTTTCATTATTATGACCCTCACCTCTGGAACAGGCTGCCTGAGGACCTCAGGGCCGCAGAGAACGTTCATGTTTTTAGGAGCAGGCTCAAGACACACCTTTTTAGCCTAGCTTTTAATTGATTATGGGTTAGGGTTAGGGTTGGTGATCCTAACCCATGATCTCACTAGTGTTTTCAATTATACATCACTTTGTGATAACCTCCGTTAAAACATTTATGTGAACCGAAATTATACTCTCAAAGAAAACACAACAATGGTCAGACAAGCCCACATCACGCACATTAATCTTGGAAATGCCCAGACCCTTCGAGATCAGTAAGTCCAAAACATGACCCTTGTTATGTGTGGGCTCTGTTATATGCTGAGTCAGCCCAAAGTTGTCCAGAGTGTTACTCAGGTCTTTAGACTCTTTGTTCTGGGGATTGTCAACATGGCTGTTAAAATCCCCAACAATAATTATACAGTCAAAATTAACACAGATTATAGACAGCAGTTCACTAAAATCATCATTACAGTCAGCACAGTAATTTGGAGACCGATAAATGTTAAGAAACATGGCTCTAGATGAGGCCTTCAGCTGTACAGCAACATATTCAAAAGAAGGAAAACTTCCAAGAGCTTGTCCTGGGAAAAGTTCTGACTGCTGATATCCACGCAGCCTGGACCCTTAACACATCATACATAAGACTGTAGCGATTACACATGCTTACGTGGTGGGGTAGGAGGGGGCCGGGCTTGTTGCCCTACCTTTGATCGTCCTGGTGTGGGGTTTATTGGTAAAGAAAACAAATTGGTCTGGGGGGTAGATCTGAGCCCAATGTTGACTTGCTCCATTATCTGCTGAGTGAATTTCAGATGGGGGGAGTGGGGTGGTAGGTCTTCCTTTTGAGATAAGTCTTTGTGTATCTCCTTTTTGGCTCCAAGCACAGAGGGATGACGCAGGAAGTAGAAAATATTGAAGGTAAACAGTCTTACACCTGACCTGTTCAAACTAAATCCATTTGCCTTAAAAAGATGTCTACACTCCCAAAAAATCTGAAAGTTGTTAATAAATTGCAGTTCTTTGTCAGGACATGCAGATAAAATCCACTTATTTAATGCCAAAAGACGGCTAAATCTTTCTTCTCCCCCTCTGATGGGTGGTAAAGGTCCACTGATGAATACTGCTGCATCCAACGAGCTCACGGTGTTCAATAATCCAGTGAAGTCCCGTTTCAGAACCTCCGATTGTTGCTTGGACACATTATTCGACCCTGTGTGGAGAACAATGTTTTTCACTGTTGGATATTTAGTCACAGTTTTCAGAATCCTCTTCTGCATGTCACTGACCATATCCTTTGGAAAGCAGAGGACTTTGGTGTTCTTTCCACACATCCACTGAACGTCCTTTACAGAGGAATCACCTACAATCAGAGTTTCAGGCCCAGTCTTTTGCTTTCTCTGTGGCCTCTCACTCTCTGACAGGTTATCAGTCCTCATCTTGCTGCCTTGGGGTGGATGGTCGTCAGATTAAGATCCAGGGTTCTCCAACAGTGAAGCAAATCTGTTCTGCAGCTTCACATTCGGTTGTTTTGAAAGTCTGTGGCTAACTTTCCCATTTGCAGCTGTTCTGTCCCGTGTCCTCTCATGTATGGGAGTAGAAGAAGCCCTCTCTCTTGTAGGGAGTGCAGGCCAGTCGGTATCATCACAGATTTCCACTCGCTGTGTCTAGCCTGCACTACGTCCTCCCGTTTCACAGAGACATGATTTAGTTTTTGGCTTAGCACCAAGACAGTTCCAGGGAGGATTATCACTCTGTGATTTAATGTAATGAGCAGAGGCTCCCTCTTTCTTGGTGGTGTTATCTCTGCCTGCTGAATGCTAAGTACTTAGATGCTGTAGATCAGGCTTCAGCTGTGTGTAGGCCACACACACAGAGCGCTGAAGGTAAAAGATCTATGAAATATTGCCGTTACTACTAAAAAAGGTTTTTCCCATAAATGTATATGTATTCAAAAGTCCTGCAGGTCGGATCATAAGGGGGAAAAAAATAAAAAATAAGCTGAAAAATGCAGAAAAATGCAAGCAGAAGGGAGAGCGAAGTAGCGAAGCAGCCAATTGCAGCGAAGCAGGAAGCAGGAAAGTCTGCCATAACCGACTGGGGGTCTGAGAAGCCAGAGCAGATGCATAAAAAATAAACAATATGATGCAGAATTACTTTCTATGTTAAATAAAAACTAGGAAATGTAATTTTATTTCTATTGCACACTTTCAACAACAAGGTAATTCATGGTGCTTTACATGTTAAGGGGATAAAGTAAAAACAGCAATAAAGCATAAAACACACACAAAACATTTGATACAGGAAAACATTACTCAAGGGCAGCGCTAAACAGATACCTTTAGTTGTGATTTAAAAGAACTCAGTGTTTCAGCAGCTTTGCAGTTTTCTGGAAGTTTGTTCCAGATTAGAGGAGCATAGAAACTGAAAGCTGCTTCTCCATGTTTGGTTCTAATTCTAGGGTTTATTAGTAGACTGAAATTAGAGGACCTAAATGGTCTGTGGGGTTGGTATAGTAACAGTAGGTCTTCAGCATACTTTGGCGCTAAGCCATTCAATGATTTATAAACTAGTAAAAGTATTTAAAAGTCTATTCTCTGAGCTACAGGGAGCCAGTATAAGGGCTTTTGAACAGGGGTTGATGTGCTCGACTGTGGTGGAAAATTGTTATGCAATTAGGAATTAAGTGTATATTTTCTGTTTAGTGAATGCATCTAGGGTAAAATGACAAGGTTATTGTTCCAACTTAATGTTTATGAGATATATGTGTCAGGTCACCACAGAGACAGACGCCGGGGCAGTAAGATAACAGTCTGGCCTTCGGATGAGCTGTTTTATGCGTTGCTATCAGACTCGCATAAACCAGTTACTCCAGAGGTGGGGCGTGAAAGTTGGAGAAGACGTCTACAGAGATAAACAGTGATTGCTGAATACTATTTAAGCGGTTAGTTAGAAAGGTTGGTTAGGGTGATGCACGAGTAACTCTGTCCCCTCCATGCTCTGGCCAGACATGTTTGTATTAAATACTTAAACGCCTTTTGGGACTCAAGTCTTCTTTATAATGGAAACCCTGAGATACATTTTTTTGCCATAACACTACTTTCCTGGTTCTAGTGAGGAACACGAGCAGCAGTGTTCTGGATCAGCTGCAACTGTCTGATTGACTTTTTAGGCAGACCTATGAAGACGCTGTTGCAGTAATCAATCCGACTAAAGATAAACGCATGGATGAGTTTTTCTAGGTCCTGTTGCGACATCAGTCCTTTAATCCTAGAAATGTTCTTCAGGTGATAGAAGGCTGACCTTGTTATTACTTTTATGTGACCCTGGAGGTTCAGGTCTGAGTCCATTACTACACCTAGATTTCAGGCCTGATCAGTAGTTTCTAGCTGGATTAACTGAACCTGTGTGCTGACTGTGGATCGTTCCTCTTTAGGTTTAAAAGTAATTACTTCAGTTCTGTTTCTGTTAAGCTGGAGAAAGTTATGGCACATCCACTAGTTGATTAGCTCGATGCATTTACTTAGGGTTTGGATGGGTTCAAAGTAACCTGGTGACATCGTAATGAGTTTATTTCAGTAGTCGCTGCTTTTACTGGCTTCATCTAGAAGAGAAACACATCTAAACAAATCCGATCTATGCTTGTTTTAAAGTCAATAGGATAAAGGAGGCACAGCTAATCACAGCAAAATCTTATCCAATACGTTTGTATAGAAGAGAGACAGGGTTAAAACAAAAAAGAAAGGGCTAAGTGTATCATATGTTAAAGGGGTACATTAGCATAATTAGCTCTCTCTATTAAGAGAAGAAAAACAGAACATAAAGTTAAAAGATAAAATAAGAGCAAATATCTTGAAACTGGAGGGTAGTAGAAGAAAGTAGCAGAGGTTAGTCTTTACTAGTTCCAATTGGAGGGAAAATGTATGCATTCCTATGGCTCTACCGGGCTGGTGTGTGGACTAATCTTTAGCCTGAATTAACCTTATACGTCTTCTGCTAGTTCACCAAATCCATGTTCATATTTATAACCACCAAGCTGTTTATATAATCAGTATATGTCACGCTGCCCTATTCCTGCCTCATTGTCTTCACCTGTCTGTCTCATCATCCACACCTGATCCTACTCACCTCCTGCCTTTAAGACCCCTCACTTCCTTTCACTCCCGGCCGGATCATTAGTAGTTCATTAGTTGGTAATCGTCTACCGCCATGGTGTGTTCTTCCTGCTGTCTTCCTTCCCTGCCCGATGTCCAGTGTCTCCGTTCCTGACCGTCTTCACCACCATCATCACGATCTCCTCACTATAATAAACATCCTGCACCTTCCTTCAGCGAGTGCGTTTGGGTCCATTCTCCACACACCTCGTGACAGTATATGTGAGAAAATAGCTTTTCATTGGTCAGATACTCCATGTCACTACAGGAAACACTATCTTAGCTCTTGGACGCCAATCTACAAACAAATCAACTCACTAATTAGAGGTGTTAGGGTTGGAAAAGGCTGAACGGATTTAACATTAGGATCTACTGCAGCGCTAGGATACCTACAAAATGTGCATCTATGAGTTTGTGGCAATTCCTAATAAAAGCCTTGTTTTACTTTAGATAGGCCTCTGATCGATGTCGAATTCACCCTGATGTTGACAGGTCGTCTGCTTGGAGACTTTTGTCTCTCAGCTAAAGGAGGAGCTGCAAAGGCTGACATCAGCGTTTAAACTGAACCCACCACTGTTAGGCAAAAAAAAAACCTGTCTTCAGTTCCTCCAACACCAACCAACATACCAGCTTTTAGTGAATTTTCACAGGCTTCTGGGCCAATCCTGTAAGATGAGTGTGGTGTTTTTTTGCTTTTATAAGAGAGGGAAATGATTGATGAGCATTGTTTTGGGCAGCTCTGTCAACTCTCTAATAAATACCAGCAGAAAAACTAGCAAAATAAAGCACCCCCTCCTAAAGACCAACAGAACTGCAGATACGCAACATGTTCAGTGTTCTGACACATGGATTAAAATTGTGTGGTTCATAACAGTGCATGATTTGTGATTTAAAACTGTGTACTCACTGCATGAAGTTAACACTGCATGCCATTGGCTTGATTTGGGACTTCCTCTCTGATCTGACAGCCCTAGCTGTCTTCAGGAAGCTTTTTAAAGCTTAAAGTAATATCTGAGGTGTCTCAGAGTCACAGCAGAAGGATGGCTGAAGCTGATGTAACATACGTTGATGTGAAGTTTACAAAAAAGGCCAAAGGTAAGCCTACCTCCCAGCCTACCTACATCTTATCAGTTCCAGTCTTTAATCTCCTCCCCATTGACTCCTCTGTGTTTTCTGTTGTGCAGATGAGGTTCCTGCAGCTAATGTTGTCTATTCTACAGTCAGAAGGCCACAAATTCAAGAGCAAGGTTTGTTTAAGAAAAATTTAAACTTAAACTTGATTCAAAATTAAATCCAAGTCTTAAATTAAACCCAAGTCTATGTTTTTGTGCAGTCCTGTTTTTAATTAACAGACTGATATTTTTATTAAAATGTGGAATTCGATGTCTGTTTAAGAGATGATTTATGCTTTTTTATTGAACAGGAAAACCAAAAGTAGCTGAAAAACAAATGTACCAGTGTTTGACAGCTCAGCAGAGGCAGGTAGAAACTAGTGACATTTACTTTAGTAAAATTTTGGAGTAGTTTTACTAAACCGTAATTTTTACTTTTACTTGAGTAATATTTTAATGAAGTATCGCTAGTCTTACTGGAGTAAAATTTCTTGCTCCTCTACCCACAGCGAGTAACTTTTATGATATGTATGTAAGATATGTATGTATGTCATTAACACCAGAGTAGTTTTCTAAGAAGCGACAAGTGAAGAAGCTTCTAAGCAGAAGTAATTTATATATATATAGCGATCACAACGCACAGTGTCATCGCTTCAGTTTGCTCTTCTGCTGTGTGTGATTCTTCTGACTTTCCTCTTTTTTAGCTCTTCTTCAGAGGTGTTGCCTAAAATGAGAACCAACCACCATTTAGGCTTGGATTACACAGAACCATTAAAACTCCTTATAGATCCCACATTATGTTTGTAGATAGAAAGAGGACTCATACTGTAGCCCTGTGGTCCATTATCTAAGGCCACGAGATCATCCTTAGTTACTTTAATCAGAGCTGTTTCAGTGCTTCAGATGTTCAACCTGGAATAAACATGGCGGCCGTATTGTTCTGATTAAGAGTGTCAGCCGGTCACTGGTCTAGGGTCAGATCATCCCTGTTAAAGCTGCAGTCCGGAGAATATATTTATGTATCAAAGTTTTATATATCTTTAAAATGATAGTGGGGTTCAATACTATGACAAAAGACTAGCGCTCCACAACATTTTTGAATCTTCCTAAGTCCTGCCTTCCTCCCATAGACGCCTATGCATTTCACACTGAGCTGCGAATTCTTTTAGCCAATAGAATTCGAATTTCTGGCTTGTCGGCTGTCAATCAACTTACATGCGCATCGCTCGAACCCACTTACAGGGACATGTAAATTTAAGGGGAGGTGTCTATGGCCTATGATGCAGAGCTTTGCTCAGTTTTAAATTTAAGGACCCCTTTACAGAAGGAGAAGCTTATTATTCCATACATGTCAGGATGAAACATCAGACATGTGGTTGAGTTATTGGACTTTTTTTGACAGAAGTGTATCTGTTTCCAATCTCCAGTCTGTGCAACGTGTGCAGCAAATGTTCAACCAGTTGGACAGAGCATGAAGTCAAAGGTCACCTTAAAGCTAGTGGTCCTGCTGGTGCTCTTTGCCATCTTGGTAGTGTTGTATTCTCCTTTTTTGAGGCTATTTTTTATTATGCAGTACATATGTTTTAATTATATCTTTTTTAAGCTTTAGAAGTAATAGGCCTGTTTATATTATTCAGGGTAGTAAAACATGACTCTGTTACCAGTATTTTATAGGGTTGAAGGTTTTAAGTAAACAAACTCTTGAGTAAAGATATGAATTGAAAGCAGGGAGGATCAGATATAACTCTAATTCAGGTTACAATCCAGTTCATGGTACGGTCAGGAGACCTGGAGAAAATAAATGACCTGTCAAGATGTAGAAGGAGGAGAGAGGAGTCATGTGATATGTTCTTTGTTCTTTTGGAAATAAAAATGGTACAGCCTTGTAGGAGAGCGAGTCAGATTTTGTCTGGCTCCCATCTGCAGGTGCGTCCTTTTCAAACAAGATATCTGTTTGTGTTGTTTTTACTCTCTGTCTCTCAGCTCTGGGTCTTATTTTGAAACAGTTCCCGCTGGGGTTTTGGAGTTCGGCGCCCCTCCCCTCTCTGAGTAAAAAAAGAAGCGAGTTCCAGAGCATACAATGAGAAGAAGCCGACAAAATGGTGGAGGATGCGGGCATTTGATTTGGTTTTGAGTTTTCTCAGGGCTGGGAGAGATTGAGTGTGAGTAATGAGTGTGGCATAACTGATTGATACATGTGTTTGTGGCAATTATAGTGATTTTGTGTTTTTTCTTTGAGTTCAACAGAGATTCGGAGAGCGACTGGATTGATCCTTGCTAATCAACACCCGGGTGGTTTTGTATCAATCTGGAAAAGCGCTAACACCAAATTAATAGGTATTGATCGATTTAAACGTTCTCCATTTAATGTTGACGTGTTGTTTTTTCGGTTGAGGGTCGACCGAAGTGCGGACCAGGCTTGAGAGTTGGCCGCTCAGATCCGATGGGACGCTGTCGGAAATCTCCCAGGCTGGCAAGCGAGAAAAGACAGCAGTTAAGAGCCTGTGTGCTCTCTGTTGTCTAGACGGATTCCCTTGGAGAGGCCGGCGTATCTTCCAAACGCACGTTTGAGCCACGTGAATTGGATTGTGTTTAAAGGTCCGGCTTTAGGTGGCTCCGGTAGAGGTTAGTGTTTGATGAGCTTGTAAAAATTGTTGTTCTTTCTTTCTCTCGGATGAATGTGTGTGTGATTGGAGAAGTCGCGGTGACGGAAAAAAGGGCTACCAGGTAGCTTTTTGCACTCCGGCCTCACATAAACTTCTCATTTAGGGGAACTAACCGACTGAATCTAAAACCATAATTCCTCTGCGAATCTTAAACGCCTAGACAATGCCCTCGCTTCTTGTATAGACAATAAGCGTAGAAGCTTGACATTGTAGAGGAATAAGGGAATATCATTTTCAGTCAGCTAAAGTACCCCCATAAGTTAGCTTACAGCTAACGCACAGTTTGGATGAGTTTCGCCTGGAAATAAAGGCGTTCAACCTTGTGCAACTACGTAAACACGTCTAAAGCATTGTCTAACACATATATATAGGACTGTTATTATGAATAACTGGTAGTAAACTCTATAGAATATATATAAAATTACTTTTTATGATAACGGAGCGGTCACGTTTGGCTTCCGGTTGAGCTAGGTTGCTCATGATGACAGCTAATCTTTGGTAGCTTAGCTTCCGAACTGTATTTATTTGGCTCGGTTAAACAGTCATTCGAGTATTGATGGCGAAGTGTGGTTTTGTTGGAGGCATTTTGTTCTTGTCTTTGGTTGGTTTACTTATGAGTACGGTTTGATAGGTTTAGCATCGTAGTGAAGAATTAGCCATCTGTGCACCGGCGTATTCATTCCGCGGTGTGACACGGAAGTTTTATTGGGCCGGACTTTGATCTGTCAGTCCGGCTGAGTTTTTTTTTTTTTTTTTTTTTTGAGCAAACTGTTGACGATTTTGTGTTGCAAAGCGAGTTTTAAATGTATTTCTTTCGGTATATGTTTTAATGATAAATAAAAATTGCTTTATATTGGGAGAATTCTATTTCTTCGTGTGTTTCACCGAAGTGTGCGTCCCGAGTTTTGGCGCAGGCCGGACTCTATTAGGAATTCTTTGATTTTTAGATGAAACGGCAATAATCTCCGTATATAAATAAATTAATGATAAGATAAACAGTGCGTTATAAACCTTTTTAGCTTTCCTTCGTTTCGGCTTTGCCTAAAACATTATTAAGGTTAATGTTGCATGAATAAATAATGTATAAACTCCTTCACTATAAAAAGAAATAAATTAAATAAATAAAAACGGTGCCTGCCTTTACTGTTAACTGCATTAATATTGGGATAAATTTGGGCCTACGAATTGATAGTTTATCAATTAAAATACATAATTTATAAGAGTTAATACAAATAACCTACTTTGTTAAATTTTTATCCATTTTGGATTTTTGTTACGAATATTCAATGGCAGCTGAATATAAATTACTTCCTGCTCCACAGGGACAAAACTGGAGTACTTTAGATGCCCAATTGTTAATATACATTTCTAAATTATATTCTGTTTTAGTTGATAAGCCCGGTAAAAAAGATAAAAACCAGTTCCAGGGCCTTATGACGGCCATGTGGGCTCGTCATGGTGCCCGAGGAGACGACAAAAGAAGTTTGTCACAAATGTGTTTTGAGGAAGGGAAACGTTATGCAGATAAAGCTAAAACAGCAAAGAGCATCACTGGTGCTAAAATGAGACTCTTAAATCTGAGAAAATGTGGAAAACATGGGGTTTAGCAGGACAGGGTATTGATCATTTGTGTGTTACTGCAGAAAATAGTTTTTCGGCAGACCATATCCCTCCCCCATATCAACCTATGTACCCCATATTGACGACCTCTGGTCAAACACATATTTCATGGGGCTTGGAGACAGACAATGGCCAGATTATACTTCAAAACACGCAGGGTGACGCACCGAGTTCACCATCTCTTTGTGAGCCACCCCCGGTGGGCATTACTCCCCCCCTTCCTTCAAGCAGTGCAGTGTTGCACTGGAGTGGCCTCCCACAGAGGTCTGTAGCCCATGAACCATTGACTAAAAAACCACAGGGTGATTTAAAGGTAAAAGATGATGGACAAGATTATAAATTGCGTTTTGAAGTCACCGGTAAAGGGGTTGTAGAACACACTGGGGAGGAAAAGCGACAGCTACTAAATTTAGTTAGCAACAAATTAGAATGCACCGATAAATTGTTCTTGGCGTATAATGCTAAATTGATCGATGAGATGGAGCAGCACGAACACAGGTTAACTAAAGTTCAGCTACAGATGGATGGGGTGCTGCAGGATCAGGAAAGATTAGCATCTGTGGTAAGGGGTCAAGCTGCAGACCTTTCAGGGAGTGCCAGCCCCACTCAACGTGATGAATGTGCAGCGGTTCTACAGGTCAAAAATATGCAGACGTTAGGGGACAAGGGGAGTGAGGGACCATTTAAGAATACCAGATCTCAGGTGTCACTGGGGGCAAGTGGAGGCCCTGATTTAATGCTTCCTTTAGTGGGAGCATCAGATGGTTCAGTAATTTACAAACCATGGAAGATGGCTGACATATCTGCCATCATTCTGCAACTCCCTGCTTTGACTGGTGGAGGAAACTGTTGGATAAATAAATTAAATCAGCTGACTTGAGGGCAAACCCTAGCGGTGGGGGATTGGAAAGCTATTATGGGTAGAATGTTGACATTGACAGTTTATAATGAGATGATGCTCCAGTGCCAGTTAGCATGTGTACTTGATGAAGCCCCATTCACGCATCATGCATATGAGCTTGCCGAGTGGGTCAGAAGAAAATATCCTACTCCGCCTGCGTCTAAAATTTTGAAATTTCCCTGGTCAACTGATGTTACTCCCGCAGAACATATAGCAAAATGTAAAGATAAATGGGTTGCAGTTACTGGAGAACATCCTCGAGATCCGGGAAATAATCGGATTTGGTTTAGAGAAGCAGTTTTAGCAGGCATGCCAGAGTCTGTTGCTACATTAATGAAACGGAATCCTGATTCACACATTTATGATCAGCCTTCATGGGAAAGACACGTAACATATTATTTACAAGATGGGCAAGATTCTGCGTTAAAGGACGCTGAGGAGAATAAGAAAATGGAGACTGCTTTGTTAAAACTACAGTTAAAAGAGGCTCAGAATAAATTGACTGACTTGTATCAGTCTAAAAAAGTGAAACAGATGGTGGCTGAAGCAGCACCTACTGTTGGATCAGGGACAGTGCTGCCTTCTTTTCCTGTGATGTATGCTGGAGCTGCGCCGAATCCGCCATTTACTGCTCCTTATAGGACATGGCAGCCTCGTGGCAGGTCACGTGGCAGGGCCAGGTTTGGGGATTTTAGAGGCATGGGGAGAGGGCAGCCAGGTGCTAACGGTTGTCACAGGTGTGGCTCCAATGAACACTGGGTGAGGGAGTGCCCACACCCACAAGGGGGCGCTATACCTCCCGGTCAGCCACCTCTACATATGGCTCCGAATCAGCATATGGCTCCTCCCTCCTATCCAGGAGGACAGAGTGGGCCTCAGTATTGACAATGCCCACAGAGTACCTTAGTGAGCAGGACAAAGGGGGATCCGATGCTCACAATAGACGTACATGGACATTCATTGCCTTTCCTTGTTGACATTGGTGCTACTTTCAGCACATTGGACAGAGTTTTACCAGACGTCAATTTTTCTGGGAACACAGTGTCTGTGATCGGAATCTCTGGGGCTCCAATGACTCTCCCTATAACTCAACCATTGCCTGTTTCAGTGGGAGATCAAAGACTATCACATCCTTTTGTCATTGCTCAAACCACGCCTGTCAACTTGTTAGGCAGAGATCTGCTTATCAAACTTGGTGCTACTATCCTATGTACCCCTGATGGACTTATGGTGACTTTTCCGAATGGACGTATGCATTGCTGTGACACCATGAGTGGTCAATTTTTACTGAAGGATGACACTTCACAAGTGGCTGATGTTTTCTGGGCCAGATTGACTACGATGTCTGCACATGAATCTTCTGCGGCTGACTTTCTGAGATGCTGGAAGCCTTGGCTGCTTGAACTCCAGCCTTTTGTTCCACCGCCTGACCCGTTCCATGTGACCTTCCTCTATGAGAGAAGCGATCCTATTTTATATCAGGAACAATTTGAAACAGAACTTGAAGGCCAAAGTTGGTCTGTGGCTTCGGGTCCATGCTTTGTGGGGAAGGAGGGTGTGGCACTGTATGCTGATCTGACTTCAGAGCAGCATAAATGGTATATGATGGAAGCTGAAGCGCTTCCACACATATCGCTTTTGTTGCATCCGAAACATCAAGCTAAAGATTTGGGGGGAATGGTTAAGAGGGGAGTTGAATTAAAGGATTGGGTTTCTACCCAGATACCTTCAGTCTCTTTTTCTCCTTCTACTCAGATGTACAAAATAGACACGCAGCTCTCTGATACTACCATTCTGTAACATTTGCAGCTTTCTAGAAATCATGGCAGAGAAAAAACAGATCATCCTGATGCAGTGGAGGCCTTAAAGGTCGTGCCTGACTCTTTGTGGTCAGATGGTCCCACTGATGTTGGTCTAGTGCAAACCACACCCATCACATTTGAGATGAAACATTCTGATCCAATCTGGCATTCTCAGTACCCACATAAACCTCAGGCTGAGGAAGGTATTGCAGACACTATTGCAGGCTTACTTGAAGTTGGAGTTTTAGAACCATCAAACTCTTCATATAACACCCCTATTCTTCTTGTGGAAAAACAAGGTACTGGTAAATACAGAATGGCACATGATTTGCGTGCTATTAATGAGGCCCTTAGAACCCCTCCCATTTCTACACCGAATCCGTATACAGCTCTGGCATCACTGACTCCTGATTTAAAATGGTTTACCTGCATAGATTTGGCTAATGCATTTTTCTGTTTACCGCTCCATCCTTCTGTCAGAGATATTTTTTCATTTACATTCAGGGGCAGGAAGCTACGTTATAGTAGGCTTCCGCAGGGTTTTGCTTTATCTCCAGGTATTTTTAATCAGGTGTTGAAGCAGTCATTAAGCACTGTACAGCTCCCTCCAGGCTGTGTACTGATTACACAAACCTTACCACACCACTCAGGGCTCTTGTAAATGCTCATGGTATGAAAAATCTGCATGCTAAATTAGAATGGGACATACCAGCTGAGGAGGCATTTATTAAGTTGAAACAGGCTCTAGCACAAGCAGCTGATTTAGGCACTCCTGACTATACATGTCCATTTTTTCTTAACACATCAGAAACAGATGGGGTGGTTAATGGGATTTTGTTTCAGAAAAAAGGTGGTCAGAGATACATTCTTATGTATCTTAGCATAAAGCTGCAAGCTATTGAAATGAGACAGCCACCTTGCACGAGACATGCAGCAGGAATTGCACACCTAGTGGAGAAAACTTCACACATTGTTAGGGGTTATCCACTTAATATTTTGACATCTCATGGAGTCATGGCATTGGTTAATTCTGAGACGTTTACTCTTTCTACTTTGCGTCAGCAGCAGATTAGCAGAGTTTTGGAGGCACCAAACATTATTTTTACGCATGAAGGAATAAACATGGCTGACCAAATCACCGCCTCTGGGGAGCAGCATGACTGTGTCAGGCTGAATTCTGTTGCTCAAAAAATACGTCCTGATTTACGGTCTGATCCCTTACCTACAGGTTTTGTGCTCTATACAGATGGTTGTTGTTTCAGAGATGGACAGGGCCAGTTGAGATCAGGTTTTGCAGTTGTTGAGCAGAATGGAGATTCACTACAGACTGTTGTTTCAGGGAAGCTGGACGGCAAGCAGAGCGCACAGCGTGCTGAGATAAGGGCTCTTATTGAAGCATGCAAATGGGGAAGAGATAAAGACGTCACGATTTACACTGATTCGAACTACGGGTTTTCTGTTATACATTATGAATTACCACAGTGGAAGAGAGCAGGTTTTGTTACTGCTACTGGTAAACCTGTACACCATCATGCAGATATTATGGAGCTTTTGGATGTTGTACAGTTACCAGCTAACCTCGCTGTTCTTAAGTGTAAGGGTCACAGCAAGGCTGACACTGTTGACGCGTGGGGAAATAGGGCTGCAGACTTGGCGGCAAAGGGAGCAGCAGGCTACCTGTCACATGTCCACACGCAGCTGATTGTCACGTCAGCACAGGAAATGTCAGACAGTTTTGCTGAGGAAGTGAAGTTGGCACAGCAGGCTGCTGCGTCGCAGGAGATAACTGTGTGGAAGGATAGAGGTGCGATTTTTTCTGATGGTTTTTGGCGTGTGCCTGATGGCCGTTTGGTTTTACCTGCCGCGTTAAAACCCACTCTTTTTCAGGAGGCTCATGGTGCGGCACATGTGTCATACACTCAGATGAAACGTAATCTTTGTTTTTGGTGGCATCCCTTCCTGCCACATTTAATTAAGCGTTTTTTGAGTGAATGTGTGGTGTGTGGTCAATTTAATCCTAAGCCTACTATCAAGCCAGAAATGGGCGCCTTCCAGGACTTGTGCAGGCCTGGCGAGGAGGTCGTTATCGACTATACAGATATGGTGACCCCTGTTAGAGGTTTCCGTTACCTGTTAGTGATGATTGATCCACTGACCTCGTGGGTTTCAGCTTTTCCTGCAAAACGGGAGGATGCTCAGACAGTGGTGAAATCTTTGATAAACCACTGGATTCCGTGCCATGGCTTTCCGACTAGGATCAGGTCTGACAATGGCACACATTTTAAAAATAAACATCTCCGACAGGTTGAGGAACAGATGGGAATAACCCACAAGTTCGGCACTGTTTACCATCCGCAATCTCAGGGCGTCATCGAGCGGTCTAATTCAACCTTGAAGTTAAAGCTGGCAAAGATTACAGCTCAGACGGGACTTAATTGGCTGAATGCACTCCCCATTGCGTTGTTGTCCATGAGATCATCTGTCTGTAGAACAAAAGGTCTCACTCCTTATGAGATGTTAACCGGCCGAATTTTTCCTGGTCCGTGGGCGGGCAGAGAACCACAGGTGTCACCGCACCCTGACCCGGACCCTCGCAGTGACCATCAGCAGCTGAAGGGCCTCGTCTCCTCCTTCCTTCCGGCTCCCCGTGACGTGCAGGGACCTGCGGTGTCTCCTTCCGAGGCTGGGCGTGTTTGGCTAAGGGTGTATAAAAGAAAGTGGCAGGAGCCAAGGTGGTCTGGCCCGTTCCAGGTTGCTGCTCGTACAACCCATGCTGTCCAGCTGCGGGGAAAGGGTTCTACTTGGTTTCATTGGTCTCAGTGTGCTCCGGCCCCCGACCCCTCTCCTGTCCCTCACGCTGCAGCAGCTCTCTGCTGACCTGGGAGAATCTCTTTGCAGCGGGTGGTGTCGGTTCTGACTAGGCGGTGTCGACTGCCGAAGCCAGGAGGCGGGGCCTGACCCACCCAGAAGATTGGTTGAAGTTGCTGTAATCATCCAGTGTAATCTATATGTGCAAAAAAAATTGGGCGAGATAAGCAATTTGGACTTGCTTTTCTCGAAGAGGGATTGTACCGAAGAGAAAAGATCGCAAGAAATCAAACACATTTCACAGCAGGTTTTGACCACCTCACAATCGGTGGGGGAAGCTATTGGAGGCGGGGCCTGTCTGTGCATTTGTGTTTATTGGGGGAAATGCTCAGTTAATGAAGTAACTGTCATTTCAGTGAGGGCGATCTGCAGAAAAGACAGTAACTTTGGGAAAAATAAAGAGTCCACTGTACTGAATCTTTTCATCACTCTGGTAGCCACCTGCTGCCAGAGAAATAAACAAGAGCGAAGACTAGAGAACAAAATAATAAAGACTGAACACTTATTAATCATTTTTCTTGTATTTTACAGGTTGTTTAACCGATTTTTATTTACAGGTGCAGATTGGTAGACACTGCCTAAGAGGGTGTCAAAGAATTTTTAAGTAGTCGATTTGTAGGATTTTTTCTTAATATTCAGTTTTTACGGTTTTATAAAACTTCTTAGTAATAAGCTAAAATATTTTAAGGAGTGTTTAAAGTATAATCAGGTTGACTGACTACTAATTTTTGTTTTACTTATCCTTTTTTCATTATGATGTGGTTTTTGTAGGATGTTTTTAGGGTTGGTGACAATTGCTAGAGTTTGCTTTTACTAAAAGAATATTGAGAATTAGGATAAAACATAAAAAAAACAATAATAAATTAGAAAAAATATTGCTTAAAGGTAAAGATAAAAAAAAAAACAGCCACCCTTCTTTTTTGGATAAAATAAACATAGGATCACACCACAGACAGAAATATGCATCTTTGGGGAAATAAGGAGGTGCTGTGCGCCACAGGTTTTTGCATGGTGTTAGTGGTCAATATTATCTTTTACTGTTGTGATGAATGGCCCTATAATAGTTCTTCAAATCAAACGCAGGTTGGAGTTCACTCAATTAGACAGAGAAGAAACTTAATGGCTAAACCATCTCCCTCTTCACGGTGCGGCACTTCCAAGGCACATCATGGATTTTCTCAATTTTGTATACCAAAGGGACGATCTGCAGTGATTACTATTCCTTTAAATACATTGGTTTATAAGGGACAACAAGCAAGTAAATATAAAACCTACCCCTTGTGGTACATAACGAATGATCAAAAAGATACTAGTTGGTCCACTTTAATTGCTGATCCTTTAGGATATGACTGGAGAAGGTATACCACTACCTCTTTTGCAAAACACATGCGTCCCTTGGTAAAATTGGATAAGACTGCAGATAAATTACTTCTTACGGTTAATTTAACTAAGAGTGATCTCCTCCCCTTAAAATATCTCCAGAAGGGGGAAAGTTGTACTCTCTTTATAATTTGGGTTTATAAAGGGGGAAAAGATGTTCAATTTCCTATTACAATATGTCAAGACTCTCTTAATGTTTCCACCTCAGTAAGTCAAAATCAGGCCTCAGCAGCAAGAGGTAGTATAATTAAAGAAGAACCATCGGTGGACGATTACTTTGAAATGATGACAGGAGTGGGGGGCTCCACTAATAATTGGTTGCTTATGGTAGAACAGGCCGGAAAGGAAGCGAGACAGGACTGTGTTGTGTGCATGGGAGCCCGACCTGTTCTCAAGGTGGTCCCTGCACCTTTTGCGCTCAGCACAACTTGTCTGGTTTCCCTGCTATCTAGTGAAAATCCAGTAAAAGATTGTAGTAACTGGGAAAATGTATTCCCTATAGCTGATAACAGAGCTACCCCACCCTTCTTTGATAGTAATGTAGCTCCAAATAATTTCACTTGTTTCAAAAATGGTAAGCCTGGAAATAAACTAGTGGGTTCAGTCAACATTACATATTGTAATTCAATTCAAACTTTCCTTAAATCTTTTCAGGCTCGTGCTGACATCTGGTGGTGGTGTGGAGGAAAAACTCTCCGCTCCATATTACCTAGTAATTGGACAGGATTGTGTGCACCTGTTACATTAATTATGCCAGTAGCAATATTTACTTATGATCCCACAGGAGACCAGACTCTTCTCACTTTGAATAATCATGTTAGAAAGAGGGACTTAAGCCACGAAGATGATTCAACTTATATTGATGCCATTGGAGTTCCTAGAGGTGTTCCAGACGAATATAAATTGGTTAATCAGATCTCAGCAGGATGGGAATCAAGTATTTGTTGGTGGTGTACCCTGAACAAGAACGTGGATAGAATAAACTATATACACTATAATGTACAGAAATTAGCTAATAATACTAGAGATGGGTTTGAGGCTGTTCATGAGCAACTTAAAGCCACCTCCTTAATGGCATTTCAAAATAGAATAGCAGTCGACATGATTTTAGCTCAGACCGGTGGCGTCTGTTCCCTTTTTGGTAATCAATGATGTGTTTTTATCCCTAATAATACTAATGCAGACGGTAAATTAACTAGGGCAGTAGAAGGACTCAGAATACTTTCAAATAGGCTGAAAGAACAATCAGGTGTAGATACCTCAATGTGGGACAATTTGTTAAATAATATGTTTGGTAAATGGAAGACTCTGGCAATGTCTATAATGGTTTCTTTAGCAGTATTTGTGTCAACTATGGTGTTATGTGGATGTTGTTGTATTCCTTGTATACGTTCTTTGCTCACAAAATGTATTGAAAAAGCTGTTGGTGATAATGTGCAAGGTCAATATCTGTTACTCCCTCACATGGAGCCTGAAGGGGAAGTACAGAGGAGTGGTCAATCTATTTGAAAAATAGATTGAAAGAGGGATTTGTTGTATTCTACTTTTTTGAGGCTATTTTTTATTATGCAGTACATATGTTTTAATTATATCTTTTTTAAGCTTTAGAAGTAATAGGCCTGTTTATATTATTCAGGGTAGTAAAACATGACTCTGTTACCAGTATTTTATAGGGTTGAAGGTTTTAAGTAAACAAACTCTTGAGTAAAGATATGAATTGAAAGCAGGGAGGATCAGATATAACTCTAATTCAGGTTACAATCCAGTTCATGGTACGGTCAGGAGACCTGGAGAAAATAAATGACCTGTCAAGATGTAGAAGGAGGAGAGAGGAGTCATGTGATATGTTCTTTGTTCTTTTGGAAATAAAAATGGTACAGCCTTGTAGGAGAGCGAGTCAGATTTTGTCTGGCTCCCATCTGCAGGTGCGTCCTTTTCAAACAAGATATCTGTTTGTGTTGTTTTTACTCTCTGTCTCTCAGCTCTGGGTCTTATTTTGAAACAGTTCCCGCTGGGGTTTTGGAGTTCGGCGCCCCTCCCCTCTCTGAGTAAAAAAAGAAGCGAGTTCCAGAGCATACAATGAGAAGAAGCCGACAGTAGTTACCATCATCTGCCTTGCAGCCAGTGAGTTTGTGTGTTTTTATGGATTTATATATTATTGTTGTTCTGTATAAGTTAAAGATGATCTAAGTTTTATTTAAAGTTTCAAAAGCGAAAATAAACTTTTACTTTTCTCTGTTTAAATTGACCCCAACTGGAATATATTCTTTCAGCCGGCGGGTATAAACTGTTGATCAGTAAAAGTGAGACGGTCGAGATTTAAAAGTGCCCAAAATATCCTTCAATATCTCACATTATAATAATCTTTTTCTTTCATAGAAATGAATCCAAGTACAAAAATGCACGCAGGAAATTCTACACATACATGTCCTCCACCAAAACCTCCTACATGTCCTCCATCTCCAACATGTACCAAATCCACAGACGGACCAAAACCTCCAACATGTCCTCCACCTCCTGCAGTAAAAAGTTAGTCCAATCTTTGGTCTATGTCCCATTTCTGTCCTCTAATGATGTTAAAGAGACATTGATGGACTGACAGATGCAGGAAGTTAGATTGTAGCTGCAGGACAGAAGACGCCTCCTGCTGCCTCATCATCTACAGAGATTTCTTCTCCTGACTCACTGAAGTCTTTGTCTTTAAAGATCTGACATGTCTGAAGTGTGAAGCAGGCTGGGAGCAACATGGAGGAACCTGTTATTATTTCAGCACCAGTAAATCCTCCTGGAATGAGAGCAGATGTTCCTGCAGAGATCTGGGAGGAGACCTGGTGAAGATAGACAGCAGAGAGGAGCAGGTATGAATCACTGCTGCAGGTTCATGTTCTCACTTTTATCACATCATCATGTTTCTTCATCTCAGCACAGAAAAGTCTCACAGAGTCATTTTCATCAACTTCTGTTCAGATGTTCCTGCTAAAACGACTGAGAGACTTGATGGAGGATACTAAAATAGACAAATTCTGGATCGGATTGAGCGACTCAAAGGAAGAAGGCAGATGGTTCTGGTTGGACGGATCAGCACTGGATGAGAGGTTTGACAGATGAGAAATCATGTGTTTAAAGTGTTAAACATTTAAAATATTTAACACTCTGCCTTTTATCTTCTCTTTTTTCTACTCTTCTCCAAGTTTGGTGTTCTGGAATGATGGAGAACCCGACAGCAAAAGTTTTAATGGTGCACCTGAAGCTGACTGTGTGAGGATGGGGAGAAAGGAGGAGCTGATGATCTGAAGTCCTGGTTTGATATTTCTTGTGAATATCCTCAGAGAAGTGTCTGTGAGAAAGCAGCTGAACCTAGACTGTGTTCATGTGTCTGAGGTTCAGTTCAGTCTGTGAAACAATCTGAGTCCAGGATCAAGAAGCTGCAGAGATGCTGGTTTAATGAAGACGTCATCATGAACATTAAAATCCACTTCCAGAAATGTTGAAATAATCATTAAATTTCACCTGAAAACTTTTTTTGTTTCATTTTGTTTTTTTTTTAACCTCATTCTTATTAGCTGTAAATGCAGGATCTCCTTTAAATATATCAGTTGTTTATTTGGCAAATATTTGCAGCGGCTGCAGCTGATGAAGTGTTTTTCTCACAGCGAACGGTTAAACCTGAGGACACAAATAGAGACAAATCACCTAGAAGCTGGCAGCCGTCAAACTAAACAGACTCTTTAATAATGAGGGCAGAAATAAACAAAACATCTACAGCAAAACACAAAGGAAGTGATGGAAATGACCTGAGAAGGTTCAACTGAAACCATCTTAGATGACGTACAACAGGAGGGCCCAAGTCCAGTCCTTGAGAACAACCCTCCTGCATGTTTTAGATGCATCCCTGCTCCAACACACCAGAATCAGATAAATGGCTCGTTACAGGCCTCTACAGAGCTGAATGACTGAATGAGGGACTTCAGATATTTGACTCAGGTGTTAGAGCAGGGATGCATCTAAAACATGCAGGAGGGTCTCTCTTGAGGACTGCAGTCGGGCACCCCTGATGTTCTGTAGGGATGGATTGTTTAGAGAGGATTGAGTGGGAAGAACAGGAGCTTAGTGTTTGGACCATGTGAGAGCCTCTAAGAGAGAATGATAGAAGAGGTGAGTTTGAGCAGGAGCCTGTGTTTGTGCTGCAGAGTTTGGGATGAAGCCACAGATGATCACATTGGAGGGAGGGGTTCTGCTTGCATGCTGCCTAGAGCTGCTGGTGGTGAAGGTAACTAGGTGGTGTAGGGCCAGGTTCCTGCAGGAGGCAGGATGGAGTATTGCTGTGTTACGTTTTAGTTCTTCTGATCCTCTGATCACATCTCCTCAGTAAACATTCCCTTCTGGCTCTTTTTGTCTCTGTTTCATGCAAACTCCCCCTTTTCTATTCTTTTCTAGTTAAACACATTGCATATGTCATCAGTGCAACAAACTACTAAGATGCAATTAAATCAAAAAGAGGAACTACGCATTAGATGAAGTATCCTCCTCATCTTTTTTAAGATCAACAGGAAGTTTCTTTAACACAAAGCTGTGAAACAAGAAGCTGACGGACAGATCTTCTATCTGCAACGTTCACAGAGGAGACAAAACACACTGATGGTGAGTTTAGATGATTTTCTCTCCAATAAATGTACAAAGAAAATCTGAGGTGTTAATTTGACAGTTTTTTCATTCAGTCATTGTTTTCGATTTTGTTTTTTATCTTCTAGGAAAAAAGCCAGTAAAAATCTTTTATCTGACTTTCATATTTTTCCTCAGCTGCTACAGAAACTACAGGAACACTTCACTGTGTTTGTCCTCAGAGCTGTGGCGTCTCTGCATTTGGGGCCCGGCCCCACCAGATGTCGGTGTGGAGCTCTATGCACGGCATGGTCAAGTTAACCACTAGAACAGGGTCGTTCTTTACAGAGTAATATTATATAAAGACCGATTCTGTTATCAAAAAGATTCTGTTATAAACATCTGTGTATAACTATCTAAGTGTTTGCCAGAATATCAACAACCTCAGTAGGCTAAATCCTCTTGAAGCAGCGATTGGGGCCGGCTGCTTAACTTTTGTTTAAATAATGAAAACCTGAAATCCCAGTGTGCATGCTCAACATGCGCTCAGTAGACAGCCGAGGGGCACAAATGCCTCGGCCCCGAGCTGAGATTCAGCTACCTTGCTCGATAGTGATAGTGTACGTTGCCTCCTGGGCGAACATAAGAGATTAAACATTTGGGACGTCACCAGCCAGCGGATTTTAATATCCTTCAAGGAGTTTAAGAGATAACTATAGAGTTAAAGGGGATTATTTGAAAGTTTATACAGTTGTTGAAAGGTTTGCCCAGATAAAAGATCTGCAGGTTTTTTTCCAAGAAGAACGCTGGTGAGTGACCCTTTATTTGTAATTTCACTTAGGCTAAAAAAAAGGTTTCATTCTTCAATTACATTTACATAAAATGGAGTTTCTAGTGAGTAGATGTGTGCTATTTTATGTGGTTCCTTTATTATTGAATAAATATTAAATTAATCACATAAAATAGCAATAAATATTAGTGATCAAAGTCATATTGTATGCATCACAGAAGAATTAGTTGCTGTTGAGTTGCTGTGCCCCACCTAACGTATCATCTTAGAGACGCCACTGCCTCAGAGTAAAGTGTCCCCACGATGAGACGTCCACAGAGCGATGAAGATGGTAAGAAGATGAAGGTGGTGGTAAATCAGCAGAAAGGTGATGAAGAAGTTCCAGTCAGACCTGAGTAGTTTTCATCAGAAAACAACAACCAGACTGAACACAAACTGCTTTGTTTAGACATCAGATCAGCAGAGCTGGGACCAAACTCAATGTCATTTAATAGAACATATTCAATTATAGATGAAAAATTAAGATTACCAATTAGGAAAATCTTATGTATGAAGAGCATGAAAGACATTGAGGAAAATCGAGATCATGATTAGGTATTTCAAATTGAAATAAAAACTACATCATACTTTTAAATCAGTGGGGGAGGGAGGGGTATGTGGTTTATATGGGGTCATTATGAATCTGTAAAACACTTTGAGTTGCAATCTTTGTATGAAAACGCTTTATGAAGAAAGTTTGATTGATTGATTGATTGATTGATTGATTGAATGATTGCAGAAAATAATGAGGAAGTCTTAAACACAAAATGAAAATCCCGTTGTTTTCTGATTATCATAGATAGTTGCACCACACCAAGTCAAGTTGCTGTTTGCCAATCAGAGGCGAAACGTTTGCATATCAGAATATGAATGAGTAAGGCTCGTAATCCTGTCATTCGCCCCATCCACTCTTTCGACAAACTTCAGCCTCTTTGAACCTTTTTACAGAATACAACTCACAAGGCCTTCAGTGATAATAGAAACCACAGCAGAGTTATTGACACAATGGGTGAATGAGACCTTTAGGAAGGGATTCAGATGTTTCTGCACGATCAGGCCACATTTCTGTCCAAACCAAAATTAATGAACTCATATTTTGTGGAAAATTTCTAATTTGCAAATTAAAATCATCCGCTGTAGAAAATCACATTTCTAAATATGTAATATTTATCAAACATGAAGTGAGGCTAATTTTCTAGTGCTGGTTGCTATGAGACCAAATAAAATGTCTTTCAGTGCAATAATTGCATCAATGTTTTCCCGTGAAAACTTTCAATATTTATCTTACTGTAAATACTAAGCAAAACTCTCTCTCTCTCTCTCTCTCTCTCTCTCTCTCTCTCTCTCTCTCTCTCTCTCTCTCTCTCTCTCTCTCTCTCTCTCTCTCTCTCTCTCTCTCTCTCTCTCTCTCTCTCTCTCTCTCTCTCTCTCTCTCTCTCTCTCTCTCTCTCTCTCTAAATTTGTTTGATTTTTATGCATGGCCAGAACATTAAAGTTCTTACCTTCAGTCCTGCTCATCATTTGAAGACCTCAGAGTTTATCCAAATATCTATTTTGCAACAATTAGTTTACTTTTCCAGATATGAAAGCCAAGTAGACTCTAGTTCTTGAAGAGTGTTATTTATTATCTGTTAGCAGAAAACCATCAGAGCTCAACACAAAGACCTCCTTGCTCCTCCTCAGAATGACATTTTGAATTCTTCTGTTTTACGTGTTTGTGTTGAAGAAACTTCCTGGTGGGGCTGTGTTTAAACTCCACTTCCTCATCTACAAAGAAAAGCTCATTCTCACTTCATTTACAAAAACATATTTCGCTGTTGAATTGATATCAAACGGGGGTGTGGTTGTTATTCATAATTTACCATTTTTCATACCATTTTTAAATGTTTATAGATAGGAAACCAAAAATGTAAAGTGTGCCCTCTTCTGGTTTCTCTGTTTTTCTCACTAGTAAAGAGGCCACAACTTTCATTTATAATTCACTCCATTTCAATTTTTATAAAAATGTTATTGTCAGGCAACATAGAAGTGAGGTTCTAACCTCCTCTAGTCTTTTTCTGTTTATTTCCATAGTGAATGTTTTCCTCAGTTCATTTTATTGAAATATTACCTTATTCTTTGCACAGGTGCAACATCTACTTTTAATAGTTGCATGAAACTGTGTAGCAGGAAAAAATCTAAACATCCGTTTCTTAAACCATCCGAGATTCATCTCTTCAAATGTAAATGTATACATGTTACAGAATAAGTGAAAAACCAAACAAATTGTAATTGATAATTATATATTGTAACGTTTACAAAAGGTAAATTGAAACTTAATAGATCAAATAAAAAAAACGACTGTATCAGATTACATTTTTACTGAGTTTTGAATCTCTGACCCTCAAATTTCTCTTTAACGTCTCAGATTTATTCTTCACGTTGATCCTCCTGTCTGCCTCCTACAGTAAGTCTCTGCTTTTTTCTTTCAATTTATCTCAGTCCTCTTCACTCTGGGTGATGTCCCTATCCATCCATCCGTTTAAATGTTTTATAAGCTACAGTAAAAACTTTGTATCAGGGTCCAGTGGAGTCCAGGAATGGACTCTGTGGTTCGCTGAGAATCAGACAGATAATGTTTGAAACATCCAGAGAAGCTCAAGAACTTGGATGTTTTACTGCTTCCACTCCTCAATCAGTGATAAAGAAAATGTGTGGAGGTTGTTGGTGCAGTTGTCTAGTTTCCTTTTGTGTTTAAGAGGAGACGTGAGAGTATGAAACAGACTCCAGAGCTTTATTTTGTGTTAAATGTTCATCTTTTAGACTGAGCTCCGCTGTTACTGTATTTTATTAGTCCCACATGAGAATTTGCATTATTACAGTAGAAAGTGAACTGTGCAACATAAAAGCAGTAAATCCGAAAATAGAATAAGAACAAAACCATGTGGGGGGGAAAAGCAGCAGACAACATTTGAGGTTCAAAGTTGCGAATTTTCTTTTTTGTTTTACATTATTGAAAAAAATCTTTGAGGTTAACTTTATTATACCAACATCTCTAGAGCTTCTTGATTTGGACTCAGATTGTTTTATAAACTGAACTGATCTTCACAAACAATAACATGGACTCATCTCTGCTGCTTTCTCACAGATGTTTCTGTGAGATTCATGACATGATCTTTTAAACCAACTCTTCAAATCTCCAGCTTCTGTTTTCTTTCCCTTCTTCACAAAGTCTTCTTCTCTAGCTGTTTTATTTCCTCCAGGCTGGTTTTCACTCCAGAAACTCAGGCTGTGGGATTCAGGATGACAAAAACAAGCTCAATAAAAATCTCAGTTGTTAAAATATGCCAGAATGTATGCAGACGAGTCAAACCTTTCAACTAGTGGTGATTCATCCATCCAGAACCATTGGTCTTTTCCCTCCAAGTCTGTCAGACCGATCCAGAACATGTTACTCTCATTCTTCATTTTGCCTCTCAGTCTGGTCTCCAGGAACATCTGATCAGCAGAAGTTGATGAAAATGACTTTTCTGTGCTGAGATGAAGAAACAAGATAAAATCATTGCGAACATGAACCTGCAGCAGTGTTTCATACCTGCTCCTCTCTGCTGTCTATCTTCACCAGGTCTCCTCCCAGATCTCTGCAGAAAAGTCTGCTCTCAGTCCAGGAGGATTCATTGGTGTTGAAATAATAACAGGTTCCTCTATGTAGCGCCCAGCCCGCTTCACACTTCAGACATATTTCATCTTTAAACAGATCAGAACCAATACGTCAGTGAATCAGACATATTCTGTTCTGCAGCTACAATCTAACTTCCTGTATCTGTCAGTCTATCAATGTCTCCTTAACATCATTAGAGGACAGAAATGTAAAAAAGATCAAATCCAGAACTTACTTTTTATTACAGGCGGTGGACATGTTGCCTGCATTGTTCTGTTTGGATTAATTGCTGATAAAGGAGATACAGATTCAGTCGTATTTTGTCTCATAACAAGAAAACTAAGAAACATTTTGCCTTTTGGTCATTAATATACAACAAAAACATTAATCCAAATAAATTAAAACCACACTTACAGGTCAGAATTGATCATTTAGCAAAACAACAAGAGGCAGTTTGAGACTTTTCGTCTGAACCTTGATGACACGTACAAACCGTGACAGCCTCACCTGGGACGTTTCTCCCCAGAGCTTTCTTCTCCTCGTTCAGGGTTTGGACAATTTGATTGGTCATCCTAACAGCAACAGCTGATTCAAGAAAGACAAAAGTTATTTAATTTTCATTCAACCCAAAGCTGGTCTTGGTTCCTGAAAAGACCAAGAAACATATTTAATATTTCCCAAATAGGGACCGTGGACATGTCGCCGTTTTGAAGAATTGGGCCACCAGGGAATAGCTGCCTCCCAAAAACACCTGCAACCGTCTCATAGCAACAATTATTAACAGCGATCATTGTGTTGTAAGAAGAATACTATGTAGATCCATGCGTGTGCACACTTTCATACAGGCTTTTGCCTATTATTGCAGGAGTCTAGATGACATCCAAAGAGTTGCATTTTGTAAGAAAAAAAGTCATATGACGACAAATATGTACCACTGCCTGGAAATAGGGGGTGGCTCAGTTTACTCTATCTACAGCTGTGGCTCTTGAAGTGGACCCACTTATTTTTTCAGCCTAGTTTAGTATAGTATAGATCAGGACTCACCAAGACGACAAATAACAACCAGAGCAGTGGCTAGCAGAGAGCCCAGAACCAGCAGGATCTTTTTATCTGATGGCAGCTTGGATGTTCTTTTAGTTTTTTTATGCTGAGAGGCAGCAGCTCCACCTGAGAAGCATTGAGAGGAGAATCACACCAACAACTGGAGCAGAAATGGATGCAGACTTCCAGTATACCACAAACAACAAAACTGTCTGGAAGGTGGGGTTAATCCACATTCTAAGCTCTTAAGCTTTATTTAAAGGGTACATATCATGCAAATTCCACTTTTTAGCTCTTACATACAGTGTGTTGTTGTGATTCAGTGTGTGAGTCACTTTCTGTTGCAGAGCATGTCTTTGGAGAGGAGTTGGGCACCTGCTGCAGCCCACACACCGGCAGGTGGTTTCTCTGATGAGCTCAGTGGCTTCTTAAGCAGCAGCAGAACAACCATTCAACGCCTGATGGTCATACCACACTGATCGGAGAAAAGGTGCTAACTCAACCCTGTTGTTCCAACCTGCCTGCCACGCTCTCCATCGATCACTCTGCTTCGGATCTCGGGTCAAAACCCACAAAAACCCGCTGTCCACTCCTGACATCTTGCACACTGGATCACGCCTCTTCCCAGCTGTTAGACAGTCCCTGCTGTGATGTCACAGGAAGTCCTGTGCAGAGGACCTCTGTGAACCAAACTCCAGCTCACTGCTTTATTAAAATCCTTAACTTGGTTTTTGCATGTGGGTTAAACGTCTGCCTCTGATCATGACGTGTGTTGCGCATTTAGAGTGTTTATCATATTCTCTAATGTTTCTCTTAAATCCTAAGGGTTTTCTTTCATCCAACCTTGTCTTTTTTTATTGTAATAACACAGTATATTTAAAAATGGAGCTCCTTTTCTATTGAGCCTTTTTTTATTTAAATGTCTTTATTGAGTCAAAGCAGGACTGAAGTGTCCACATAGTTGTCAAAAAAATCTGGTACTGATTCTTGAGTACAGTATTTCTAAGGAATTATCTGATTGGACGGAAAAGATATGTGGAGCTCTGAAAATAAAATGTGATGTCGTAAAATGTAGTCCCCTCGATTTATGAAACTGTGGGTATGGTTTGGGTATGTTGGTCTCCAAGACCACAAACTGGGGTCAAATGCTGTTGGAAATAAGCGGCTGGTGTTGCGCTCTCTTAACCACCGGAAATGTACATTTATGACATACCTATTACTTTCAGAAACATACACTATATTCATAATAAAGATTTCATGCTTTGTCTTTAGATTTGGAGATAGATTCAGTAAATGTACGTCATAATGCCAATCCATGATATGCTGATCATTTTCAGAAATCAATTTCTCCCAAATCCTCAGAGGAAACTCTCTTTGGATTTTTCTGGTTATGGTAGCTCTGGGAAAATATGATACATCTTTCACTTCAACTATTTGATAGTATTTCTATCAGGGTGTTTTTATTTGGGGTTTGTATATACTGAGCAAAACTATTTTGTCTATACCTCAAACATGTCTTCCAATATTTAAATATCATCATTTACGGATGAATTTGGCCAAAACGTTACAGTAACCAGCGCTTACCTTCAGTGTTCTTCTGCAGTCGGCTCATTTTTTTACAGTCCTCACAGTTTACCCATCTGTCTGTGTTGCAATACTGCGTTTATTTTTTTAATAACCACAGTCACATGACGCTCTTACATGTCAATAACCATTTATCTTAAAATCTGTTGGTGAAAACAAGTTCTTGGCTCATTTATGTTTTATCGCTAAGTGGATAAGACACTTCCTAGAGATGCTTAATCTTACTTTACTTTCGCATGCATAAGCAACTTTTTATTTCCATAGAATTTACACAAAAATAAAAACTTTTTGGTTTTTAATACATTTCAAAGAAGGTATGATTGTTATTTATAATTCACTATATTGTGCTTTTTATTTCAATTCATACAGATTGCTAAATCACATGATATGATGTGCTTTCCTCCTCTCGTCCATTTTGTAATTTCAAAATGCTTTAAAAGTTATTGTTTTATAAAAATGCATGTTGTTTCTCAAACCAACATTGAATTATCCCTTTGAATATAAAGTTACGGAATGAGCCAAAAAAATTACAAATAGTGTTAAGTTGAAGTAAAAATTATTGAGAATTATTAAATATTTTGTGATCTGAATAAAAGTTCTGATTGATGTTAAAGGGGCTATATGCAATTTTCTGAAATTTAAACTCGCGACTGACCCCATGCTAATCAGGAGATGTTTGAGTCATAAATGGTCAAATAAAAAGGCTATTGTTACGTTTATTTTGGGGAAAAAGTTGCATATAGCCTCTTTAAATCAAGCCAGTAAGTTGCAGTGAATATTGACGCTTATAAAACTGCTCCATGGGAACCAAAAATGCAGGAAACTATTCTGACACCACAGAGATCTGATGTTCTCTGATGTTGCTAATTCAATCTTAAAGCTGCTTGAATTTAGTATATGTGTTTAAGCAGTAATTAACTTGTATAAAAGCACAGAATGTGAAACTATTGAGCAACAATGAAGATCTGCACTCTTTTTGGGTCATATGACCCTAAAGCTACAGAACAGGCTGCTTTTCTTAGAGTTTTCTTAAACTCTGATCTTCATTGCAAGCTTTTTATTTACTGCTTTACTGCTTTACTGTCTTATAAATTGTACAGACATTTAAAACTAGTCCAAACTTTAAAATCATGGATTTAAATACATTTTTATTTTGTACTTTTTTATATGAGCAGTTAAGTTCAGTTTGGTTAATGATAAACAGTCAAACCACAGCTTCCACTTCCTGTTGATTTATATTCACTAAACTTTTTCACAAGACTTTTCAATCTTAATGCAGCTGTTTGAGTGACACAAACATGCAAGCAGCCATGTTTTTTATTTAGGCTCTAATCCAGCTAATATTTCTGTTCATTTTTCAACAGGAAAAACTCCTGCAGAATCTCAAACAACTAAGTCCTTTAGGGCCGGTGTCCTGCCCGTTGTAGAACAGTCTCTAATCCAACACATCTTTTCCAAAAGGTCTAACTACTTCCCCAGTATGTCAAACTTCTGCAGAGGTTCTGCTAATGAAACATCATTTGATTCAGGTGTCTTGAATCAGGGAAAGAACTAAAACATGCTGGGTACCAGCCCTGGAGGACTAACTTTGGACGCCACTGGATGCACAAGGAGTGACTGCCATGTCCTGTATCTGCTAGGGTTGGTTGATAGAAACCTTGAGTGTCATGTTTTTCCTCAAAGATTGCACTGTGGGTTTAATTTGCTATTTTGTGATACCATAAGCATCGCCCCAATCGTCATAGACTGCAGTGGTATCATAATCCAGACCTTTGGGGGCTGGATAGACCTCATGACCCAGTCAGGCTCTGCTATAGAACTAGTAGTGGAATCAGCTCGGTGGAAAAGGGGACTGAATCGGGAATAGGTAGATGGCAGGACAAACAAACAGTGAAAACCCATAGAAAGTAGCAGAAATTAAGGAAGCTACACAAGATACACATCTTAAATACAAAACCAAAGAGCAAAAACAAAAGCTTGACAAGATTATTCTTGTTTGAACCTGTACTGAGACTGTTTACTAGACTGAAGAGAACTTTACACACAAACAGACCATAAGTGTTGCCCCAATCCTCACAGACTACAGTGGTATCATAATCCAGACCTTTGGGGGCTGGATAGACCTCATGACCCAGACTCTCATAACCCAAAGACGTGAAGAGTTGTTGTCAGGCTGGCCCTCCGAGGCGGATGTCGTATTTTCTGCCGGATCCTCAGGAGTTGAAAAGATGTCATCGATATGACATCCAACACTGAGCCATCATCAGATCTTCATGCCATCATGTATGTTTTGTATATGATGGAAAAATGGAGGAGATAATAACAGAGGAAGGCTGGATTGTGGGAACCCAAAATAACATTTATGGTTCAAAAACAAGTAACCAAAAACATTAAAGACCTGAATGAGCTAACAGAACTACAAAAGGTGATCTAACCGTAGGATCTAGGTAGGACTAAATGAGCTGAAGAAGAATATGTTCTAGGGTTAGAGATCACGGGTCTTTTCCACCTGAAAAATAACCCATAATAGTTCTGTGCTGGTGCCAGAGTCAGTGCTTGATCGGTTCTTAGTCAATGGATTTTTTAAAATAACCAGTCATTTTTCCACTGATGGACGAGTTTATCATGCACTTACAAGTGCTGCTATAGTGTTTCCACACTTTTTTGGGATTTGCAAAGATGTGTACACCACATGTTCTTGGTGCACCATCAACATTTGATTACAAAACACAGAGAGCTCCGACAAAATTTGTGCTGTGCTATGCCTTGGTTGCATCACCATGTGGTCGGGGAGAAGGCAGTTCTTAGCAAGCACCAGCTCTGGCCCACCAAGGAGTTGGTGCTGGGTTAAGCTAAGGTTTGAAACCTTTGTTGGTAAAAAAACCAAAGAGCGGTGCCAAGTCAGGCTCTGCTATAGAACTAGTAGTGGAATCAGCTCGGTGGAAAAGGGGACTGAATCGGGAATAGGTAGATGGCAGGACAAACAAACAGTGAAAACCCATAGAAAGTAGCAGAAATTAAGGAAGCTACACAAGATACACATCTTAAATACAAAACCAAAGAGCAAAAACAAAAGCTTGGCAAGATTATCCTTGTTTGAACCTTTACTGAGACTGTTTTCTAGACTGATGAGAACTTTACACACAAACAGATTAAGTCTATCCAGTTTCTGCTGCTATTTCACAGATACTTTTGTAGGAAACATCATGGGAGCTTTGACAACAACACCTCAGATGATCACCCTGTCCTCTATCCCGCGTCCCATCAGATTGCACACATGTCCGGGAATTTGGTTCTCCAGAACTCCAAAAACTCAAACTAAAAGGTCAAAAGGGACAAGTTCATATAAAATAGTTTACCTTTATTCTGAAGATGGAGGTGTTTTTACAACAATCAAACCTTGTGTGCAGTGATGAGCTGTCCACCCAAGACCATCTATCGTCTCTCCCTGAGTTTGTCAGTCCAATCCAGAACTTCTCATCCCTCTCCACCATCATGTCTCTGAGTTTTCTCTGCAGGTACAACTGAATAGGAGAAGTTAATGAAAATGATGCTGAGATGAAGGAACATAATTAATTCTGTGAAACCAGCAGTGTTTCAAACCTGCTCCTCTCTGCTGTCTATCTTCACCAGGTCTCCTCCGCGATCTTTGCAGAATCTTCTGCTATTCTCCCATGATAATAATCCGCTATTGTAATAATAGCATCTTTCCCCATTTAGGTCCCAGTCTGCTCCACAACTCAGACGTGGCTCGTCTATCAACGCAACAAAGAAAGTACGTCAGCAAATCAGGTGGAAGACATACTGGATGTTTCTGCAATTGAGTCACTTACTCCTTCTTGGAATGGGAATTGGTGGAGGAGGTTGAGGGCATGAAGGAGGTGGTGGACATGTAGGAGCTTGAGGTGGTGGCGGACATGTAGGAGGTGGTGTACATTTAAGTGGTGGCGGACACTTAGGGGGAGGTGGACATGTAGGAGGTGGTGGACATTTAGGTGGTGGCAAACATTTAGGAGGAGGTGGACATGTAGGAGGTGGTGGACATTTAGGAGCTGGAGGTGGTGTCGAACATTGAGGAGGTGGTGGGCATTTAGATGGTGTCGGACATTTAGGAGGAGGTGGACATGTAGGAGGTGGTGGACATTTAGGAGCTGGAGGTGGTGTCGAACATTGAGGAGGTGGTGGGCATTTAGATGGTGTCGGACATTTAGGAGGAGGTGGACATGTAGGAGGTGGTGGACATTTAGGAGCTGGATGGGGTGTCGAACATTTAGGAGGTGGTGGGCATTTAGATGGTGTCGGACATTTAGGAGGATGTGTAGATATAGGAGGCGGTGGATATTTAGGTGGTGATGGGACTATAGGTGGTGGAGGACATGAAGCAGGTGGTGGACATGAAGAAGGTGGGGGTGGTGCTGGAAATTTTGCAGGGGGTGGAACATTTACGCTTTCTGCTTTGAAACATGAAAAATTGAACATTTTAGTTTCATTCAGCCTCATTTTGTTAAAATCCTACAGAATAAAAATACATTTTGTGGCACTGGTTATTGAAAACAGATGAACACCGGTGAAAATTAACCCGATAAATGCTGCTAATATTGTAAAACTAAATAGTGAGCTCCATGTTATTGTGATCCGACACAGAAATTTGTGGATAATTTCAAACCCAAACAGTCTCACCGCAGCAATTTGTCCTCAGAGCTTCATTCAGGGAGTGGATAGTTTGATTGGTCATCCAAACGACAAAAGCTGAGTAAAGAAAGACAAAAGTTTTTACACAACCCTAAACCTGGTATTGCATTCAAAAATATCATTTTAACATTTAAGAAAGTAAAATTAGGAGAAAGCATAGGCCAATGTGAACTCACAGAGTCTGCAAATAATGAAGGACTCAACAACCAGCAGACAGACCAGAACCAGCAGCGTTGTAGTCTGTGATGACAGTTTGGAGGTTCTGATTGGATTTTCTTGTTGAGAGGCAGCATCTTCATCTGAGGAGCATTTAGAAGAGATCCACTTCAGAACCTGGAGAGGACTCATAACCTGACATAATCGCAACAAAACTACACTTTCATGTATGGATTTCTGCATCCATGTTGTATGGAGTGATGCAACATGGTAACCAAGCAGTTTTGGTTAAGAACCGGAAATTGTTCTGTAGACAACAATGGTGACATGGGTCAATGCATTTCAATGTGTTATACAAATCCTCTGTGTTGCAAATCAATCTTTGATTTTGAAGTTTTCAATACATTAAAGTCCACAGACACAACAACTGAAATCAGCACACCAGTAGATCGCACAAATACCGTCTTCAAATGCCAACCCGATTGTGTTCTTGAGAGTTTAAATGAAGGCAACTAGACTTTTCTTGTTGTCTTGAATATGTTTCATCTTTCATCCAAGAGGCTTCTTCGGTTTTGAAAACTGGATTGGGAGCATCAGATTTATTAGAATATGGTTAAGGCTCACTAATGGGGCTATCGTTATACCTAACGAGGCTATCAGGGTTGCGTAAGCTTCTAGAAGCCTCTTGGATGAGAGACGAAACGTATTCAAGACAACAAGAAAAGACCAGTTGCCTTCATTTAAACTCTCAAGAATATCATGTCCTGGATGACTGAGAATCTACACCAATGCAACTAGATTGTGGAACCAAGGTCCAGGAAAGTAATTTTTGGAAATGTGGCAACCCCACTGGAAGAGACAGCAATAGACAATCTCAAGAGAGATGGAAGTGAGCCACCAGTCATCGTGACCCCCCCACCAACGCAGAGACAATGCCTTCAGACAGACACTGCATCCTTGAACAAAGGCCTATCCATCGGACCTTTTGACATCTAAGGTATGGCACAGTCCAGGAGACCCCTTTAAGGGGTTTTACTCTCCTGTTGGTTCACCTCAGCAGAGCACATCATAACCACAGGTTAATTATCCCTCATTTGATATTCACTGCCTCAAACTTTAGAGTTCCTCCAGCCTGTCTGTGCCATCCAAATCAGGGAGTTCCAGTTGTGACATTATTAAAGGTCTTGTTCATTGAGAAACCGTGTAATACTAGTTCTTTTTGAAATAAGATCAGTCACAATGAGTTGCATATGCTTGCTGCACGTGAGCATTTTCTCCAACTCCCATTGCCTACATCAACAACAGAAAGGAGATAGACGGCAAAAATGAGCGAGTCAGAAAAGGCTAGTCTCTTCTACATCACAGAGAAAATTTGTGTTCATTGCCCCGCCCACCTTGCCTCGCGACAGCCCACAGAAATGCTGTATTGATTTTGCAGTCGGCAGTGGGCAGAGTGGGTCTCTGCAAGTAGAAGCTAACTGTTAACAACTCCAAAACATGGCAGAACACGTTCAGGCTTGTGTTATTCATGGAGATAACACATCAGGGTTGAAGTTTTACCCAAGAAAGAAGAGCTGAGAAAAAAGTCTTGTTGCTGTTAGCCAATCAGATGCGAGATGTTTGCATATTATGAATATTAATAAGTAAGACTCGTAACCCTGATGTTTTCCCCCACCCACTCTTTCAAAAACGCTAACCCCCTGAAACAGGAGTGAGAGAGCATTTTCTTTTCACAGAAAATTACTCACAAGGCATTCATTTATGTTAGTGACCACAGCAAATGAATTGAAAACACAAGTGAATGAGACTTTTAAATTACCAGATTCTGCTCAGAGGGAATTGAGATGTTTCTGAGCGATCTGCCCTCCTTTCTGTCCAAACCAAAAGTGATGAACTCATATTTTGTGGCAAATTTCTAGTTTGCAAATTAAAATTATGCGCAGTGGAATCTGCATTTCTAAATATGTAATTTTTATCAAACACGAAGTAGGACTAGTTTTCTAGTACTGATAGCTATAAGACTTCATTAAATGTATTTCACTGCAACAACTGCGTTGATGTTTTCTGTCAATGTTTATTAATCATCTTACTGTAAATACTAAATAAAACTCCATGTCTCTTTTTGCATTAAAAATAAATCTCTCTTTGCAGGTGAACATATTTACCCTTATTTAAATATTATATAAAAAATAAATAAATATTATTGTTCTGGCAAAATAAAAACATACTTTGTTTAACAATGCGCTTCATTATCCTGGGTTATTTGGGGTTTCTATCAGTATTCATGCTCATTCTAGATCTTGTTTAATCTTTCCTTAGATCTGTGTTTCCTCTTGGTTATTGTTTATTTCCTCCTCAGTTCCTTTCATGTTCATTAGTCTCCTTCCCTGAGCTTGCCTGGTCTCCCCTCACAGCTTCACCCTCTTCTCAATCAGCCACCCGCTCTTTGTGCAAGCAACCAAGCTCCTCAGTATATAAGCTCCTCATTCTCTGCTCCTCGCTGGATCCTCCTGTTTTGCTCTTATCACGCCTGGGGTCCCTATCTGTTCTTTGTCCTGTTTTCCACCTAGCATTAGGATATGAATTAGGGAGTACCTATTGTAAGCCAGTTGCTGGTCACAAATAACATACTGCACCTACAAAACATAATACAGGTTTTTTAAAGGATGGCTTTTTAAAAGATAAGTGTGTGATTATTAATTCATTTATTTCCCACGTATTCACATTGTGTACATATTCAAACTATTATACTTTTCACATTTCCATTGAATTACGTTTGTAAAAATTAGTAGGCAGAAGTATATAATTATGTATCCCCACCCCCTTCCTAGTACATGAAGCTCACTTTATGCATGCTTTTATAAAAACAGAGTAATGTAAGGACAAACCAACTTTCTTTTGTTGTGGTAAATACTGCACGTCCGAGGTGGTCCCATCAAAAATGCTACGTGCAGGAATTTGTGTGTTTATCCAGAGGAAAGGCTCAGGTCAGCCTGATCTGAGTCTTGGCCTAGCTGAATTATAGCCTTGGCTAAGAAGAAGTGTTCCCTCAGAGGACTGTTGAGTTAAAAAGTTGTTGTGGAAATGAACATCTGGATACTGTCAGACAGTTCGTGCATCACTATGACGCATAAACTAGGTATAAGAATCTGAGTGCTAATGATAGAGGTTGAGTCTTGCTAGGGCAATTGAAGACGACAGAACTGTATGTCCTCAATGCTTTGTCCTGGTCAGAGAAGGTACGTAAACTAATAAATCATTATTCCAGAACTGAAGCTGTGTTGACCGTTTTGTTTAACTCAACTCGAATATCTTGCATGTCAACCTGGGCCAAAACTTTCACATGAAAAAAGGATAGAACATAGCAAAGTCCACTATTTCTTGCAAATCGAACTTGCAAAGCCAAACCTAAAACCTCATCAAAAATGTATTTTAACCAAATAACATTTCTATTAATTGCAAAGATAGTAAAAGACATAACACAAAACTAGAACTTATTTTAATTACAAGGACCGTCAAATGAAAAAAAAGTCTAAAAAGCTCCTGTCCATGTATGCTATGAAGCTCAATATTCTAATATAACGGTATTTCACTTGACCATATAAATTTGCCAACCTTGTTTGGCAAATATGGAGAAATTAAATTGTAAAATTCCCACATCTCAGAGAGCCCTCTCTTTACATCAGGTTCCAATACTGACATGCTACTCAGTTACTTTTTAGTGAATACTCTATCTCAACACCACAAACATCAACAATAACACATCCCAAAAAGGGACACTTTAAAGATTTGAACAAACATTCGAAGCAGTCAGGTGGGTGGGTGTGTGAAACGAAGCTACGAACGTCATTGGTCACGTGACCATCAGCAGACGAATCAAGGTCCGACACAGTGCTTCACTTATGTAGTGGTTTGTTTTTGTGATTCAAGCTTTGAACCTTGGATGTCACAGGTAACATCACTAGTAGATACATGCATTTCAAAAGTCTGAATTTAGTTAGACTAAGGCAATAATACGTTTCTTTCCCACTGCATGTAAGCCCACGGAGTGTCTTTTTTTAACATCATTGGAGAACAGAAATTAGACAATAATTATATCCAGAACTTAATTTTTACTTCAGGAGGTGGTGGACATGTTGCCTGTATTGTTCTGTTTGCATTAATTCCTGATAAAGGAGACACAGATTAAGACACAACATGTTTCACAACAAGAAGAAAACCCTTTGTCTCTTGGTCATCCAAATAGAGCACAAACATTAATACAAACAAACTTAAAGCTACATTGTGTAAGAACTTCTCCCATCTAGCGGTGAAACAACCACCTGAATATTACGCTCTAGCCCCGCCTCCCACCCCCCCATTCCGTTTTAACTCCTACGGTGGCCGTTTCATGCCAAGGTTAACATGGCTTCCAGTACTACGACTTCGTCCAGTGTTCCTTCCAGTGATGAGGTTACTTTAGAAAACTACATTGCATTTAGTTATATAGTCAGACGTCTGCCGCATCGCGAGTAGACAATCTCCCTCTGGCATTCGTCACGGTGCAACTGAGTGTAGCCAAAGCGCAAAAGGCGGAGCTAGAATTTCCAGGAATGTCCCTCGCTGGCGAATGTATTTCAAAGATGGAGGCTCAACATGGGTTCAGCCATTCACGCGACTCGCTCATATGTATTCTGAATAGCAGATTCTACACTTACGAGAATACTTTCATTAGTAGGTGGAAGTAATTACACATTACACAGGGTTCAGTCTGAAAGCTGAGACTTTCAGTCCCTTGATGACATATAAATACTGACCCGAATAATTTCTACCCAGAGCTTCTTTCTCTTCTTTCAGGGTTTGAATGATTTGATTTGTTATCAAAACAAACAGCTGACTCAAGCGAGACAAACGTTATTTCATTTTCATTCAAACCCTGACCTAGTGATCTTAGTTCTTAAAAAGATCAAGAAACATTTGCAACTGCCCCATGGAAATGGGAGATGGCAGTCATTTAGATCTGGTCAGTAGCACGTGCCAGAGCCTTAGAACTCCACTGTTTATCATAGCAGTGTCTATCTCCAAGGATGTTCTGTGAAGTGACTAAGCCCAGAATTGTAGGGCTGCTGGTATTGAGTGCCAAATTTGACCACATATGATAGAGGAGACCTGACCTTGTGGGCAGTGGTCTTGACTTCCCAATCAGCTGGTTGAATGAGATCTGGAAATTAGAACCTGTCTGGACACGTGGGAGCTTGCAAACACAACCTTTGCAACTTGTTGTATCTGCAGAGGGAAAGAGGTCAATGTAGGCTGAACTGGGACTACAGTAGGGCTACCACTTCTGGGTATAATCTCCATTCTCCTGGTAGGAGACCCATTCTGGACAGGAGGTTTACTTCACAATTCTCCACACCTGTAATATACAGGTCCTTCTCAAAAAATTAGCATATTGTGATAAAGTTCATTATTTTCCATAATGTAATGATAAAAATTAAACTTTCATATATTTTAGATTCATTGCACACCAACTGAAATATTTCAGGTCTTTTATTGTTTTAAAACTGATGATTTTGGCATACAGCTCATGAAAACCCAAAATTCATATCTCACAAAATTAGCATATCATGAAAAGGTTCTCTAAACGAGCTATTAACCTAATCATCTGAATCAACTAATTAACTCTAAACACCTGCTAAAGATTCCTGAGGCTTTTAAAAACTCCCAGCCTGGTTCATTACTCAAAACCGCAATCATGGGTAAGACTGCCGACCTGACTGCTGCCCAGAAGGCCATCATTGATACCCTCAAACAAGAGGGTAAGACACAGAAAGACATTTCTGAATGAATAGGCTGTTCCCACAGTGCTGTATCAAGGCACCTCAGTGGGAAGTCTGTGGGAAGGAAAAAGTGTGGCAGAAAACGCTGTGGACCAACACCAGCAGCTGACATGGCACCCTAGACCATCACTGACTGTGGGGACTTGACACTGGACTTCAGGCATTTTGGCATTTCCTTCTCCCCAGTCTTCCTCCAGACTCTGGCACCTTGATTTCCGAATGACATGCAAAATTTGCTTTCATCCGAAAAAAGTACTTTGGACCACTGAGCAACAGTCCAGTGCTGCTTCTCTGTAGCCCAGGTCAGGCGCTTCTGCCGCTGTTTCTGGTTCAAAAGTGGCTTGATCTGGGGAATGAGGCACCTGTAGCCCATTTCCTGCACACGCCTGTGCACGGTGGCTCTGGATGTTTCTACTCCAGACTCAGTCCACTGCTTCCGCAGGTCCCCCAAGGTCTGGAATCGGTCCTTCTCCACAATCTTCCTCAGGGTCCGGTCACCTCTTCTCGTTGTGCAGCGTTTTCTTTCATCCAACCATGTCTTTTTTTATTGTAATAACACAGTATATTTAAAAATGGAGCTTATTTTCTATTGAGCCTTTTTTTATTTATATGTCTTTATTGAGTCAAAGCAGGACTGAAGTGTCCACATAGTTGTAAAAAAAATCTGGTACTGATTCTTGAGTACAGTATTTCTAAGGAATTATCTGATTGGACGGAAAAGATATGTGGAGTTCTGAAAATAAAATGTGATGTCGTAAAATGTAGTCCCCTCGATTTATGAAACTGTGGGTATGGTTTGGGTATGTTGGTCTCCAAGACCACAAACTGGGGTCAAATGCTGTTGGAAATAAGCGGCTGGTGTTGCGCTCTCTTAACCACCGGAAATGTACATTTATGACATACCTATTACTTTCAGAAACATACACTATATTCATAATAAAGATTTCATGCTTTGTCTTTAGATTTGGAGATAGATTCAGTAAATGTACGTCATAATGCCAATCCATGATATGCTGATCATTTTCAGAAATCAATTTCTCCCAAAACCTCAGAGGAAACTCTCTTTGGATTTTTCTGGTTATGGTAGCTCTGGGAAAATATGATACATCTTTCACTTCAACTATTTGATAGTATTTCTATCAGGGTGTTTTTATTTGGGGTTTGTATATACTGAGCAAAACTATTTTGTCTATACCTCAAACATGTCTTCCAATATTTAAATATCATCATTTACGGATGAATTTGGCCAAAACGTTACAGTAACCAGCGCTTACCTTCAGTGTTCTTCTGCAGTCGGCTCATTTTTTTACAGTCCTCACAGTTTACCCATCTGTCTGTGTTGCAATACTGCGTTTATTTTTTTAATAACCACAGTCACATGACGCTCTTACATGTCAATAACCATTTATCTTAAAATCTGTTGGTGAAAACAAGTTCTTGGCTCATTTATGTTTTATCGCTAAGTGGATAAGACACTTCCTAGAGATGCTTAATCTTACTTTACTTTCGCATGCATAAGCAACTTTTTATTTCCATAGATTTTACACAAAAATAAAAACTTTTTGGTTTTTAATACATTTCAAAGAACGTATGATTGTTGTTTAAAATTCACTATATTGTGCTTTTTATTTCAATTCATACAGATTGTTAAATCCCATGATATGATGTGCTTTCCTCCTCTCGTCCATTTTGTAATTTCAAAATGCTTTAAAAGTTATTGTTTTATAAAAATGCATTTTGTTTCTCAAACCAACAATAAATTATCCCTTTGAATATAAAGGTACGGAATGAGCCAAAAAAATTACAAATAGTGTTAAGTTGAAGTAAAATTTATTGAGAATTATTAAATATTTAGTGATCTGAATAAAAGTTCTGATTGATGTTAAATGGGCTATATGCAATTTTCTGAAATTTAAACTCGCGACTGACCCCATGCTAATCAGGAGATGTTTGAGTCATAAATGGTCAAATAAAAAGGCTATTGTTACGTTTATTTTGGGGAAAAAGTTGCATATAGCCCCTTTAAATCAAGCCAGTAAGTTGCAGTGAATATTGACGCTTATAAAACTGCTCCATGGGAACCAAAAATGCAGGAAACTATTCTGACAATACAGAGATCTGATATTCTCTGATGTTGCTAATTCAATCTTAAAGCTGCTTGAATTTAGTATATGTATTTAAGCAGTAATTAACTTGTATAAAAGCACATAATGTGAAACTATTGAGCAACAATGAAGACCTGCACTCTGTTTGGGTCATATGACCCTAAAGCTACAGAACAGGCTGCTTTTCTTAGAGTTTTCTTAAACTCTGATCTTCATTGCAAGCTTTTTATTTACTGCTTTACTGTCTTATAAATTGTACAGACATTTAAAACTAGTCCAAACTTTAAAATCATGGATTTAAATACATTTTTATTTTGTACTTTTTTATATGAGCAGTTAAGTTCAGTTTGGTTAATGATAAACAGTCAAACCACAGCTTCCACTTCCTGTTGATTTATATTCACTAAACTTTTTCACAAGACTTTTCAATCTTAATGCAGCTGTTTGAGTGACACAAACATGCAAGCAGCCATGTTTTTTATTTAGGCTCTAATCCAGCTAATTTTTCTGTTCATTTTTCAGCAGGAAAAACTCCTGCAGAATCTCAAACTACTAAGTCCTTTAGGGCCGGTGTCCTGCCCGTTGTAGAACAGTCTCTAATCCAACACATCTTTTCCAAAAGGTCTAACTACTTCCCCAGTATGTCAAACTTCTGCAGAGGTTCTGCTAATGAAACATCATTTGATTCAGGTGTCTTGAATCAGGGAAAGAACTAAAACATGCTGGGTACCAGCCCTGGAGGACTAACTTTGGACGCCACTGGATGCACAAGGAGTGACTACCCTATCTGCTAGGGTTGGTTGATAGAAACCTTGAGTGTCATGTTTTTCCTCAAAGATTGCACTGTGGGTTTAATTTTCTATTTTGTGATACCATAAGCATCGCCCCAATCGTCATAGACTGCAGTGGTATCATAATCCAGACCTTTGGGGGCTGGATAGACCTCATGACCCAGTCAGGCTCTGCTATAGAACTAGTAGTGGAATCAGCTCGGTGGAAAAGGGGACTGAATCGGGAATAGGTAGATGGCAGGACAAACAAACAGTGAAAACCCATAGAAAGTAGCAGAAATTAAAGAAGCTACACAAGATACAAATCTTAAATACAAAAACCAAAGAGCAAAAACAAAAGCTTGACAAGATTATCCTTGTTTGAACCTGTACTGAGACTGTTCTCTAGACTGATGAGAACTTTACACACAAACAGACCATAAGTGTTGCCCCAATCCTCACAGACTACATTGGTATCATAATCCAGACCTTTGGGGGCTGGATAGACCTCATGACCCAGACTCTCATAACCCAAAGACGTGAAGAGTTGTTGTCAGGCTGGCCCTCCGAGGCGGATGTCGTATTTTCTGCCGGATCCTCAGGAGTTGAAAAGATGTCATCGATATGACATCCAACACTGAGCCATCATCAGATCTTCATGCCATCATGTATGTTTTGTATATGATGAAAAAATGGAGGAGGTAATAACAGAGGAAGGCTGGATTGTGGGAACCTAAAATAACATTTATGGTTCAAAAACAAGTAACCAAAAACATTAAAGACCTGAATGAGCTAACAGAACTACAAAAGGTGATCTAACCGTAGGATCTAGGTAGGACTAAATGAGCTGAGGAAGAATATGTTCTAGGGTTAGAGATCACGGGTCTTTTCCACCTGAAAAATAACCCATAATAGTTCTGTGCTGGTGCCAGAGTCAGTGCTTGATCGGTTCTTAGTCAATGGATTTTTTTTAATAACCAGTCATTTTTCCACTAATGGACGAGTTTATCATGCACTTACAAGTGCTGCTATAGTGTTTCCACACTTTTTTGGGATCTGCAAAGATGTTTACACCACATGTTCTTGGTGCACCATCAACATTTGATTACAAAACACAGAGCGCTCCGACAAAATTTGCGTCATGCTATGCCTTGGTTGCATCACCATGTGGTCGGGGAGAAGGCAGTTCTTAGCAAGCACCAGCTCTGGCCCACCAAGGAGTTGGTGCTGGGTTAAGCTAAGGTTTGAAACCTTTGTTGGTAAAAAACCAAAGAGCGGTGCCAAGTCAGGCTCTGCTATAGAACTAGTAGTGGAATCAGCTCGGTGGAAAAGGGGACTGAATCGGGAATAGGTAGATGGCAGGACAAACAAACAGTGAAAACCCATAGAAAGTAGCAGAAATTAAAGAAGCTACACAAGATACACATCTTAAATACAAAACCAAAGAGCAAAAACAAAAGCTTGGCAAGATTATCCTTGTTTGAACCTGTACTGAGACTGTTTTCTAGACTGATGAGAACTTTACACACAAACAGATTAAGTCTATCCAGTTTCTGCTGCTTTTTCACAGATACTTTTGTAGGAAACATCATAGGAGCTTTGACACCAACACCTCAGATGATCACCCTGTCCTCTATCCCGCGTCCCATCAGATTGCACACATGTCCGGGAATTTGGTTCTCCAGAACTCCAAAAACTCAAACTAAAAGGTCAAAAGGGACAAGTTCATATAAAATAGTTTACCTTTATTCTGAAGATGGAGGTGTTTTTACAACAATCAAACCTTGTGTGCAGTGATGAGCTGTCCACCCAAGACCATCTATCGTCTCTCCCTGAGTTTGTCAGTCCAATCCAGAACTTCTCATCCCTCTCCACCATCATGTCTCTGAGTTTTCTCTGCAGGTACAACTGAATAGGAGAAGTTAATGAAAATAATGCTGAGATGAAGGAACATAATTAAATCTGTGAAACCAGCAGTGTTTCAAACCTGCTCCTCTCTGCTGTCTATCTTCACCAGGTCTCCTCCGCGATCTTTGCAGAATCTTCTGCTATTCTCCCATGATAATAATCCGCTATTGTAATAATACCATCTTTCCCCATTTAGGTCCCAGTCTGCTCCACAACTCAGACGTGGCTCGTCTATCAACGCAACAAAGAAAGTACGTCAGCAAATCAGGTGGAAGACATACTGGATGTTTCTGCAATTGAGTCACTTACTCCTTCTTGGAATGGGAATTGGTGGAGGAGGTTGAGGGCATGAAGGAGGTGGTGGACATGTAGGAGCTTGAGGTGGTGGCGGACATGTAGGAGGTGGTGTACATTTAAGTGGTGGCGGACACTTAGGGGGAGGTGGACATGTAGGAGGTGGTGGACATTTAGGTGGTGGCAAACATTTAGGAGGAGGTGGACATGTAGGAGGTGGTGGACATTTAGGAGCTGGAGGTGGTGTCGAACATTGAGGAGATGGTGGGCATTTAGATGGTGTCGGACATTTAGGAGGAGGTGGACATGTAGGAGGTGGTGGACATTTAGGAGCTGGATGGGGTGTCGAACATTTAGGAGGTGGTGGGCATTTAGATGGTGTCGGACATTTAGGAGGAGGTGGACATGTAGGAGGTGGTGGACATTTAGGAGCTGGATGGGGTGTCGAACATTTAGGAGGTGGTGGGCATTTAGATGGTGTCGGACATTTAGGAGGATGTGTACATGTAGGAGGCGGTGGATATTTAGGTGGCGATGGGACTATAGGTGGTGGAGGACATGAAGCAGGTGGTGGACATGAAGAAGGTGGGGGTGGTGCTGGAAATTTTGCAGGGGGTGGAACATTTACGCTTTCTGCTTTGAAACATGAAAAATTGAACATTTTAGTTTCATTCAGCCTCATTTTGTTAAAATCCTACAGAATAAAAATACATTTTGTGGCACTGGTTATTGAAAACAGATGAACACCGGTGAAAATGAACCCGATAAATGCTGCTAATATTGTAAAACTAAATAGTGAGCTCCATGTTATTGTGATCCGACACAGAAACTTGTGGATAATTTCAAACCCAAACAGTCTCACCGCAGCAATTTGTCCTCAGAGCTTCATTCAGGGAGTGGATAGTTTGATTGGTCATCCAAACGACAAAAGCTGAGTAAAGAAAGACAAAAGTTTTTACACAACCCTAAACCTGGTATTGCATTCAAAAATATCATTTTAACATTTAAGAAAGTAAAATTAGGAGAAAGCATAGGCCAATGTGAACTCACAGAGTCTGCAAATAATGAAGGACTCAACAACCAGCAGACAGACCAGAACCAGCAGCGTTGTAGTCTGTGATGACAGTTTGGAGGTTCTGATTGGATTTTCTTGTTGAGAGGCAGCATCTTCATCTGAGGAGCATTTAGAAGAGATCCACTTCAGAACCTGGAGAGGACTCATAACCTGACATAATCGCAACAAAACTACACTTTCATGTATGGATTTTTGCATCCATGTTGTATGGAGTGATGCAACATGGTAACCAAGCAGTTTGGGTTAAGAACCGGAAATTGTTCTGTAGACAACAATGGTGACATGGGTCAATGCATTTCAATGTGTTATACAAATCCTCTGTGTTGCAAATCAATCTTTGATTTTGAAGTTTTCAATACATTAAAGTCCACAGACACAACAACTGAAATCAGCACACCAGTAGATCGCACAAATACCGTCTTCAAATGCCAACCCGATTGTGTTCTTGAGAGTTTAAATGAAGGCAACTAGACTTTTCTTGTTGTCTTGAATATGTTTCATCTTTCATCCAAGAGGCTTCTTCGGTTTTGAAAACTGGATTGGGAGCATCAGATTTATAAGAATATGGTTAAGGCTCACTAATGGGGCTATCGCTATACCTAGCGTAAGCTTCTAGAAGCCTCTTGGATGAGAGACGAAACGTATTCAAGAGAACAAGAAAAGACCAGTTGCCTTCATTTAAACTCTCAAGAATATCATGTCCTGGATGACTGAGAATCTACACCAATGCAACTAGATTGTGGAACCAAGGTCCAGGAAAGTAATTTTTGGAAATGTGGCAACCCCACTGGAAGAGACAGCAATAGACAATCTCAAGAGAGATGGAAGTGAGCCACCAGTCATCGTGACCCCCCCACCAACGCAGAGACAATGCCTTCAGACAGACACTGCATCCTTGAACAAAGGCCTATCCATCGGACCTTTTGACATCTAAGGTATGGCACAGTCCAGGAGACCCCTTTAAGGGGTTTTACTCTCCTGTTGGTTCACCTCAGCAGAGCACATCATAACCACAGGTTAATTATCCCTCATTTGATATTCACTGCCTCAAACTTTAGAGTTCCTCCAGCCTGTCTGTGCCATCCAAATCAGGGAGTTCCAGTTGTGACATTATTAAAGGTCTTGTTCATTGAGAAACCGTGTAATACTAGTTCTTTTTGAAATAAGATCAGTCACAATGAGTTGCATATGCTTGCTGCACGTGAGCATTTTCTCCAACTCCCATTGCCTACATCAACAACAGAAAGGAGATAGACGGCAAAAATGAGTGAGTCAGAAAAAGCTAGTCTCTTCTACATCACAGAGAAAATTTGTGTTCATTGCCCCGCCCACCTTGCCTCGCGACCGCCCACAGAAATGCTGTATTGATTTTGCAGTCGGCAGTGGGCAGAGTGGGTCTCTGCAAGTAGAAGCTAACTGTTAACAACTCCAAAACATGGCAGAACACGTTCAGGCTTGTGTTATTTATGGAGATAACACATCAGGGTTGAAGTTTTACCCAAGAAAGAAGAGCTGAGAAAGAAACGGTTGTAACGCTAAGTCTTGTTGCTGTTAGCCAATCAGATGCGAGATGTTTGCATATTATGAATATTAATGAGTAAGACTCGTAACCCTGATGTTTTCCCCCACCCACTCTTTCAAAAACGCTAACCCCCTGAAACAGGAGTGAGAGAGCTTTTTTTTTTTCACAGAAAATTACTCACAAGGCATCCATTTATGTTAGTGACCACAGCAAATGAATTGAAAACACAAGTGAATGAGACTTTTAAATTACCAGATTCTGCTCAGAGGGAATTGAGATGTTTCTGAGCGATCTGCCCTCCTTTCTGTCCAAACCAAAAGTGATGAACTCATATTTTGTGGCAAATTTCTAGTTTGCAAATTAAAATTATGCGCAGTGGAATCTGCATTTCTAAATATGTAATTTTTATCAAACACGAAGTAGGACTAGTTTTCTAGTACTGATAGCTATAAGACTTCATTAAATGTCTTTCACTGCAACAACTGCTTTGATGTTTTCTGTCAATGTTTATTAATCATCTTACTGTAAATACTAAATAAAACTCCATGTCTCTTTTTGCATTAAAAATAAATCTCTCTTTGCAGGTGAACATATTTACCCTTATTTAAATATTATATAAAAAATAAATAAATATTATTGTTCTGGCAAAATAAAAACATACTTTGTTTAACAATGCGCTTCATTATCCTGGGTTATTTGGGGTTTTTCTGTGTTTCTATCAGTATTCATGCTCATTCTAGATCTTGTTTAATCTTTCCTTAGATCTGTGTTTCCTCTTGGTTATTGTTTATTTCCTCCTCAGTTCCTTTCATGTTCATTAGTCTCCTTCCCTGAGCTTGCCTGGTCTCCCCTCACAGCTTCACCCTCTTCTCAATCAGCCACCCGCTCTTTGTGCAAGCAACCAAGCTCCTCAGTATACAAGCTCCTCATTCTCTGCTCCTCGCTGGATCCTCCTGTTTTGCTCTTATCACGCCTGGGGTCCCTATCTGTTCTTTGTCCTGTTTTCCACCTAGCATTAGGATATGAATTAGGGAGTACCTATTGTAAGCCAGTTGCTGGTCACAAATAACATACTGCACCTACAAAACATAATACAGGTTTTTTAAAGGATGGCTTTTTATAAGATAAGTGTGTGATTATTAATTCATTTATTTCCCACGTATTCACATTGTGTACATATTCAAACTATTATACTTTTCACATTTCCATTGAATTACGTTTGTAAAAATTAGTAGGCAGAAGTATATAATTATGTATCCCCACCCCCTTCCTAGTACATGAAGCTCACTTTATGCATGCTTTTATAAAAACAGAGTAATGTAAGGACAAACCAACTTTCTTTTGTTGTGGTAAATACTGCACGTCCGAGGTGGTCCCATCAAAAATGCTACGTGCAGGAATTTGTGTGTTTATCCAGAGGAAAGGCTCAGGTCAGCCTGATCTGAGTCTTGGCCTAGCTGAATTATAGCCTTGGCTAAGAAGAAGTGTTCCCTCAGAGGACTGTTGAGTTAAAAAGTTGTTGTGGAAATGAACATCTGGATACTGTCAGACAGTTCGTGCATCACTATGACGCATAAACTAGGTATAAGAATCTGAGTGCTAATGATAGAGGTTGAGTCTTGCTAGGGCAATTGAAGACGACAGAACTGTATGTCCTCAATGCTTTGTCCTGGTCAGAGAAGGTACGTAAACTAATAAATCATTATTCCAGAACTGAAGCTGTGTTGACCGTTTTGTTTAACTCAACTCGAATATCTTGCATGTCAACCTGGGCCAAAACTTTCACATGAAAAAAGGATAGAACATAGCAAAGTCCACTATTTCTTGCAAATCGAACTTGCAAAGCCAAACCTAAAACCTCATCAAAAATGTATTTTAACCAAATAACATTTCTATTAATTGCAAAGATAGTAAAAGACATAACACAAAACTAGAACTTATTTTAATTACAAGGACCGTCAAATGAAAAAAAAGTCTAAAAAGCTCCTGTCCATGTATGCTATGAAGCTCAATATTCTAATATAACGGTATTTCACTTGACCATATAAATTTGCCAACCTTGTTTGGCAAATATGGAGAAATTAAATTGTAAAATTCCCACATCTCAGAGAGCCCTCTCTTTACATCAGGTTCCAATACTGACATGCTACTCAGTTACTTTTTAGTGAATACTCTATCTCAACACCACAAACATCAACAATAACACATCCCAAAAAGGGACACTTTAAAGATTTGAACAAACATTCGAAGCAGTCAGGTGGGTGGGTGTGTGAAACGAAGCTACGAACGTCATTGGTCACGTGACCATCAGCAGACGAATCAAGGTCCGACACAGTGCTTCACTTATGTAGTGGTTTGTTTTTGTGATTCAAGCTTTGAACCTTGGATGTCACAGGTAACATCACTAGTAGATACATGCATTTCAAAAGTCTGAATTTAGTTAGACTAAGGCAATAATACGTTTCTTTCCCACTGCATGTAAGCCCACGGAGTGTCTTTTTTTAACATCATTGGAGAACAGAAATTAGACAATAATTATATCCAGAACTTAATTTTTACTTCAGGAGGTGGTGGACATGTTGCCTGTATTGTTCTGTTTGCATTAATTCCTGATAAAGGAGACACAGATTAAGACACAACATGTTTCACAACAAGAAGAAAACCCTTTGTCTTTTGGTCATCCAAATAGAGCACAAACATTAATACAAACAAACTTAAAGCTACATTGTGTAAGAACTTCTCCCATCTAGCGGTGAAACAACCACCTGAATATTACGCTCTAGCCCCGCCTCCCACCCCCCCATTCCGTTTTAACTCCTACGGTGGCCGTTTCATGCCAAGGTTAACATGGCTTCCAGTACTACGACTTCGTCCAGTGTTCCTTCCAGTGATGAGGTTACTTTAGAAAACTACATTGCATTTAGTTATATAGTCAGACGTCTGCCGCATCGCGAGTAGACAATCTCCCTCTGGCATTCGTCACGGTGCAACTGAGTGTAGCCAAAGCGCGAAAGGCGGAGCTAGAATTTCCAGGAATGTCCCTCGCTGGCGAATGTATTTCAAAGATGGAGGCTCAACATGGGTTCAGCCATTCACGCGACTCGCTCATATGTATTCTGAATAGCAGATTCTACACTTACGAGAATACTTTCATTAGTAGGTGGAAGTAATTACACATTACACAGGGTTCAGTCTGAAAGCTGAGACTTTCAGTCCCTTGATGACATATAAATACTGACCCGAATAATTTCTACCCAGAGCTTCTTTCTCTTCTTTCAGGGTTTGAATGATTTGATTTGTTATCAAAACAAACAGCTGACTCAAGCGAGACAAACGTTATTTCATTTTCATTCAAACCCTGACCTAGTGATCTTAGTTCTTAAAAAGATCAAGAAACATTTGCAACTGCCCCATGGAAATGGGAGATGGCAGTCATTTAGATCTTTTCAGTAGCACGTGCCAGAGCCTTAGAACTCCACTGTTTATCATAGCAGTGTCTATCTCCAAGGATGTTCTGTGAAGTGACTAAGCCCAGAATTGTAGGGCTGCTGGTATTGAGTGCCAAATTTGACCACATATGATAGAGGAGACCTGACCTTGTGGGCAGTGGTCTTGACTTCCCAATCAGCTGGTTGAATGAGATCTGGAAATTAGAACCTGTCTGGACACGTGGGAGCTTGCAAACACAACCTTTGCAACTTGTTGTATCTGCAGAGGGAAAGAGGTCAATGTAGGCTGAACTGGGACTACAGTAGGGCTACCACTTCTGGGTATAATCTCCATTCTCCTGGTAGGAGACCCATTCTGGACAGGAGGTTTACTTCACAATTCTCCACACCTGTAATATACAGGTCCTTCTCAAAAAATTAGCATATTGTGATAAAGTTCATTATTTTCCATAATGTAATGATAAAAATTAAACTTTCATATATTTTAGATTCATTGCACACCAACTGAAATATTTCAGGTCTTTTATTGTTTTAAAACTGATGATTTTGGCATACAGCTCATGAAAACCCAAAATTCATATCTCACAAAATTAGCATATCATGAAAAGGTTCTCTAAACGAGCTATTAACCTAATCATCTGAATCAACTAATTAACTCTAAACACCTGCTAAAGATTCCTGAGGCTTTTAAAAACTCCCAGCCTGGTTCATTACTCAAAACCGCAATCATGGGTAAGACTGCCGACCTGACTGCTGCCCAGAAGGCCATCATTGATACCCTCAAACAAGAGGGTAAGACACAGAAAGACATTTCTGAATGAATAGGCTGTTCCCACAGTGCTGTATCAAGGCACCTCAGTGGGAAGTCTGTGGGAAGGAAAAAGTGTGGCAGAAAACGCTGTGGACCAACACCAGCAGCTGACATGGCACCCTAGACCATCACTGACTGTGGGGACTTGACACTGGACTTCAGGCATTTTGGCATTTCCTTCTCCCCAGTCTTCCTCCAGACTCTGGCACCTTGATTTCCGAATGACATGCAAAATTTGCTTTCATCCGAAAAAAGTACTTTGGACCACTGAGCAACAGTCCAGTGCTGCTTCTCTGTAGCCCAGGTCAGGCGCTTCTGCCGCTGTTTCTGGTTCAAAAGTGGCTTGATCTGGGGAATGAGGCACCTGTAGCCCATTTCCTGCACACGCCTGTGCACGGTGGCTCTGGATGTTTCTACTCCAGACTCAGTCCACTGCTTCCGCAGGTCCCCCAAGGTCTGGAATCGGTCCTTCTCCACAATCTTCCTCAGGGTCCGGTCACCTCTTCTCGTTGTGCAGCGTTTTCTTTCATCCAACCATGTCTTTTTTTATTGTAATAACACAGTATATTTAAAAATGGAGCTTATTTTCTATTGAGCCTTTTTTTATTTATATGTCTTTATTGAGTCAAAGCAGGACTGAAGTGTCCACATAGTTGTAAAAAAAATCTGGTACTGATTCTTGAGTACAGTATTTCTAAGGAATTATCTGATTGGACGGAAAAGATATGTGGAGTTCTGAAAATAAAATGTGATGTCGTAAAATGTAGTCCCCTCGATTTATGAAACTGTGGGTATGGTTTGGGTATGTTGCTCTCCAAGAACACAAACTGGGGTCAAATGCTGTTGGAAATAAGCGGCTGGTGTTGCGCTCTCTTAACCACCGGAAATGTACATTTATGACATACCTATTACTTTCAGAAACATACACTATATTCATAATAAAGATTTCATGCTTTGTCTTTAGATTTGGAGATAGATTCAGTAAATGTACGTCATAATGCCAATCCATGATATGCTGATCATTTTCAGAAATCAATTTCTCCCAAAACCTCAGAGGAAACTCTCTTTGGATTTTTCTGGTTATGGTAGCTCTGGGAAAATATGATACATCTTTCACTTCAACTATTTGATAGTATTTCTATCAGGGTGTTTTTATTTGGGGTTTGTATATACTGAGCAAAACTATTTTGTCTATACCTCAAACATGTCTTCCAATATTTAAATATCATCATTTACGGATGAATTTGGCCAAAACGTTACAGTAACCAGCGCTTACCTTCAGTGTTCTTCTGCAGTCGGCTCATTTTTTTACAGTCCTCACAGTTTACCCATCTGTCTGTGTTGCAATACTGCGTTTATTTTTTTAATAACCACAGTCACATGACGCTCTTACATGTCAATAACCATTTATCTTAAAATCTGTTGGTGAAAACAAGTTCTTGGCTCATTTATGTTTTATCGCTAAGTGGATAAGACACTTCCTAGAGATGCTTAATCTTACTTTACTTTCGCATGCATAAGCAACTTTTTATTTCCATAGATTTTACACAAAAATAAAAACTTTTTGGTTTTTAATACATTTCAAAGAACGTATGATTGTTGTTTAAAATTCACTATATTGTGCTTTTTATTTCAATTCATACAGATTGTTAAATCCCATGATATGATGTGCTTTCCTCCTCTCGTCCATTTTGTAATTTCAAAATGCTTTAAAAGTTATTGTTTTATAAAAATGCATTTTGTTTCTCAAACCAACAATAAATTATCCCTTTGAATATAAAGGTACGGAATGAGCCAAAAAAATTACAAATAGTGTTAAGTTGAAGTAAAATTTATTGAGAATTATTAAATATTTAGTGATCTGAATAAAAGTTCTGATTGATGTTAAATGGGCTATATGCAATTTTCTGAAATTTAAACTCGCGACTGACCCCATGCTAATCAGGAGATGTTTGAGTCATAAATGGTCAAATAAAAAGGCTATTGTTACGTTTATTTTGGGGAAAAAGTTGCATATAGCCCCTTTAAATCAAGCCAGTAAGTTGCAGTGAATATTGACGCTTATAAAACTGCTCCATGGGAACCAAAAATGCAGGAAACTATTCTGACAATACAGAGATCTGATATTCTCTGATGTTGCTAATTCAATCTTAAAGCTGCTTGAATTTAGTATATGTATTTAAGCAGTAATTAACTTGTATAAAAGCACATAATGTGAAACTATTGAGCAACAATGAAGATCTGCACTCTTTTTGGGTCATATGACCCTAAAGCTACAGAACAGGCTGCTTTTCTTAGAGTTTTCTTAAACTCTGATCTTCATTGCAAGCTTTTTATTTACTGCTTTACTGTCTTATAAATTGTACAGACATTTAAAACTAGTCCAAACTTTAAAATCATGGATTTAAATACATTTTTATTTTGTACTTTTTTATATGAGCAGTTAAGTTCAGTTTGGTTAATGATAAACAGTCAAACCACAGCTTCCACTTCCTGTTGATTTATATTCACTAAACTTTTTCACAAGACTTTTCAATCTTAATGCAGCTGTTTGAGTGACACAAACATGCAAGCAGCCATGTTTTTTATTTAGGCTCTAATCCAGCTAATTTTTCTGTTCATTTTTCAGCAGGAAAAACTCCTGCAGAATCTCAAACTACTAAGTCCTTTAGGGCCGGTGTCCTGCCCGTTGTAGAACAGTCTCTAATCCAACACATCTTTTCCAAAAGGTCTAACTACTTCCCCAGTATGTCAAACTTCTGCAGAGGTTCTGCTAATGAAACATCATTTGATTCAGGTGTGTTGAATCAGGGAAAGAACTAAAACATGCTGGGTACCAGCCCTGGAGGACTAACTTTGGACGCCACTGGATGCACAAGGAGTGACTGCCATGTCCTGTATCTGCTAGGGTTGGTTGATAGAAACCTTGAGTGTCATGTTTTTCCTCAAAGATTGCACTGTGGGTTTAATTTTCTATTTTGTGATACCATAAGCATCGCCCCAATCGTCATAGACTGCAGTGGTATCATAATCCAGACCTTTGGGGGCTGGATAGACCTCATGACACGGTCAGGCTGTGCTATAGAACTAGTAGTGGAATCAGCTCGGTGTAAAAGGGGACTGAATCGGGAATAGGTAGATGGCAGGACAAACAAACAGTGAAAACCCATAGAAAGTAGCAGAAATTAAGGAAGCTACACAAGATACACATCTTAAATACAAAACCAAAGAGCAAAAACAAAAGCTTGACAAGATTATCCTTGTTTGAACCTGTACTGAGACTGTTCTCTAGACTGATGAGAACTTTACACACAAACAGACCATAAGTGTTGCCCCAATCCTCACAGACTACATTGGTATCATAATCCAGACCTTTGGGGGCTGGATAGACCTCATGACCCAGACTCTCATAACCCAAAGACGTGAAGAGTTGTTGTCAGGCTGGCCCTCCGAGGCGGATGTCGTATTTTCTGCCGGATCCTCAGGAGTTGAAAAGATGTCATCGATATGACATCCAACACTGAGCCATCATCAGATCTTCATGCCATCATGTATGTTTTGTATATGATGAAAAAATGGAGGAGGTAATAACAGAGGAAGGCTGGATTGTGGGAACCTAAAATAACATTTATGGTTCAAAAACAAGTAACCAAAAACATTAAAGACCTGAATGAGCTAACAGAACTACAAAAGGTGATCTAACCGTAGGATCTAGGTAGGACTAAATGAGCTGAGGAAGAATATGTTCTAGGGTTAGAGATCACGGGTCTTTTCCACCTGAAAAATAACCCATAATAGTTCTGTGCTGGTGCCAGAGTCAGTGCTTGATCGGTTCTTAGTCAATGGATTTTTTTTAATAACCAGTCATTTTTCCACTAATGGACGAGTTTATCATGCACTTACAAGTGCTGCTATAGTGTTTCCACACTTTTTTGGGATCTGCAAAGATGTTTACACCACATGTTCTTGGTGCACCATCAACATTTGATTACAAAACACAGAGAGCTACGACAAAATTTGCGCCATGCTATGCCTTGGTTGCATCACCATGTGGTCGGGGAGAAGGCAGTTCTTAGCAAGCACCAGCTCTGGCCCACCAAGGAGTTGGTGCTGGGTTAAGCTAAGGTTTGAAACCTTTGTTGGTAAAAAACCAAAGAGCGGTGCCAAGTCAGGCTCTGCTATAGAACTAGTAGTGGAATCAGCTCGGTGGAAAAGGGGACTGAATCGGGAATAGGTAGATGGCAGGACAAACAAACAGTGAAAACCCATAGAAAGTAGCAGAAATTAAAGAAGCTACACAAGATACACATCTTAAATACAAAACCAAAGAGCAAAAACAAAAGCTTGGCAAGATTATCCTTGTTTGAACCTGTACTGAGACTGTTTTCTAGACTGATGAGAACTTTACACACAAACAGATTAAGTCTATCCAGTTTCTGCTGCTTTTTCACAGATACTTTTGTAGGAAACATCATGGGAGCTTTGACAACAACACCTCAGATGATCACCCTGTCCTCTATCCCGCGTCCCATCAGATTGCACACATGTCCGGGAATTTGGTTCTCCAGAACTCCAAAAACTCAAACTAAAAGGTCAAAAGGGACAAGTTCATATAAAATAGTTTACCTTTATTCTGAAGATGGAGGTGTTTTTACAACAATCAAACCTTGTGTCCAGTGGTGAGCCGTCCACCCAAGACCATCTATCGTCTCTCCCTGAGTTTGTCAGTCCAATCCAGAACTTCTCATCCCTCTCCACCATCATGTCTCTAAGTTTTCTCTGCAGGTACAACTGAATAGGAGAAGTTAATGAAAATGATGCTGAGATGAAGGAACATAATTAAATCTGTGAAACCAGCAGTGTTTCAAACCTGCTCCTCTCTGCTGTCTATCTTCACCAGGTCTCCTCCGCGATCTTTGCAGAATCTTCTGCTATTCTCCCATGATAATAATCCGCTATTGTAATAATAGCATCTTTCCCCATTTAGGTCCCAGTCTGCTCCACAACTCAGACGTGGCTCGTCTATCAACGCAACAAAGAAAGTACGTCAGCAAATCAGGTGGAAGACATACTGGATGTTTCTGCAATTGAGTCACTTACTCCTTCTTGGAATGGGAATTGGTGGAGGAGGTTGAGGGCATGAAGGAGGTGGTGGACATGTAGGAGCTTGAGGTGGTGGCGGACATGTAGGAGGTGGTGTACATTTAAGTGGTGGCGGACACTTAGGGGGAGGTGGACATGTAGGAGGTGGTGGACATTTAGGTGGTGGCAAACATTTAGGAGGAGGTGGACATGTAGGAGGTGGTGGACATTTAGGAGCTGGAGGTGGTGTCGAACATTGAGGAGATGGTGGGCATTTAGATGGTGTCGGACATTTAGGAGGAGGTGGACATGTAGGAGGTGGTGGACATTTAGGAGCTGGATGGGGTGTCGAACATTTAGGAGGTGGTGGGCATTTAGATGGTGTCGGACATTTAGGAGGATGTGTAGATATAGGAGGCGGTGGATATTTAGGTGGCGATGGGACTATAGGTGGTGGAGGACATGAAGCAGGTGGTGGACATGAAGAAGGTGGGGGTGGTGCTGGAAATTTTGCAGGGGGTGGAACATTTACGCTTTCTGCTTTGAAACATGAAAAATTGAACATTTTAGTTTCATTCAGCCTCATTTTGTTAAAATCCTACAGAATAAAAATACATTTTGTGGCACTGGTTATTGAAAACAGATGAACACCGGTGAAAATGAACCCGATAAATGCTGCTAATATTGTAAAACTAAATAGTGAGCTCCATGTTATTGTGATCCGACACAGAAACTTGTGGATAATTTCAAACCCAAACAGTCTCACCGCAGCAATTTGTCCTCAGAGCTTCATTCAGGGAGTGGATAGTTTGATTGGTCATCCAAACGACAAAAGCTGAGTAAAGAAAGACAAAAGTTTTTACACAACCCTAAACCTGGTATTGCATTCAAAAATATCATTTTAACATTTAAGAAAGTAAAATTTGGAGAAAGCATAGGCCAATGTGAACTCACAGAGTCTGCAAATAATGAAGGACTCAACAACCAGCAGACAGACCAGAACCAGCAGCGTTGTAGTCTGTGATGACAGTTTGGAGGTTCTGATTGGATTTTCTTGTTGAGAGGCAGCATCTTCATCTGAGGAGCATTTAGAAGAGATCCACTTCAGAACCTGGAGAGGACTCATAACCTGACATAATCGCAACAAAACTACACTTTCATGTATGGATTTCTGCATCCATGTTGTATGGAGTGATGCAACATGGTAACCAAGCAGTTTTGGTTAAGAACCGGAAATTGTTCTGTAGACAACAATGGTGACATGGGTCAATGCATTTCAATGTGTTATACAAATCCTCTGTGTTGCAAATCAATCTTTGATTTTGAAGTTTTCAATACATTAAAGTCCACAGACACAACGACTGAAATCAGCACACCAGTAGATCGCACAAATACCGTCTTCAAATGCCAACCCGATTGTGTTCTTGAGAGTTTAAATGAAGGCAACTAGACTTTTCTTGTTGTCTTGAATATGTTTCATCTTTCATCCAAGAGGCTTCTTCGGTTTTGAAAACTGGATTGGGAGCATCAGATTTATAAGAATATGGTTAAGGCTCACTAATGGGGCTATCGTTATACCTAACGAGGCTATCAGGGTAGCGTAAGCTTCTAGAAGCCTCTTGGATGAGAGACGAAACGTATTCAAGACAACAAGAAAAGACCAGTTGCCTTCATTTAAACTCTCAAGAATATCATGTCCTGGATGACTGAGAATCTACACCAATGCAACTAGATTGTGGAACCAAGGTCCAGGAAAGTAATTTTTGGAAATGTGGCAACCCCACTGGAAGAGACAGCAATAGACAATCTCAAGAGAGATGGAAGTGAGCCACCAGTCATCGTGACCCCCCCACCAACGCAGAGACAATGCCTTCAGACAGACACTGCATCCTTGAACAAAGGCCTATCCATCTGACCTTTTGACATCTAAGGTATGGCACAGTCCAGGAGACCCCTTTAAGGGGTTTTACTCTCCTGTTGGTTCACCTCAGCAGAGCACATCATAACCACAGGTTAATTATCCCTCATTTGATATTCACTGCCTCAAACTTTAGAGTTCCTCCAGCCTGTCTGTGCCATCCAAATCAGGGAGTTCCAGTTGTGACATTATTAAAGGTCTTGTTCATTGAGAAACCGTGTAATACTAGTTCTTTTTGAAATAAGATCAGTCACAATGAGTTGCATATGCTTGCTGCACGTGAGCATTTTCTCCAACTCCCATTGCCTACATCAACAACAGAAAGGAGATAGACGGCAAAAATGAGTGAGTCAGAAAAAGCTAGTCTCTTCTACATCACAGAGAAAATTTGTGTTCATTGCTTCGCCCACCTTGCCTCGCGACCGCCCACAGAAATGCTGTATTGATTTTGCAGTCGGCAGTGGGCAGAGTGGGTCTCTGCAAGTAGAAGCTAACTGTTAACAACTCCAAAACATGGCAGAACACGTTCAGGCTTGTGTTATTTATGGAGATAACACATCAGGGTTGAAGTTTTACCCAAGAAAGAAGAGCTGAGAAAGAAACGGTTGTAACGCTAAGTCTTGTTGCTGTTAGCCAATCAGATGCGAGATGTTTGCATATTATGAATATTAATGAGTAAGACTCGTAACCCTGATGTTTTCCCCCACCCACTCTTTCAAAAACGCTAACCCCCTGAAACAGGAGTGAGAGAGCTTTTTTTTTTTTCACAGAAAATTACTCACAAGGCATCCATTTATGTTAGTGACCACAGCAAATGAATTGAAAACACAAGTGAATGAGACTTTTAAATTACCAGATTCTGCTCAGAGGGAATTGAGATGTTTCTGAGCGATCTGCCCTCCTTTCTGTCCAAACCAAAAGTGATGAACTCATATTTTGTGGCAAATTTCTAGTTTGCAAATTAAAATTATGCGCAGTGGAATCTGCATTTCTAAATATGTAATTTTTATCAAACACGAAGTAGGACTAGTTTTCTAGTACTGATAGCTATAAGACTTCATTAAATGTCTTTCACTGCAACAACTGCTTTGATGTTTTCTGTCAATGTTTATTAATCATCTTACTGTAAATACTAAATAAAACTCCATGTCTCTTTTTGCATTAAAAATAAATCTCTCTTTGCAGGTGAACATATTTACCCTTATTTAAATATTATATAAAAAATAAATAAATATTATTGTTCTGGCAAAATAAAAACATACTTTGTTTAACAATGCGCTTCATTATCCTGGGTTATTTGGGGTTTTTCTGTGTTTCTATCAGTATTCATGCTCATTCTAGATCTTGTTTAATCTTTCCTTAGATCTGTGTTTCCTCTTGGTTATTGTTTATTTCCTCCTCAGTTCCTTTCATGTTCATTAGTCTCCTTCCCTGAGCTTGCCTGGTCTCCCCTCACAGCTTCACCCTCTTCTCAATCAGCCACCCGCTCTTTGTGCAAGCAACCAAGCTCCTCAGTATACAAGCTCCTCATTCTCTGCTCCTCGCTGGATCCTCCTGTTTTGCTCTTATCACGCCTGGGGTCCCTATCTGTTCTTTGTCCTGTTTTCCACCTAGCATTAGGATATGAATTAGGGAGTACCTATTGTAAGCCAGTTGCTGGTCACAAATAACATACTGCACCTACAAAACATAATACAGGTTTTTTAAAGGATGGCTTTTTAAAAGATAAGTGTGTGATTATTAATTCATTTATTTCCCACGTATTCACATTGTGTACATATTCAAACTATTATACTTTTCACATTTCCATTGAATTATGTTTGTAAAAATTAGTAGGCAGAAGTATATAATTATGTATCCCCACCCCCTTCCTAGTACATGAAGCTCACTTTATGCATGCTTTTATAAAAACAGAGTAATGTAAGGACAAACCAACTTTCTTTTGTTGTGGTAAATACTGCACGTCCGAGGTGGTCCCATCAAAAATGCTACGTGCAGGAATTTGTGTGTTTATCCAGAGGAAAGGCTCAGGTCAGCCTGATCTGAGTCTTGGCCTAGCTGAATTATAGCCTTGGCTAAGAAGACGTGTTCCCTCAGAGGACTGTTGAGTTAAAAAGTTGTTGTGGAAAGGAAACATCTGGATACTGTCAGACAGTTCGTGCATCACTATGACGCATAAACTAGGTATAAGAATCTGAGTGCTAATGATAGAGGCTGAGTCTTGCTGGGGCAATTGAAGACGACAGAACTGTATGTCCTCAATGCTTTGTCCTGGTCAGAGAAGGTACGTAAACTAATAAATCATTATTCCAGAACTGAAGCTGTGTTGACCGTTTTGTTTAACTCAACTCGAATATCTTGCATGTCAACCTGGGCCAACACTTTCACATGAAAAAAGGATAGAACATAGCAAAGTCCACTATTTCTTGCAAATCGAACTTGCAAAGCCAAACCTAAAACCTCCTCAAAAATGTATTTTAACCAAATAACATTTCTATTAATTGCAAAGATAGTAAAAGACATAACACAAAACTAGAACTTATTTTAATTACAAGGACCGTCAAATGAAAAAAAAGTCTAAAAAGCTCCTGTCCATGTATGCTATGAAGCTCAAAATTCTACTATAACGGTATTTCACTTGACCATATAAATTTGCCAACCTTGTTTGGCAAATATGGAGAAATTAAATTGTAAAATTCCCACATCTCAGAGAGCCCTCTCTTTACATCAGGTTCCAATACTGACATGCTACTCAGTGACTTTTTAGTGAATACTCTATCTCAACACCACAAACATCAACAATAACACTTCCCAAAAAGGGACACTTTAAAGATTTGAACCAACATCCGAAGCAGTCAGGTGGGTGGGTGTGTGAAACGAAGCTACGAACGTCATTGGTCACGTGACCATCAGCAGACGAATCAAGCTCCGACACAGTGCTTCACTTATGTAGTGGTTTGTTTTTGTGATTCAAGCTTTGAACCTTGGATGTCACAGGTAACATCACTAGTAGATACATGCATTTCAAAAGTCTGAATTTAGTTAGACTAAGGCAATAATACGTTTCTTTCCCACTGCATGTAAGCCCACGGAGTGTCTTTTTTTAACATCATTGGAGAACAGAAATTAGACAATAATTATATCCAGAACTTGATTTTTACTTCAGGAGGTGGTGGACATGTTGCCTGTATTGTTCTGTTTGTATTAATTCCTGATAAAGGAGACACAGATTAAGACACAACATGTTTCACAACAAGAAGAAAACCCTTTGTCTCTTGGTCATCCAAATAGAGCACAAACATTAATACAAACAAACTTAAAGCTACATTGTGTAAGAACTTCTCCCATCTAGCGGTGAAACAACCACCTGAATATTACGCTCTAGCCCCGCCTCCCACCCCCCCATTCCGTTTTAACTCCTACGGTGGCCGTTTCATGCCAAGGTTAACATGGCTTCCAGTACTACGACTTCGTCCAGTGTTCCTTCCAGTGATGAGGTTACTTTAGAAAACTACATTGCATTTAGTTATATAGTCAGACGTCTGCCGCGTCACGAGTAGACAATCTCCCTCTGGCATTCGTCACGGTGCAACTGAGTGTAGCCAAAGCGCGAAAGGCGGAGCTAGAATTTCCAGGAATGTTCCTCGTTGGCGAATGTATTTCAAAGATGGAGGCTCAACATGGATTCCGTCATTCGCGCGACTCGCTCATATGTATTCTGAATAGCAGATTCTACACTTACGAGAATACTTTCATTAGTAGGTGGAAGTAATTACACATTACACAGGGTTCAGTCTGAAAGCTGAGACTTTCAGTCCCTTGATGACATATAAATACTGACCCGAATAATTTCTACCCAGAGCTTCTTTCTCTTCTTTCAGGGTTTGAATGATTTGATTTGTTATCAAAACAAACAGCTGACTCAAGCGAGACAAACGTTATTTCATTTTCATTTAAACCCTGACCTAGTGATCTTAGTTCTTAAAAAGATCAAGAAACATTTGCAACTGCCCCATGGAAATGGGAGATGGCAGTCATTTAGATCTTTTCAGTAGCACGTGCCAGAGCCTTAGAACTCCACTGTTTATCATAGCAGTGTCTATCTCCAAGGATGTTCTGTGAAGTGACTAAGCCCAGAATTGTAGGGCTGCTGGTTTTGAGTGCCAAATTTGACCACATATGATAGAGGAGACCTGACCTTGTGGGCAGTGGTCTTGACTTCCCAATCAGCTGGTTGAATGAGATCTGGAAATTAGAACCTGTCTGGACACGTGGGAGCTTGCAAACACAACCTTTGCAACTTGTTGTATCTGCAGAGGGAAAGAGGTCAATGTAGGCTGAACTGGGACTACAGTAGGGCTACCACTTCTGGGTATAATCTCCATTCTCCTGGTAGGAGACCCATTCTGGACAGGAGGTTTACTTCACAATTCTCCACACCTGTAATATACAGGTCCTTCTCAAAAAATTAGCATATTGTGATAAAGTTCATTATTTTCCATAATGTAATGATAAAAATTAAACTTTCATATATTTTAGATTCATTGCACACCAACTGAAATATTTCAGGTCTTTTATTGTTTTAAAACTGATGATTTTGGCATACAGCTCATGAAAACCCAAAATTCCTATCTCAAAAAATGAGCATATCATGAAAAGGTTCTCTAAACGAGCTATTAACCTAATCATCTGAATCAACTAATTAACTCTAAACACCTGCTAAAGATTCCTGAGGCTTTTAAAAACTCCCAGCCTGGTTCATTACTCAAAACCGCAATCATGGGTAAGACTGCCGACCTGACTGCTGCCCAGAAGGCCATCATTGATACCCTCAAACAAGAGGGTAAGACACAGAAAGACATTTCTGAATGAATAGGCTGTTCCCACAGTGCTGTATCAAGGCACCTCAGTGGGAAGTCTGTGGGAAGGAAAAAGTGTGGCAGAAAACGCTGTGGACCAACACCAGCAGCTGACATGGCACCCTAGACCATCACTGACTGTGGGGACTTGACACTGGACTTCAGGCATTTTGGCATTTGCTTCTCCCCAGTCTTCCTCCAGACTCTGGCACCTTGATTTCCGAATGACATGCAAAATTTGCTTTCATCCGAAAAAAGTACTTTGGACCACTGAGCAACAGTCCAGTGCTGCTTCTCTGTAGCCCAGGTCAGGCGCTTCTGCCGCTGTTTCTGGTTCAAAAGTGGCTTGATCTGGGGAATGAGGCACCTGTAGCCCATTTCCTGCACACGCCTGTGCACGGTGGCTCTGGATGTTTCTACTCCAGACTCAGTCCACTGCTTCCGCAGGTCCCCCAAGGTCTGGAATCGGTCCTTCTCCACAATCTTCCTCAGGGTCCGGTCACCTCTTCTCGTTGTGCAGCGTTTTCTTTCATCCAACCTTGTCTTTTTTTATTGTAATAACACAGTATATTTAAAAATGGAGCTCATTTTCTATTGAGCCTTTTTTTATTTATATGTCTTTATTGAGTCAAAGCAGGACTGAAGTGTCCACATAGTTGTAAAAAAAATCTGGTACTGATTCTTGAGTACAGTATTTCTAAGGAATTATCTGATTGGACGGAAAAGATATGTGGAGCTCTGAAAATAAAATGTGATGTCGTAAAATGTAGTCCCCTCGATTTATGAAACTGTGGGTATGGTTTGGGTATGTTGGTCTCCAAGACCACAAACTGGGGTCAAATGCTGTTGGAAATAAGCGGCTGGTGTTGCGCTCTCTTAACCACCGGAAATGTACATTTATGACATACCTATTACTTTCAGAAACATACACTATATTCATAATAAAGATTTCATGCTTTGTCTTTAGATTTGGAGATAGATTCAGTAAATGTACGTCATAATGCCAATCCATGATATGCTGATCATTTTCAGAAATCAATTTCTCCCAAATCCTCAGAGGAAACTCTCTTTGGATTTTTCTGGTTATGGTAGCTCTGGGAAAATATGATACATCTTTCACTTCAACTATTTGATAGTATTTCTATCAGGGTGTTTTTATTTGGGGTTTGTATATACTGAGCAAAACTATTTTGTCCATACCTCAAACATGTCTTCCAATATTTAAATATCATCATTTACGGATGAATTTGGCCAAAACGTTACAGTAACCAGCGCTTACCTTCAGTGTTCTTCTGCAGTCGGCTCATTTTTTTACAGTCCTCACAGTTTACCCATCTGTCTGTGTTGCAATACTGCGTTTATTTTTTTAATAACCACAGTCACATGACGCTCTTACATGTCAATAACCATTTATCTTAAAATCTGTTGGTGAAAACAAGTTCTTGGCTCATTTATGTTTTATCGCTAAGTGGATAAGACACTTCCTAGAGATGCTTAATCTTACTTTACTTTCGCATGCATAAGCAACTTTTTATTTCCATAGATTTTACACAAAAATAAAAACTTTTTGGTTTTTAATACATTTCAAAGAACGTATGATTGTTGTTTAAAATTCACTATATTGTGCTTTTTATTTCAATTCATACAGATTGTTAAATCCCATGATATGATGTGCTTTCCTCCTCTCGTCCATTTTGTAATTTCAAAATGCTTTAAAAGTTATTGTTTTATAAAAATGCATTTTGTTTCTCAAACCAACAATAAATTATCCCTTTGAATATAAAGGTACGGAATGAGCCAAAAAAATTACAAATAGTGTTAAGTTGAAGTAAAATTTATTGAGAATTATTAAATATTTAGTGATCTGAATAAAAGTTCTGATTGATGTTAAATGGGCTATATGCAATTTTCTGAAATTTAAACTCGCGACTGACCCCATGCTAATCAGGAGATGTTTGAGTCATAAATGGTCAAATAAAAAGGCTATTGTTACGTTTATTTTGGGGAAAAAGTTGCATATAGCCCCTTTAAATCAAGCCAGTAAGTTGCAGTGAATATTGACGCTTATAAAACTGCTCCATGGGAACCAAAAATGCAGGAAACTATTCTGACAATACAGAGATCTGATATTCTCTGATGTTGCTAATTCAATCTTAAAGCTGCTTGAATTTAGTATATGTATTTAAGCAGTAATTAACTTGTATAAAAGCACATAATGTGAAACTATTGAGCAACAATGAAGACCTGCACTCTGTTTGGGTCATATGACCCTAAAGCTACAGAACAGGCTGCTTTTCTTAGAGTTTTCTTAAACTCTGATCTTCATTGCAAGCTTTTTATTTACTGCTTTACTGTCTTATAAATTGTACAGACATTTAAAACTAGTCCAAACTTTAAAATCATGGATTTAAATACATTTTTATTTTGTACTTTTTTATATGAGCAGTTAAGTTCAGTTTGGTTAATGATAAACAGTCAAACCACAGCTTCCACTTCCTGTTGATTTATATTCACTAAACTTTTTCACAAGACTTTTCAATCTTAATGCAGCTGTTTGAGTGACACAAACATGCAAGCAGCCATGTTTTTTATTTAGGCTCTAATCCAGCTAATTTTTCTGTTCATTTTTCAGCAGGAAAAACTCCTGCAGAATCTCAAACTACTAAGTCCTTGAGGGCCGGTGTCCTGCCCGTTGTAGAACAGTCTCTAATCCAACACATCTTTTCCAAAAGGTCTAACTACTTCCCCAGTATGTCAAACTTCTGCAGAGGTTCTGCTAATGAAACATCATTTGATTCAGGTGTCTTGAATCAGGGAAAGAACTAAAACATGCTGGGTACCAGCCCTGGAGGACTAACTTTGGACGCCACTGGATGCACAAGGAGTGACTGCCATGTCCTGTATCTGCTAGGGTTGGTTGATAGAAACCTTGAGTGTCATGTTTTTCCTCAAAGATTGCACTGTGGGTTTAATTTTCTATTTTGTGATACCATAAGCATCGCCCCAATCGTCATAGACTGCAGTGGTATCATAATCCAGACCTTTGGGGGCTGGATAGACCTCATGACACGGTCAGGCTGTGCTATAGAACTAGTAGTGGAATCAGCTCGGTGTAAAAGGGGACTGAATCGGGGAATAGGTAGATGGCAGGACAAACAAACAGTGAAAACCCATAGAAAGTAGCAGAAATTAAAGAAGCTACACAAGATACAAATCTTAAATACAAAAACCAAAGAGCAAAAACAAAAGCTTGACAAGATTATCCTTGTTTGAACCTGTACTGAGACTGTTCTCTAGACTGATGAGAACTTTACACACAAACAGACCATAAGTGTTGCCCCAATCCTCACAGACTACATTGGTATCATAATCCAGACCTTTGGGGGCTGGATAGACCTCATGACCCAGACTCTCATAACCCAAAGACGTGAAGAGTTGTTGTCAGGCTGGCCCTCCGAGGCGGATGTCGTATTTTCTGCCGGATCCTCAGGAGTTGAAAAGATGTCATCGATATGACATCCAACACTGAGCCATCATCAGATCTTCATGCCATCATGTATGTTTTGTATATGATGAAAAAATGGAGGAGGTAATAACAGAGGAAGGCTGGATTGTGGGAACCTAAAATAACATTTATGGTTCAAAAACAAGTAACCAAAAACATTAAAGACCTGAATGAGCTAACAGAACTACAAAAGGTGATCTAACCGTAGGATCTAGGTAGGACTAAATGAGCTGAGGAAGAATATGTTCTAGGGTTAGAGATCACGGGTCTTTTCCACCTGAAAAATAACCCATAATAGTTCTGTGCTGGTGCCAGAGTCAGTGCTTGATCGGTTCTTAGTCAATGGATTTTTTTTAATAACCAGTCATTTTTCCACTAATGGACGAGTTTATCATGCACTTACAAGTGCTGCTATAGTGTTTCCACACTTTTTTGGGATCTGCAAAGATGTTTACACCACATGTTCTTGGTGCACCATCAACATTTGATTACAAAACACAGAGCGCTCCGACAAAATTTGCGTCATGCTATGCCTTGGTTGCATCACCATGTGGTCGGGGAGAAGGCAGTTCTTAGCAAGCACCAGCTCTGGCCCACCAAGGAGTTGGTGCTGGGTTAAGCTAAGGTTTGAAACCTTTGTTGGTAAAAAACCAAAGAGCGGTGCCAAGTCAGGCTCTGCTATAGAACTAGTAGTGGAATCAGCTCGGTGGAAAAGGGGACTGAATCGGGAATAGGTAGATGGCAGGACAAACAAACAGTGAAAACCCATAGAAAGTAGCAGAAATTAAAGAAGCTACACAAGATACACATCTTAAATACAAAACCAAAGAGCAAAAACAAAAGCTTGGCAAGATTATCCTTGTTTGAACCTGTACTGAGACTGTTTTCTAGACTGATGAGAACTTTACACACAAACAGATTAAGTCTATCCAGTTTCTGCTGCTTTTTCACAGATACTTTTGTAGGAAACATCATAGGAGCTTTGACACCAACACCTCAGATGATCACCCTGTCCTCTATCCCGCGTCCCATCAGATTGCACACATGTCCGGGAATTTGGTTCTCCAGAACTCCAAAAACTCAAACTAAAAGGTCAAAAGGGACAAGTTCATATAAAATAGTTTACCTTTATTCTGAAGATGGAGGTGTTTTTACAACAATCAAACCTTGTGTGCAGTGATGAGCTGTCCACCCAAGACCATCTATCGTCTCTCCCTGAGTTTGTCAGTCCAATCCAGAACTTCTCATCCCTCTCCACCATCATGTCTCTGAGTTTTCTCTGCAGGTACAACTGAATAGGAGAAGTTAATGAAAATAATGCTGAGATGAAGGAACATAATTAAATCTGTGAAACCAGCAGTGTTTCAAACCTGCTCCTCTCTGCTGTCTATCTTCACCAGGTCTCCTCCGCGATCTTTGCAGAATCTTCTGCTATTCTCCCATGATAATAATCCGCTATTGTAATAATACCATCTTTCCCCATTTAGGTCCCAGTCTGCTCCACAACTCAGACGTGGCTCGTCTATCAACGCAACAAAGAAAGTACGTCAGCAAATCAGGTGGAAGACATACTGGATGTTTCTGCAATTGAGTCACTTACTCCTTCTTGGAATGGGAATTGGTGGAGGAGGTTGAGGGCATGAAGGAGGTGGTGGACATGTAGGAGCTTGAGGTGGTGGCGGACATGTAGGAGGTGGTGTACATTTAAGTGGTGGCGGACACTTAGGGGGAGGTGGACATGTAGGAGGTGGTGGACATTTAGGTGGTGGCAAACATTTAGGAGGAGGTGGACATGTAGGAGGTGGTGGACATTTAGGAGCTGGAGGTGGTGTCGAACATTGAGGAGATGGTGGGCATTTAGATGGTGTCGGACATTTAGGAGGAGGTGGACATGTAGGAGGTGGTGGACATTTAGGAGCTGGATGGGGTGTCGAACATTTAGGAGGTGGTGGGCATTTAGATGGTGTCGGACATTTAGGAGGATGTGTACATGTAGGAGGCGGTGGATATTTAGGTGGCGATGGGACTATAGGTGGTGGAGGACATGAAGCAGGTGGTGGACATGAAGAAGGTGGGGGTGGTGCTGGAAATTTTGCAGGGGGTGGAACATTTACGCTTTCTGCTTTGAAACATGAAAAATTGAACATTTTAGTTTCATTCAGCCTCATTTTGTTAAAATCCTACAGAATAAAAATACATTTTGTGGCACTGGTTATTGAAAACAGATGAACACCGGTGAAAATGAACCCGATAAATGCTGCTAATATTGTAAAACTAAATAGTGAGCTCCATGTTATTGTGATCCGACACAGAAACTTGTGGATAATTTCAAACCCAAACAGTCTCACCGCAGCAATTTGTCCTCAGAGCTTCATTCAGGGAGTGGATAGTTTGATTGGTCATCCAAACGACAAAAGCTGAGTAAAGAAAGACAAAAGTTTTTACACAACCCTAAACCTGGTATTGCATTCAAAAATATCATTTTAACATTTAAGAAAGTAAAATTAGGAGAAAGCATAGGCCAATGTGAACTCACAGAGTCTGCAAATAATGAAGGACTCAACAACCAGCAGACAGACCAGAACCAGCAGCGTTGTAGTCTGTGATGACAGTTTGGAGGTTCTGATTGGATTTTCTTGTTGAGAGGCAGCATCTTCATCTGAGGAGCATTTAGAAGAGATCCACTTCAGAACCTGGAGAGGACTCATAACCTGACATAATTGCAACAAAACTACACTTTCATGTATGGATTTTTGCATCCATGTTGTATGGAGTGATGCAACATGGTAACCAAGCAGTTTTGGTTAAGAACCGGAAATTGTTCTGTAGACAACAATGGTGACATGGGTCAATGCATTTCAATGTGTTATACAAATCCTCTGTGTTGCAAATCAATCTTTGATTTTGAAGTTTTCAATACATTAAAGTCCACAGACACAACGACTGAAATCAGCACACCAGTAGATCGCACAAATACCGTCTTCAAATGCCAACCCGATTGTGTTCTTGAGAGTTTAAATGAAGGCAACTAGACTTTTCTTGTTGTCTTGAATATGTTTCATCTTTCATCCAAGAGGCTTCTTCGGTTTTGAAAACTGGATTGGGAGCATCAGATTTATAAGAATATGGTTAAGGCTCACTAATGGGGCTATCGCTATACCTAGCGTAAGCTTCTAGAAGCCTCTTGGATGAGAGACGAAACGTATTCAAGACAACAAGAAAAGACCAGTTGCCTTCATTTAAACTCTCAAGAATATCATGTCCTGGATGACTGAGAATCTACACCAATGCAACTAGATTGTGGAACCAAGGTCCAGGAAAGTAATTTTTGGAAATGTGGCAACCCCACTGGAAGAGACAGCAATAGACAATCTCAAGAGAGATGGAAGTGAGCCACCAGTCATCGTGACCCCCCCACCAACGCAGAGACAATGCCTTCAGACAGACACTGCATCCTTGAACAAAGGCCTATCCATCGGACCTTTTGACATCTAAGGTATGGCACAGTCCAGGAGACCCCTTTAAGGGGTTTTACTCTCCTGTTGGTTCACCTCAGCAGAGCACATCATAACCACAGGTTAATTATCCCTCATTTGATATTCACTGCCTCAAACTTTAGAGTTCCTCCAGCCTGTCTGTGCCATCCAAATCAGGGAGTTCCAGTTGTGACATTATTAAAGGTCTTGTTCATTGAGAAACCGTGTAATACTAGTTCTTTTTGAAATAAGATCAGTCACAATGAGTTGCATATGCTTGCTGCACGTGAGCATTTTCTCCAACTCCCATTGCCTACATCAACAACAGAAAGGAGATAGACGGCAAAAATGAGTGAGTCAGAAAAAGCTAGTCTCTTCTACATCACAGAGAAAATTTGTGTTCATTGCTTCGCCCACCTTGCCTCGCGACCGCCCACAGAAATGCTGTATTGATTTTGCAGTCGGCAGTGGGCAGAGTGGGTCTCTGCAAGTAGAAGCTAACTGTTAACAACTCCAAAACATGGCAGAACACGTTCAGGCTTGTGTTATTTATGGAGATAACACATCAGGGTTGAAGTTTTACCCAAGAAAGAAGAGCTGAGAAAGAAACGGTTGTAACGCTAAGTCTTGTTGCTGTTAGCCAATCAGATGCGAGATGTTTGCATATTATGAATATTAATGAGTAAGACTCGTAACCCTGATGTTTTCCCCCACCCACTCTTTCAAAAACGCTAACCCCCTGAAACAGGAGTGAGAGAGCTTTTTTTTTTTCACAGAAAATTACTCACAAGGCATCCATTTATGTTAGTGACCACAGCAAATGAATTGAAAACACAAGTGAATGAGACTTTTAAATTACCAGATTCTGCTCAGAGGGAATTGAGATGTTTCTGAGCGATCTGCCCTCCTTTCTGTCCAAACCAAAAGTGATGAACTCATATTTTGTGGCAAATTTCTAGTTTGCAAATTAAAATTATGCGCAGTGGAATCTGCATTTCTAAATATGTAATTTTTATCAAACACGAAGTAGGACTAGTTTTCTAGTACTGATAGCTATAAGACTTCATTAAATGTCTTTCACTGCAACAACTGCTTTGATGTTTTCTGTCAATGTTTATTAATCATCTTACTGTAAATACTAAATAAAACTCCATGTCTCTTTTTGCATTAAAAATAAATCTCTCTTTGCAGGTGAACATATTTACCCTTATTTAAATATTATATAAAAAATAAATAAATATTATTGTTCTGGCAAAATAAAAACATACTTTGTTTAACAATGCGCTTCATTATCCTGGGTTATTTGGGGTTTTTCTGTGTTTCTATCAGTATTCATGCTCATTCTAGATCTTGTTTAATCTTTCCTTAGATCTGTGTTTCCTCTTGGTTATTGTTTATTTCCTCCTCAGTTCCTTTCATGTTCATTAGTCTCCTTCCCTGAGCTTGCCTGGTCTCCCCTCACAGCTTCACCCTCTTCTCAATCAGCCACCCGCTCTTTGTGCAAGCAACCAAGCTCCTCAGTATACAAGCTCCTCATTCTCTGCTCCTCGCTGGATCCTCCTGTTTTGCTCTTATCACGCCTGGGGTCCCTATCTGTTCTTTGTCCTGTTTTCCACCTAGCATTAGGATATGAATTAGGGAGTACCTATTGTAAGCCAGTTGCTGGTCACAAATAACATACTGCACCTACAAAACATAATACAGGTTTTTTAAAGGATGGCTTTTTATAAGATAAGTGTGTGATTATTAATTCATTTATTTCCCACATATTCACATTGTGTACATATTCAAACTATTATACTTTTCACATTTCCATTGAATTATGTTTGTAAAAATTAGTAGGCAGAAGTATATAATTATGTATCCCCACCCCCTTCCTAGTACATGAAGCTCACTTTATGCATGCTTTTATAAAAACAGAGTAATGTAAGGACAAACCAACTTTCTTTTGTTGTGGTAAATACTGCACGTCCGAGGTGGTCCCATCAAAAATGCTACGTGCAGGAATTTGTGTGTTTATCCAGAGGAAAGGCTCAGGTCAGCCTGATCTGAGTCTTGGCCTAGCTGAATTATAGCCTTGGCTAAGAAGACGTGTTCCCTCAGAGGACTGTTGAGTTAAAAAGTTGTTGTGGAAATGAAACATCTGGATACTGTCAGACAGTTCGTGCATCACTATGACGCATAAACTAGGTATAAGAATCTGAGTTCTAATGATAGAGGTTGAGTCTTGCTAGGGCAATTAAAGACGACAGAACTGTATGTCCTCAATGCTTTGTCCTGGTCAGAGAAGGTACGTAAACTAATAAATCATTATTCCAGAACTGAAGCTGTGTTGACCGTTTTGTTTAACTCAACTCGAATATCTTGCATGTCAACCTGGGCCAACACTTTCACATGAAAAAAGGATAGAACATAGCAAAGTCCACTATTTCTTGCAAATCGAACTTGCAAAGCCAAACCTAAAACCTCCTCAAAAATGTATTTTAACCAAATAACATTTCTATTAATTGCAAAGATAGTAAAAGACATAACACAAAACTAGAACTTATTTTAATTACAAGGACCGTCAAATGAAAAAAAAGTCTAAAAAGCTCCTGTCCATTAATGCTATGAAGCTCAATATTCTACTATAACGGTATTTCACTTGACCATATAAATTTGCCAACCTTGTTTGGCAAATATGGAGAAATTAAATTGTAAAATTCCCACATCTCAGAGAGCCCTCTCTTTACATCAGGTTCCAATACTGACATGCTACTCAGTGACTTTTTAGTGAATACTCTATCTCAACACCACAAACATCAACAATAACACTTCCCAAAAAGGGACACTTTAAAGATTTGAACCAACATCCGAAGCAGTCAGGTGGGTGGGTGTGTGAAACGAAGCTACGAACGTCATTGGTCACGTGACCATCAGCAGACGAATCAAGCTCCGACACAGTGCTTCACTTATGTAGTGGTTTGTTTTTGTGATTCAAGCTTTGAACCTTGGATGTCACAGGTAACATCACTAGTAGATACATGCATTTCAAAAGTCTGAATTTAGTTAGACTAAGGCAATAATACGTTTCTTTCCCACTGCATGTAAGCCCACGGAGTGTCTTTTTTTAACATCATTGGAGAACAGAAATTAGACAATAATTATATCCAGAACTTAATTTTTACTTCAGGAGGTGGTGGACATGTTGCCTGTATTGTTCTGTTTGCATTAATTCCTGATAAAGGAGACACAGATTAAGACACAACATGTTTCACAACAAGAAGAAAACCCTTTGTCTCTTGGTCATCCAAATAGAGCACAAACATTAATACAAACAAACTTAAAGCTACATTGTGTAAGAACTTCTCCCATCTAGCGGTGAAACAACCACCTGAATATTACGCTCTAGCCCCGCCTCCCACCCCCCCATTCCGTTTTAACTCCTACGGTGGCCGTTTCATGCCAAGGTTAACATGGCTTCCAGTACTACGACTTCGTCCAGTGTTCCTTCCAGTGATGAGGTTACTTTAGAGAACTACATTGCATTTAGTTATATAGTCAGACGTCTGCCGCGTCGCGAGTAGACAATGTCCCTCTGGCATTCGTCACGGTGCAACTGAGTGTAGCCAAAGCGCGAAAGGCGGAGCTAGAATTTCCAGGAATGTTCCTCGTTGGCGAATGTATTTCAAAGATGGAGGCTCAACATGGATTCCGTCATTCGCGCGACTCGCTCATATGTATTCTGAATAGCAGATTCTACACTTACGAGAATACTTTCATTAGTAGGTGGAAGTTATTACACATTACACAGGGTTCAGTCTGAAAGCTGAGACTTTCAGTCCCTTGATGACATATAAATACTGACCCGAATAATTTCTACCCAGAGCTTCTTTCTCTTCTTTCAGGGTTTGAATGATTTGATTTGTTATCAAAACAAACAGCTGACTCAAGCGAGACAAACGTTATTTCATTTTCATTCAAACCCTGACCTAGTGATCTTAGTTCTTAAAAAGATCAAGAAACATTTGCAACTGCCCCATGGAAATGGGAGATGGCAGTCATTTAGATCTGGTCAGTAGCACGTGCCAGAGCCTTAGAACTCCACTGTTTATCATAGCAGTGTCTATCTCCAAGGATGTTCTGTGAAGTGACTAAGCCCAGAATTGTAGGGCTGCTGGTATTGAGTGCCAAATTTGACCACATATGATAGAGGAGACCTGACCTTGTGGGCAGTGGTCTTGACTTCCCAATCAGCTGGTTGAATGAGATCTGGAAATTAGAACCTGTCTGGACACGTGGGAGCTTGCAAACACAACCTTTGCAACTTGTTGTATCTGCAGAGGGAAAGAGGTCAATGTAGGCTGAACTGGGACTACAGTAGGGCTACCACTTCTGGGTATAATCTCCATTCTCCTGGTAGGAGACCCATTCTGGACAGGAGGTTTACTTCACAATTCTCCACACCTGTAATATACAGGTCCTTCTCAAAAAATTAGCATATTGTGATAACGTTCATTATTTTCCATAATGTAATGATAAAAATTAAACTTTCATATATTTTAGATTAATTGCACACCAACTGAAATATTTCAGGTCTTTAATTGTTTTAAAACTGATGATTTTGGCATACAGCTCATGAAAACCCAAAATTCCTATCTCAAAAAATTAGCATATCATGAAAAGGTTCTCTAAACGAGCTATTAACCTAATCATCTGAATCAACTTATTAACTCTAAACACCTGCAAAAGATTCCTGAGGCTTTTAAAAACTCCCAGCCTGGTTCATTACTCAAAACCGCAATCATGGGTAAGACTGCCGACCTGACTGCTGCCCAGAAGGCCATCATTGACACCTGTATCAAGGCACCTCATTGGGAAGTCTGTGGGAAGGAAAAAGTGTGGCAGAAAACGCTGTGGACCAACACCAGCAGCTGACATGGCACCCCAGACCATCACTGACTGTGGGTACTTGACACTGGACTTCAGGCATTTTGGCATTTCCTTCTCCCCAGTCTTCCTCCAGACTCTGGCACCTTGATTTACGAATGACATGCAAAATTTGCTTTCATCCGAAAAAAGTACTTTGGACCACTGAGCAACAGTCCAGTGCTGCTTCTCTGTGGCCCAGGTCAGGCGCTTCTGCCGCTGTTTCTGGTTCAAAAGTGGCTTGACCTGGGGAATGCGGCACCTGTAGCCCATTTCCTGCACACGCCTGTGCACGGTGGCTCTGGATGTTTCTACTCCAGACTCAGTCCACTGCTTCCGCAGGTCCCCCAAGGTCTGGAATCGGTCCTTCTCCACAATCTTCCTCAAGGTCCGGTCACCTCTTCTCGTTGTGCAGCGTTTTCTGCCACACTTTTTCCTTCCCACAGACTTCCCACTGAGGGGCCTTGATACAGCACTCTGGGAACAGCCTATTCGTTCAGAAATGTCTTTCTGTGTCTTACCCTCTTGCTTGAGGGTGTCAATGATGGCCTTCTGGGCAGCAGTCAGGTCGGCAGTCTTACCCATGATTGCGGTTTTGAGTAATGAACCAGGCTGGGAGTTTTTAAAAGCCTCAGGAATCTTTTGCAGGTGTTTAGAGTTAATTAGTTGATTCAGATGATTAGGTTAATAGCTCGTTTAGAGAACCTTTTCATGATATGCTAATTTTTTGAGATAGGAATTTTGGGTTTTCATGAGCTGTATGCCAAAATCATCAGTTTTAAAACAATAAAAGACCTGAAATATTTCAGTTGATGTGCAATGAATCTAAAATATATGAAAGTTTAATTTTTATCATTACATTATGGAAAATAATGAACTTTATCACAATATGCTAATTTTTTGAGAAGGACCTTTAGATACTTTAGAGTTAAAATGTCTTTAGAATATAGGCATTTATTCCTACAAGTGGAAGGTATCCAGTCTTCAATTTCATCCATTTGATTCTCTTGATCCGGAATGGAAATCGGAGTCTCACTTAGAAGAGGAAAGTCTTTTGCAAAAGCCAATGTTGGATTTTTGTCCAGAGTTGTAGAGGTTGATTTATCGCACGTTGAGTGTGTTGTCATGGATGGAATGTCATTTGACAATTCAGATAATAGAGCAGATGTTTTCTGATCAAGTTCTTCATTTTGAAATTTAACTTTTTTTTTTTTTTTTTTTTTTATCCATGGCTGATATAGCATTCCTCCTTAACAGCATTGTAGTTTGCTGCTACTTAAGGCACTGGAACCCTCTCTCCTCTATTTCAAATGGATCCAATGAATGGTGCAGAAGAGTCTAAATGACAGGGAGGCTTTACAGGTGTCCTATCTTGACAAAGGCACAGTATTTATTGCAGGATTTTAGGCTAGTGGTCAGCGGACCTCACTGGAGGATTTAATGTCTTGGAAGACAGGAAGCATCGGTTAGAGACCCAAATATGAATAAGGTAAGAGATTGTGTTGGTAATAAGTACTTTTAAAGAGATGGATATTAAAGTGTGGGAGACACTCTTAGCTGTAGATATGACACAGATTGGATGTGTTTCTCAGACCAATTTCAGGATTAAAAGCAACGAAAAAAGGGGATGAAAGAAGACTACACTCTACAAGACATCTTAGCGCTTGAAGAAATGACGAAAATGGGAGGTTTCAAGGCTGTGTGATGGGACCCGCCCCAGAGATGGAGAGTAGGGCGGTGTATTCAAATGATATAAGCGATCCTATGCATTGCAGCACCGGTGTTTCACTAACTCCACAATTCTCTGAACAAGAGGGTCACGAAGGGGTGACAGAGGCACTGCGATTGATAGAGACACATGTTAGGCTGTGAACACAAACTTTTAAACAAGGAGAATGTGCATGTGTGTGTGAGAGAGAGAAACATTGCGTTTAGATGGTATCTTCTTTCACTTGCCAAGAACAGGTTTGTGAGAAAGTCAGCCAATCTAATGAACACTGTTTGTGTACAACATCTGAGGGGTGTTGTAGAGGTAAAACCCACACCTTCTCTATTCATCCGTATTGAACAGTTGTTGCAAGTTTCTAGAAGCTCATTCATCAGATCTGAGAGTAGCAGCTGCCTATACATGTTGAGTCAGAACCATCATTATATTTAGCATCACATGCACCTGTCATCATCACCCCCCGGATATGACCATATTAGGTCATGAATTTAACCTGCTATTTTTAGCATCACGTGCACCTGTCATCATCATCCCCCGGATATGACCATATTAGGTCATGAATTTAACCTGCTATTTTTAGCATCACGTGCACCTGTCATCATCATCCCCCGGATATGACCATATTAGGTCATGAATTTAACCTGCTATTTTTAGCATCACGTGCACCTGTCATAACCCCTCCTCCCTCCCCCTCTGAACACCTGTTGGCAATAAATCATTTAGACACAAAGTGCTCCCTATACTACCCAGGAGATTATCATTCTCAAAAGGGAAGGGGAAGTCCACACTCCACACTAGTTGGTGGCGGTAATGCACCATTTGTTGTTTGCCAACCGCCAATAAAAATCAGAAGAAGAAGAAGAAGAAGAAGAGAAGGGGAAAGGGAAGCTGGACATTTTTACAGCCTTTACGTCCTTCTCTGCAAGTGGGGGTGTTATGATGTGAGGTTTTAGTTATTTCATTTCCTTATTCAGTTCACCTTATTCCTTTAGTTACTACTTCGTGTTTTTGTTGTCACTTGTGTTTTTTCCTTCCACTACGTAGTTTCACCCTCGGGTGCTCCTTTGTTTGGTTTCTCATGTGTGTGTTCATCCCTTATTTACTTTCTCTGGTTCCTATTGATACTTAGCCATTATTAGTCCCAGTTAGTTCTGTTTTATATTTAGTTCCTCTTTCTAGTCCCTCTTTAAAGAATTCTTCCTTGTAGGTTTACTTCCTCAATTTGTTTTCTTCACTAATACTCTCCAATTTCTCTTAGGTTTATAGTTAGTCCCCATTCCTCTTTAGTATAGTCCTCTGTCTATCCTTATGTTTTGCTCTTGGTCTTCCTCTCAGTATCTCTAGCCATTCTGCCATCCGTCCCAGCTACTGATTGTTTCCACCTGTTCTCTCCCTCTTACCTACAACTGCTTCTCCTAATTAGCCTTTAGCCTTCTCCCTGCCACTTACACACCTCCTCAGTGTACTAAGGCCTTCCTCTGACAGTCACTACTCGCTTGTTCGTCGTCACTTTTCCCTGCGTGGTTCCTGCTCTCCTTGTTTCTTTTCCTGGCCTCCGGGTTTCCCTGGTTCCCTTGAAGTTTTTGTTCCTTTTTCATTAAATTCTTATTTCTTCATTTGCTGCATTTGGGTCCTTAAAACCACTAAATATGATAGGGGGTTGTGGTCTAGTAAACTTCCTTTAGCTTTTTTAGGGCCGGCCATGACCAAAAAAACAAAAATTCTACCCCCCCCCACCCCTCTAGTGTCCACTTTGTTGTTTCATTAAAATCTTTAGATTCACTGTGATCATATCCCTATCCTGTGGCAAAAACACCAATAGATACCCTACCAACAGATGTCACAGGCCCTGTAGTGTTTTTGGGGATATGTTTAATCAACATTTAATAAATAATACTAACCATGTTTAACCTTCTGCAGAAACAGGAACAGAGTCTAAACATTCGTAATTCATCTTGATGCTCCAAACCATGAGAACCTCACCCACAAAAAAGAAAACAAGAAGTTCACCAGTTCAATGAAATATCTTCCTCTACGTGGCTTCCCCAATTTTTTCTTTTAATTATTTTAGAACTCATGACATTCTATTTTTTTTCTAACTCAACAGGTAAAGTGCTTGTTTAAAGCAGTTCTTCCAGTTCAGATGTAAAGTGTCTGTTTGTGTTCATTCTGGTTGTTGTTTGTCTGATGAAGACCACTCTCCTCTGACTGCAGCTTCTTCATCACCTTCCTGCTGATTTACCACCTCATTAATATTCTTACCTTCTGTGTAGCTCTGTGGACGACTCATCATGGAGACACTTCACCCTGAGAACAAACACAGTCACAGCTGAGGTTTCCTGTAGCAGCTTATATAAAAGGAACAAAAAAACGTAACATCTTAAAGTTTGGCTGTTCTCATCATTTCAGTTTCATAATTAAAGAAACACATGATATAAACCATTTACTGATTGTTGAAGCTCCAGCTGTTATATTCATACAGCAAAACAGTCCAGACAGAAGATTAATATTAAATTTTTATCTATTTACTTCAAAATACTCACCAAAAACAACTTATAAAAGAAGCTAGAATAGTTAAAAAATATTAAACGAACAAAGTTAACAATGAGGTGAAATGAATAAAATAGGAAAACCCCTCAGATTTTCTTTGAATTGGTCAGAAAATAAACTAAACTCACCTCCAGCCTCCCTCCTCTGTAGAATGTTCAGTTTTTCAGATCTGTCGATACGAAAGCTTCTTGTTTAATGACTTTATGTGTAACAAACTTCCTGCTGAACTTGAAAAGGAGGAGTCTTCACTTACTGTCCACTTCCTCATTATTCTGAGGCCTCCCTGGCCAATTATGCTCAGGGCCTCCAAAAGCCTAGCAGCGGCCCTGCATCCATCCATCCATCCATCCATCCATCCAACATTTTAAACTGTGCTTGTAATTATGCACATGCTGATGGAGCCTCTAAGAAATGCTAAATAGTATGAAAAGCAGAGCTGTGCTTGGACCAGATGGGGGAAATTGGTGTTAAATAAAGTAACTTACATTATATTAAGACCAGCGTGTGTTGGGCCCAGCCTGCCCTGACTGCTCCTCACTGGGCAAATGCTCAGAATAAAACAAGAAACACTGATTCACTGAACATTAGAGCTTTTAATCTGGTCATTACATGAAAGCAGTTTTGTTATATCTCTGAAAGTGAGCCTACTTCTGTGCAGATGCTGTCAAAGAAACTGGTGTCGGAAATAAACTAGTTTATTGGGAAGTTACAGTAACTGGTTGTTTGAGGACAGACGTCTCAAAGAAAACATTGAAAATGGGCTCATAATTGAAATCTCATATGGTTCACAGCTTATCCAGCATTCAACTGTTTTTAATTAAACCAAGGAATAAAACACCAAATGTACAAATATTCAATATGTCTGGGAGAAATGTTTAAACAACTTTATAAAAACAATCTCGCTGCTTGATCCTGCTCTGAGAAGGTTTTACAGACTGAACTTCACACACAAACACAATCAAATTTAGCTGATTTCTCACAGATACTTCTCAGAGGAACATCACAGGAATGATCATCCCAACGGATCAGATCTCCTTTCTTCTCCATCCTCACACAGTCCTCTCCAGTTTGGATCCTTCCTGTCCAGAGGTTGGGTTCTCCTTCATGCCAGAAAGTTAAACTGAAAGAAAAACAACAGGCAAAATGTAGCAAATAAATATGACTAAATATGAAATCTCAGAGATTTTTAATCTTGAAATTTAGCAAATTGTCTTCCCAACTATCAAACCTTGGGCTGAGAGGAGATCCATCCACCCACAACCATCTTCCTTCTTCCTCTGAGTCCGTCAGTCCAATCCAGAAGAGGTCATCCTTGTTATCCCTCATGTTTCTCAGTTTGACCTCCAGGAATATCTGAACAGAATAAATAGATGAAAATGACTCTGAACATGTTGATGAGATAAAATCAGTGAGAACATGAACCTGCAGCAGTGATTCATACCTGCTCCTCTCTGCTGTCTAGCTTCACAAGATCTCCTCCCAGATCTCTACAGGAACATCTGCTCTCAGTCCAGGAGGATTTATCGTTGGAGAAATAATAAACGCTGTCTCCATATCTCTCCCAGTCTGGTCTTTTCTTTAAACATGTTTCCTCTTCAAATAGATTGAAACAAAGACTTCAGTGAGTCAGGAGGAAGAAATCTCTGTAGATGTTTGTGTGATCTGGAGGCAGCAGGAGGCGTCTTCTGTCCTGCAGCTACAATCTAACTACCTGCATCTGACAGTTCATCAATGTCTCTTTAGCATCATTAGAGGACAGAAATGGGACAAAGATTGAATTCTGGACTCACGTTTTACTTCAGCAGGTGGAGGACGTGTTGGAGGTGGAGGACATGTTGGAGGTGGAGGACATGTTGGAGGTGGAGGACATGTTGGAGGTGGAGGACATGTTGGATGCTCTGTGGATGTTAGTTCTGTTTTGAGAAACAATGTTTTGACTTTAAGTTTTTTCTTCCCCTAAAGCTGAACTGAAGAACAAACATTTTCACATTTTCTCTTTCTGAACTTGATCAAAACATGAACAAATGTATGACTAATGTTCCTACTGTATAAGATGGAATATTTAATCTATAAATTACATATTTACATAATGTAATATGTATGAACATATGTGCTGCAGCCAGCAGCTGTCAGCAGCATTGAAACAGACTGAGTACTGCTCTTCTCTGCTGTCTATCTTCGCCAGGTCTCCTCCCTGATCTCTGCAGGAACGTCTGCTCTGGTTCCAGGAGGATTTCAAGGTGGTAAAATAATAACACTTTCTTTGGTTTAGCTCCCAGCCTGGTTCACACTTCAGACACGGGGTGTCTTTCCTCACAATAAAAGCAAAGACCTCATTAAGCTGGGTGGGACAAAACTGTTTTGTGTAATTTTGTGACTTATTCATGTTTACAGCAGTAGGAGGAAGAAATTAAGGAGGTAGTTTGCAGGTTAATGGATGAGGAGGCGGTGGACATTTAGAACGTGGTGGAGGACATGGTGGACATTTAGCAGGCTACATTGTTCTGTTTTCATAAGTTAAACCTTGACAGTCTCACCTAAAGGATTTTTCCTCAGAGCTTCATTCTCCTCTTTCAGAGTTTGGAGTGTCTGATTGGTGTGAATCTTATCAAATGCTGATTTTAGAAAGGAGAGCAATTAGTTTCAGGGAGTTTAAATCAGAAAACAGTAACATTACCCACAATTAAGACTACATTTCAAAAGACTACCTTGATATTTCTTTCAATTATTATATTTTTTGCTTAAGAATGTTTTTTTTTTTTTTTAAAGAAAAAGCTAATTAAATTCAAAACCAGTCAGAACTCACAGAGTCTGTAGATGATGATGAAAGCAGCAGCCAGCAGAGAGCCCAGAACCAGCAGGACTACTCTCTCTGATGGCAGCTTGGAGGTTCTGTTTGGGTTTTCATGTTGAGAGGCAGCAGCTTCACCTGAGGAGCATTTAGAGGAGAACCACATCAGAACCTGGAGACAGACTCACAGCAAACAGAAAATCTCAAATGCAGTGGGAATTTGTATATGGTAAAGCAGGAACAACATATTATGCACCAGGAACTGCATATGTTGCAGCAGAAAGTTGCACATGCTGCAGCGGTAATTACAGAAGTCCTGAAAGGCAGCAGAGGATTTTTTTTCTTTGAAAACCATTTTCTAAGTCTGACCAACTTTTCTAATTCTCTGGACTTCAAAAGTCATGTGCAAGTAAAAAGAAAAAAAAAGCTAAAATATTGAACTTTTTTATTCTCTCACTTTAGCCCTGAAGGGCAACGTGAAAAAAAAGTGGGGTTTTTTGTGTCATTTGTCCCTTCAGAGCTTAAAGCGAGAAAAAAACCCCTAAAAGAATCAATCATTTTTGTACCCGCTTCTCTTTCAGAGCCGAAGTAAAAGAAAAACACTTAGATATTTCAGATGACAGAAAACCTGTTTTTCTTCTCTCTTTGCCCTTCAGGGCTTAAAGCAAGGAAAAAAAACCTTATGGAAAAAAGTTAAAACTACTTTAACGCGTCCGGTGGAAAGCAGGGGTAAGTCGTTGGAGAACCAAGGTCTGTAGCCATTCTCACTGCAACTATGCTGTGTCTGTTCACAGGCCGTAATAACGAAGCCATTCTAAACTGTGTCAGTTCGTTGATTAATGGCACAAGACCTTCAGCAGGAGATTATTATTCTCAAAAGGGCAAGGCAAGGTAAGGCACGGATATTTCATTTGTATAGCACACTTTGAACAACAAGGTAATTCAAGGTGAAGGTGTTTAAGGGAAGGGGAAAGGGAAGCTGGACATTTTTACAGCCTTTACATCCTTCTCTCCAAATGGGGGCTGTGGTCTAGTGGACTTCCTTTAGCTTTTTTAGGGCCTGTCATGACCTAAAATACAAAAAACTCTCCCCCCCCCCCCACTCCTCTAGTGTCCACTTTGTTGTTTCATTAAAATCTTTAGATTCACAGTAATCATATCCCTATCCTGTGGCAAAAACACCAATAGATACCCTACCAACAGATGTCACAGGCCCTGTAGTGTTTTTGGGGATATGTTTAATCAACATTTAATAAATAATACTAACCATGTTTAACCTTGTGCAGAAACAGGAACAGAGTCTAAACATGTAATACATCTTTAGAAGGAGAGAACAGCTATTAAATTCTTGATCCTCCAAACCATGAGAACCTCACCCACAACAAAGAAAACAAGAAGTTCCCCAGTTCCATCAAATATATCAATTCATTTCAATTCAGTTTATTTATATAGCGCCGATTCACAACAGATGTCATCTCAAGGCACTTAACAAGAAGTCATTTCAATACATTTATACAAACATTGCAATCAGTTAAAAAGTTTCCTATTTAAGGAATCCCAGCAGATTGCGTCAGTCATTGGCGTGAGGTTGGGCCCCCTTATCAATCTTCCTCTACGTGGCTTCCCCAATTTTTCCTTGCTTCAATTTTTTTCTTTTCATTATTTTAGAACTCATGACATTCTATTTTTTTTCTAACTCAACAGGTAAAGTGCTTGTTTAAAGCAGTTCTTCCAGTTCAGATGTAAAGTGTCTGTTTGTGTTCATTCTGGTTGTTGTTTGTCTGATGAAGACCACTCTCCTCTGACTGCAGCTTCTTCATCACCTTCCTGCTGATTTACCACCTCATTAATATTCTTACCTTCTGTGTAGCTCTGTGGACGACTCATCATGGAGACACTTCACCCTGAGAACAAACACAGTCACAGCTGAGGTTTCCTGTAGCAGCTTATATAAAAGGAACAAAAAAACGTAACATCTTAAAGTTTGGCTGTTCTCATCACTTCAGTTTCATAATTAAAGAAACACATGATATAAACCATTTACTGATTGTTGAAGCTCCAGCTGTTATATTCATACAGCAAAACAGTCCAGACAGAAGATTAATTTAAATATTTTATCTATTTACTTCAAAATACTCACCAAAAACAACTTATAAAAGAAGCTAGAATAGTTAAAAAATATTAAACGAACAAAGTTAACAATGAGGTGAAATGAATAAAATAGGAAAACCCCTCAGATTTTCTTTGAATTGGTCAGAAAATAAACTAAACTCACCTCCAGCCTCCCTCCTCTGTAGAATGTTCAGTTTTTCAGATCTGTCGATACAAAAGCTTCTTGTTTCATGACTTTATGTTTAACAAACTTCCTGCTGAACTTGAAAAGGAGGAGTCTTCACTTACTGTCCACTTCCTCATTATTCTGAGGCCTCCCTGGCCAATTATGCTCAGGGCCTCCAAAAGCCTAGCAGCGGCCCTGCATCCATCCATCCATCCATCCATCCATCCATCCATCCATCCATCCATCCATCCATCCATCCATCCATCCATCCATCCATCCATCCAACATTTTAAACTGTGCTTGTAATTATGCACATGCTGATGGAGCCAAACAATCTCGCTGCTTGATCCTGCTCTGAGAAGGTTTTACAGACTGAACTTCACACACAAACACAATCAAATTTAGCTGATTTCTCACAGATACTTCTCAGAGGAACATCACAGGAATGATCATCCCAACGGATCAGATCTCCTTTCTTCTCCATCCTCACACATTCCTCTCCAGTTTGGTTCCTTCCTGTACAGTTGTTGGGTTCTCCTTCATGCCAGAAAGTTAAACTGAAAGAAAAAGAACAGGCAAAATGTAGCAAATAAATATGACTAAATATGAAATCTCAGAGATTTTTAATCTTGAAATTTAGCAAATTGTCTTCCCAACTATCAAACCTTGGGCTGAGAGGAGATCCATCCACCCACAACCATCTTCCTTCTTCCTCTGAGTCCGTCAGTCCAATCCAGAAGAGGTCATCCTTGTTCTCCGTCATGTCTCTCAGTCTGACCTCCAGGAATATCTGAACAGAATAAATAGATGAAAATGACTCTGAACATGTTGATGAGATAAAATCATTGCGAACATGAACCTGCAGCAGTGATTCATACCTGCTCCTCTCTGCTGTCTATCTTCACAAGATCTCCTCCCAGATCTCTACAGGAACATCTGCTCTCAGTCCAGGAGGATTTATCGTTGGAGAAATAATAAACGCTGACTTATTCATGACTTATTCATGTTTACAGCGGTAGGAGGAAGAAATTAAGGAGGTAGTTTGGAGGTTAACGGATGAGGAGGCGGTGGACATTTAGAACGTGGTGGAGGACATGGTGAACATTTAGCAGGCTACATTGTTCTGTCTTCATAAGTTAAACCTTGACAGTCTCACTTAAAAGATTTTTCCTCAGAGCTTCATTCTCCTCTTTCAGAGTTTGGAGTGTCTGATTGGTGTGAATCTTATCCAATGCTGATTTTAGAAAGGAGAGCAATTAGTTTCAGTGAGTTTAAATCAGAATTCCAGTAACATTACCCACAATTAATACTACATTTCAAAAGACAGATGATGATGAGAGCAGCAGCCAGCAGAGAGACCAGAACCAGCAGGACTACTCTCTCTGATGGCAGCTTGGAGGTTCTGTTTGGGTTTTCATGTTGAGAGACAGCAGCTTCACCTGAGGAGCATTTAGAGGAGAACCACATCAGAACCTGGAGACAAACTCACAGCAAACAGCCAACATCTGAAGCTGACATCTATAAAACTAAACCTCTGATCAGATGTTCTCACCTACTTCAGGGTTCAGTAGACGGGTTGTACAGTTGCTTCTGAACATTTCCTAGGATGACTAACGGTATTTAGTAGCAACAGTTCTCCACCAGAGGGCATAATAACCACAGAGAACTCCAGACTCAGCAATTCAGCTATTTCAGTGTATGTTGAAGAGCTGAGATCATTCAGATGGATGTGGGTCTCTGGGCTGCATCCAGTGTTGGTGCTTTATAGGTAGTCTTATACAAATTTATATTTAGTAGGTTTAGTATGTCCCCTGGCCAATACCTCCATGTTCGTCCCGGAAAATGTTAAGCTCATAATTTTTAGAAACTTCAGCATTGGTTATATTCATAAAAATACCAAAAATATTGATACAACTCTCCTGATATGCGCCTATGAGTTTATTATAAGTTGCAATGTTTGTAAAATATGCAGTCATTGAATAAAATAAAGTAAAGAAAAATGCTTTTGGCCCCCTAGACACTGGGGGCCTGGGCAACTATGAGGTGCTGTTTGTAAAGTTACACAGTCAAACATTAACAGCAATAATTTGGGTCATTTAGCCTATCATACGAAGAAAATAGGGGTTAATTTTTACTCATTCTTGAGTCCATGCTATTTATTCATTTATAAATGTCATATTTTAAGTTCGCAAGCTAAATACTTAGCCTAGTTTACAAATTAAATATTTAAATATTTAGTTTGTAAACTAAATATTTTGTCTGTAAGCTAAATATTTAGTTTAGGAAATAAATATTTAGCTCCAAGCTAAATATTTAATTTGAAGCTAAATATTTAGCTAGCAAGCTAAACTGGCTAGCTAGAAATGTAGCTTTGAAGTAAACATTTAACACAGAGCTAAATATTTAGCTAGCAAGCTAAACTGGCTAGCTAGAAATGTAGCTTTGAAGTAAACATTTAACACAGAGCTAAATATTTAGCAAATATGCAAATTCACTTGCATATTAAAGCAAGATCCCAGTAACCTCTATATAAACTCCTGCTGCTGGTGCTGTTACTGATGCTGTAAATCTATCATTAAACATCTGCATTGCCTTTAAAACGGCTGGTCCTATGTTTTAAACTTAATTGTTGGATGTGTTGGGAGGAAAATAAACAATGTCGCCAGCAGTTTATATAAAGGTTCGAAAGACCCAATTTTTATTTTGGTAGTCCACTTCTGCTCATCAGCCAGTAAATTATTTTTAAGGTAAATATTCGGTGGCCGGGAAGTGCAAAACAAAATGACATTAACCTGAAACACTTTTACATTTTTACCAAAACACATTTACAAATTCACCAAAACACATTTACAATCTTACCGAAACACATTTACAAATTTACCGAAACACATTTACAAGTTTACCGAAACACATTTACAAATTTACCGAAACACATTTACAAATTTACCGAAACACTTACAAATTTACCGAAATACATTTACAAGTTTACGAAACACATTTACAAGTTTAAAAAACACATTTACAAGTTTAATGAAACACATTTACAAAGACATGACCTGGAAATGATACTGCAGGGATGAGGTAACAGTAATGGAATCGATCCTGCCAGCAGCTCAATCTGCAGAGATGTTTTGCCCGTTTTTCCGAATCTATTTTCAAGTTTTAGGGGGAAGAGGTCTGATGGTGTTTCTGATATCACGGTCCACAAAGACAGGCGGACACTGTGAAGCCGTTCCATGATGTCAACAATCACACTGTATGAGTGGCCTTCGTTTAAATACTTTACGAGGCAGTCCATAAAACCGACCTCTTCTCCCTCTCCCTTCTCAAAGTCCAAACTATGTCCACAATCACCACAAAATGTCCCTAAAACTTGAAAAAAGATTCCGCAAAACGGGCAAAACATCTCTGCAGATTGAGCTGCTGGCAGGATTGATTCCAATTTCTGTTACCACTTTGGTCTTGTCCTGACCCTAACCTCATCCCTGCAGTATCATTTCCAGGTCATGTCTTTGTAAATGTGTTTCGGTAAACTTGTAAAAGTGTTTCTTCTTTTAACTTGTAAATGTGTTTCGGTAAGATTGTAAATGTGTTTCTGTAAATTTGTAAATGTGTTTCTGTAAATTTGTAAATGTGTTTCGGTAAGCTTGTAAATGTGTTTCGGTAAACTTGTAAATGTGTTTCGGTAAACTTGTAAATGTGTTTCGGTAAACTTGTAAATGTGTTTCTGTAAATTTGTAAATGTGTTTCTTTTTTTAACTTGTAAATGTGTTTCGGTAAGATTGTAAATGTGTTTCTGTAAATTTGTAAATGTGTTTCTGTAAATTTGTAAATGTGTTTCGGTAAGCTTGTAAATGTGTTTCGGTAAACTTGTAAATGTGTTTCGGTAAACTTGTAAATGTGTTTCTGTAAATTTGTAAATGTGTTTCTGTAAACTTGTAAATGTGTTTCGGTAAACTTGTAAATGTGTTTAGGTAAATTTGTATAAGTGTTTCGGTAAATTTGTAAAAGTGTTTCGGTAAACTTGTAAATGTGTTTCGGTAAACTTGTAAAAGTGTTTCGGTGAACTTGTAAAAGTGTTTCGGTGAACTTGTAAAAGTGTTTCTGTAAATTTGTAAATGTGTTTCTGTAAATTTGTAAATGTGTTTCGGTAAACTTGTAAATGTGTTTCGGTAAACTTGTAAATGTGTTTCGGTAAACTTGTAAAAGTGATTCTGTAAACTTGTAAAAGTGTTTCGGTAAACTTGTAAAAGTGTTTCGGTAATCTTGTAAAAGTGTTTCGGTAAACTAGTAAATGTGTTTAGGTAAACTTGTAAATGTGTTTCGGTAAATTTGTAAATTTGTTTCGGTAAATTTGTAAATGTGTTTCGTAAACTTGTAAATGTATTTCGGTAAACTTGTAAATGTGTTTCGGTAAATTTGTAAAAGTGTTTCGGTAAACTTGTAAAAGTGTTTCAGTAAACTTGTAAATGTGTTTCTGTAAATTTGTAAAAGTGTTTCGGTAAACTTGTAAAAGTGTTTCGGTAAACTTGTAAATGTGTTTCGGTAAAAATGTAAAAGTGTTTCAGGTTATTGTAATTTTGTTTTGCACTTCCCGGCCACCGTATAAATGCTTTGTTCAAAGCTAAATATTTAGCTAGCCAGTTTAGCTTGCTAGCTCAATGTTTGGCTTCAAACCAAATAGTCAGCTTGGTAACTAAGTATTTAGTTTAAAGTCAAACATTTAGTTTGTAGACTAAATATTTAGTAGACAAGGCACATGTTTAGTTTGGAGCTAAATATTTAGCATGCAAGCTAAATATTTAGTTTGAAAAGCTTTAGAAATTAATAAACAACTTGGACAAAAATCTGACTTTGAAAAATTTACACCTATTTGTCTTATGACAGGCTAAATAACCCTAATCATTGCTGTTAACTTTTGACTGTGTAACTTTAGGAACGGCACCCCATAGGCTTCTAGCGCAGGTGGAGATAATCAAAGTTGGTCTCATATGTTTGTTAATAGGTAAAAGAAAAACTAGAGCCAACAAAGAACACACTGAGGCATCAATTTAACGTGAAACTTGTAGTTTTAAGATTAAATAAAACTACAAAACAATTTTTTGCGACTAACCATCATCAGAAAATGATTTCCAATTTCTTGTTTGCTTCCTCTTTATTATCTGCAGTAATCTTTCCATCCATCCATTGCATTCCGCTTATATGGGATCTGGTCCCCAGCCACTTGGGCCACCTCCTCGGGGGGAATCCAGCTGAGAAACATAGTCCCTCTAGCGTTTCCTGGGTCTTCCTCATGGTCTCCTCCTGGTGGGACGTGGCTGGAACACCTCACCAGGGAGGCGTCCATCCTAACCAGATGCCCAAGCCACCTCAACTGGCTCCTCTCGATATGGAGGAGAAGGAGCTCTACTCTTATCCCCTCCCGGATGACCAAGCTTCTCACCCTATCTCTAAGAGAGAGCCCAGACACCCTGCGGAGGAAACTCATTTCAGCCTCTTGTATCCCTGATCTCATTCTTTCGGTCACTACCCAGAGCTCGTGACCATAGAGGAGTGTAGGAACGTAGACCGACCGGTACATCAAGAGTTTCGTCTTTTAAAACTGCAGATGTCGCACCATTCTGCCTATCGATCTCCCGTTCCATTTTTCCCTGTTTTGTGAACAAGACCCCCAGATACTTAAACTCCATCCCCAAGGACTTCATCCCCAACCTGGAGAAGGCACTCTACCCTTTACTGGCTCAAACCATGGTCTCTGATTTGGAGGTGCTGATTCTCATCCCAGCTGCTCAACACTTGGCTGCGAACCGCTCCAGCGAAAGCTGTAGATTATGTTCTGATGAAGCCAACAGGACCACATCATCTGCAAAAAGCAGAGACCCAATCCTGTGGTCACAAAAATGGATCCCATCAATACCTTGGCTGCGCCTAGAAATCCTCTCCATAAAAGTTATGAACAGAATCGGTGACAAAGGGCAACCTTGGAGGAATCCAACTCTCACTGGAAATGACCCTGACTTACTTCCGGCAATGTATGACAAGCTTTTTCACCAGTTGTGCAGGGACCTAACAGCCCGCATCAAGGGGCTCGGTACCCCAAACTCCTAGAGCACCCTCCACAGGACTCCTCAAGGGACACTGTCAAACGCAAAACGCATGTAGACAGGTTGGGCGAACTCCCATGCACCCTCCAAGACCATGGCTAGGGTGTAGAGCTGCTCCAGGGCCGGGACAAAAACCGCATTGCTCCTCTTGGATCGGAGGTTCAACTATCTGTCAGACCTTTCTCTCCAGGACCCCTGAATAGACCTTACCCAGGAGGCTCAGTAATCTGATGCCCCTAAAGTGCAAACACACTCTGTGGTCCCCCTTTCTAAATAGGGGGTCCACCACCACTGTCTGCCAATCCAAGGGAACTGCCCCCGATTTCCATGCAATATTTCAGCACAAAATCTACACAACATCGAGCGCCTTAAGGAACTCCAGGCAAATCTCATCCACCCCACGGGTCTTTCCACCGAGGAGCTCTTTAACCACCTCTTTGACCTCAGCACCAGAGATTGGAGAGCTCGACCCAAGTGACTAGACTCCGCTTCCAGTTTGGGATTGAGGAAGTCTTCGAAATACTCCATCCACTGACTCACGATGTCCTGAGTCGAGATCAACAGCACACCACCCTCACTGTAAACAGTGTTGGTGGCTGTCCCTTTCGCTTCCCCATCCTGAGACGCTGGATGGTGGACCAGAATTGACTTGAAGCCGTATGGAAGTCGTTCTCCATGGCCTCACTGAACTCCTCACATTCCCGAGTTTTTGCAGCGACCATCCAAGCCGCATTCCACTTGGCCTACCAGTACCTATCAGCTGCTTCAGGGGTCCCACAGGCCAAAAAGACCCGATAGGACTCCTTCTCAAGCTTGACAGCATCCCTCACCGCTAGTGTCCGCCAGTGGGTTCTAGGGTTGCAGCCACGACAGGAACCATCCACCTTGCGGCCACAGTTCCGGTTGACAATGCAGGCACGGAACATGGCCCACTCAGGCTCAATGTCCCCCGCCTCCCCCAGGATGTGTTCAAATCGCTTTAAAGGGGGAGCAATATGCAAAATGGACTTTCTGAAGCTTGATATCCTGAGAACTTGTCTTTCCCTCATTAAAAACATACCTGAAGTGTTGCTCTGACCCATTCACTCATGTTAGAGTAATCTTTGAGTCTCTCCTGGTAGTTCTTGTGGTTGCTGAAACGCCTGCTCCCACCTATCCCCGCCTTTTCCACCCATCTCCTCCTCCGACCTTACGTACTCAGCCGAGAGGCTCGCCCCTGCAGAGCTGCCTTCCCCTCCCCACCTCAAACAACTCCAGCTGAGTCCCAGGTGCAGGAATTAAAACACACCAGCAGCAGCTGCACGTCTTTTGTGGGATTTATTTTCCAACTCCGTGCATGCTGCGATGATGCACAGTATGTGACGAACTGAAGGGGGAGTGTCAGAAAGAGTAGGAGGGTCTTAGAGAGGCACAGGCGAAAATCAAGGCATCCAATGCGGAAGTACATTTCTTTAAGGTGGATTTGAATATATATGACGGGCTTTTAAAAGACTTAAGGTGACAATTTTATTGGAGTGTGCTATAGAAGGGTAATATGTGGCTGGAAGAAGCATAATACCCCCCCTTTAACTTGGTGATTTCAGACTACTGTAAAGGAGCTTTTAGATCAGGTTTGATTTTAGTTTTTAGTTTTACCCATCTCCGAATCTGGTTTAACATTCTTATAAAACAGTTACTGTAACTTAAGGTTTCCCCAGTTCATGGATTGAATCTTTCTCATAAAACAGTTTTCCATCACACTGTCTGAGATTAAAGCTGCTGATTAATCTTAAAACATGTTTTTTATTAACAGATAAATCAGTTTATTGTGTTTATAAACATTGATATACTGCATCAGAGAAGTTAAAATAAATCTGTGCGATTTTTAAAAGCATTAATCAACATTTCAGTCATTTGTCCAAAGACACTTTGACATATCAGGACATGAGGAACTGAACTCATCTGACTGAAAAACAAAAACTTTATCTGCTCAGCTACAGATGCTGGAAAAGTTTACAAATTACAAAAACTGTTAGATTTCAAAGGTAAGAACAAATCAGAAACAAAATGTGATTAAATGTAGAAAATGTAATGATCATTTCATGATGTCTGGAAGTGTATTTTAAATGTTCATGACAGCATCTTCATTAAACCAGCATCTCTGCAGCTTCTTGATCCTGGACTCAGATTGATTCACAGACTGAACTGAACTTCAGACATAAACATATTAACTCAGTCCAGCTGCTTTCTCACAGATACTTTTCTGAGGATATGTACAGGATGCAAAAAACCAGGTCTTCAGATCATCCGTTCCTCCTTTCTTTCCCATCTTCACACAGTTGGATCCAACTCTACATTCCAAACCCTGATTAGTCCAAAAACTTTGAGAAGAGCTGGAAAAAAAAAACAGCAGGTGAGTGCTGGAGAGTTAAATTCTTCAAAGTGACACGTGATTTTTATTTATTTTATCAGTCAAACCTTTCAGTCAAAGGGGATCCGTCCACCCAGGACCATCTGTATACTTCCTCTGAAAATGTCAGTCCGATCCAGAACTTCTCCTCATCGTTCTCCATCATGTCTCTCAGTCTGGTCTCCAGGAACATCTGAACAGAAGCAGTTGATGAAAGTGACTCTGTGAAACTTTTCTGAGATGAGAAGAAGAAACATGAAGATTTAATAAAATCAGTGAGAACATGAACCTGCAGCAGTGATTCATACCTGCTCATCTCTGCTGTCTATCTTGACCAGGTCTCCTCCCAGAGCTTTGCAGGAATGTCTGCTATCATCCCAGGAGAATTTAATGGTGGAGAAATAATAACAAGTTCCTCCATGTTGCTCCCAGCCTTCTTTACACTTCAGACATGTCAGATCTTTAAAGACAAAGACTTCAGTGAGTCAGGAGGAAGAAATCTCTGTAGATGATGAGGCAGCAGGAGGCGTCTTCTGTCCTGCAGCTACAATCTAACTTCCTGCATCTGTCAGTCCATCAATGTCTCTTTAACATCATTAGAGGACAGAAATGGGACAAAGATCAAGATCTGAATTTGCTTTCTAAATGTAAAGTGATCAATCAGCACTGAGACTTTCAGTCTGAACCTTGAGGAATCCTCCAAACTCTGACAGACTCACCTAAGAGGTTTCTCCTCAGAGCTTCGTTCTCCTCTTT
>OY747713.1:4099320-4114320 GCA_963556495.2 Valencia hispanica | reverse complement strand
ATGCTTGACAAGAGGCTTAGCTGGCCTAGCCAGGTGGGCCAACGCAGTCGGGTTCACAGTCCGGTCAGTATTGTGTGGAAGACAACGAGCTCTGGAGCAGAATGACCCCACTTGGTTAGTGCTGTTTATGTGGAAGTTTTGCAGAGACTCTTGGTGGATGTACCTGCAGCGCGGCTTGAAAGAGATGTCTGGATGGAGGTGAGGAGCCAGAGGTTGAGGGTCAGCCAGGTGGAAACGGAGTCTCAGAAGCTCAGAAGCAGAGTAGGTCTACTGGAGGAGATAAGACAGCCCAGGTGAACACAAATCAAACGTATCGACCTTGGATCCACATCTTAATCTGGTCCAAGCACTGAGTGTAGACAGATGGAAGGGGGGAAATCCGACCGGACAGCTGCTGCAGGAATGGTTACCGATCCATAGGTGTTGATGAACAATTTTAGCTAGACTTATTCTTTAGATTCATGATTTTAGTTGTCATCTGACACCTTAAAACATAGAAAAGTCCAAAGATAGCAACCAGGGAGCAGCCAGCATTCGCACAACCGGAAACCCTTGAAGACTCAACACAACCGGGGATAAGTTAGAGGTTTACAGTATTTCCATTATGCATCACATTCAACCTGCCCTCTGACCTGCATGAAACACCAGAAACTTTGTGCAGCAGTTTATGTCAAAGATGAAAGCAATTATTGTTGCCTCTTACAGATGAAACCCATTCATTTTTGCCATAAAGAACCAAAGGAAATGCTTAAAGTTCATAAAAATGTTAATGACTGTGTTCATATGGAAACTTATGTGAAGCAGCCTCTTTCTGCTTTATTTCTCTGCTGAAACTTGGGATTCAAAATAAATTGTTGACTGCAGCAAAGACATCTATTTAAGTGGTTGGTCGTCCTTTTAAACTCATTTGAAATGTGTACGTTAAAGACAACCCACCACAAAACCCCAAACAATATTTAACAGGTAAGCTCATCAATCTTCAGCAATGTTCAGCAGCTTGTAAAGAAGATGGCGGTTTGGAGATAAAGCTGAAGTTAAACATTCAACGAATTTGCTGAAAAACTAGATGGACAGCTGGATAACCCTTACACTGTTAGCTAAATTTGCTCACCTCTTGAATTTAGTCTTGAGAACTTCACTTCGGAGCACATTTCATCAGCATCAATCATGATCTTGCTGTTAGTCTGCAACAAACATTTGCCACCTTTAAAAAAGACCTTCCTGGACAGGGAGGCACACATATGTGCATACATGTCCAATGCATGACAAAAGGGTTAATTCACAGATTAAAGTCTAGGATAAATGAAAGACATAATACACATTTCAATAATATACATAATTAAAGAATAAATGCATTGTTGCCGAGTATATAGCTCACTGTGTTTACTGTTCTCTTACCTTAACTGGATCAAATACTTTATGTTTAATGGAACTAAATTAATAAAATGATGCATTAAAACTTTAAAATTTCACATTTGTCCTAAAAAACGTGGGGGCCATTTCTAACAACATGGGAGCTGCTATTAGCATAAATATGTGCTTCAAAAGTAATTATTAAACTGAAAACCAACTTTCAAGAAGTATAAGAGCTGCAGAGCAATACACACAATAAAAAGTTGCATTTAAAATTCGGAGGTTTTCTGCATATATGATGTTTAAAACCTGACCTTCAACCAGAAACAATAAATAATACAAAATGATCCTAACATAAAGAAATTTTTTTCTCTGTAACGTCTCACCATACAGTGCAGGAACCTTTATCTTGTTATGAGAATCTGATAAAGAGACAAGTCCTCTAAACTCACCCTCAGAGTGTCTTCTCTTGTCTGCAGACTTTTCTGTCTCCTTCACGTATCACAAATTTAAACGAGTGGATGAACAAATTTCCTGTGTAAAGAGGAAGGTTTGCTTCCTCATTCATTTTAATTGAAATGCAAATAGAACTGATCAATTTATTTGTAAATGCTAACATCACAGATCACATCATTTTAAATATGTATTCCTAATGTTTTTGTTGTTTCTCTGTTTACTTTCTGTCATAGTTATTTTTACCTGTTTAACATTTCATTAACCGATTCTTGAGTATTGTCTCATGCTGCTAAGATGCAACAACAAATGTGGACTAAAGTTCCAGATCTAATAGTAAAACACCATATTGTTGATCTGTATTTCTAGAGAGCTCATTTTATGCAGTTGGAAAAGATAAATGTAACTATACAGCTGCATTCATACAGAAGCCAACCCAAAGAGCTGTACAGGGCATCAAAGGAAAGACGGGAACTATACAACAAAGCATGAAAACACTCCATAAATGAAAATATGTTAAAATAAAGATATTAAAAACACAAAAGAAACAAATGTTTCAAACAGTTCATTAGTCAGATTCTTTGATCAAAAACTTGCATTAAAAACGGTTTCACATTTAAAGGGACCAACAAATTCTGTACATCTCAGGTTTTCAGGGAGTTTGTTTCAGAGCTGAATTCCTTTAGTGAAATTAATAATTAATATCATCCAGGTATCTTCAAAGAGTCGTCGTGGATGGTGATTCTGTGGGGAGGAAGGGTTTCTGTTGCAGAGAGGTTTTGGAGTAAGGGGTATGATCCTTGTCCTTTATAACGGATGGAAGAGATGGTTGGAAGTTGGAACAGAGCTGCTACAACATCCTGCCACCATGAGCGGTGCTGTTCTAGAACTCCAATTGCTCTAGAAGAAGAGCGTAGAAACCAAATAGATACTTGATTGGTTATGGTTCTGGGAACTCAGAGAAAGGTGCCCTCTGAAGAACCCAAAGGCTCTCCATGGTTTATATTTGAGAAGTAACACAGTAAGTAGTGTGTCCTCATCATACGTATGGTAGGAGATGCTGACAAAAATATATTCTTTTAATATTCATAATTAATTTAATTCACTTAACTGAGATTTATTTGTGGACAGTTCATCTATCCATTATCCGTACCGTCTATCCTCTCCAGGGTTGCGGGGGGGGGCTGGTGCCTATCTCTACCATTCATTGGGCGAGAGGAGGGGTACTCCCTGGACAGGATGCCAGTCCATCGCATGGCAACACACAGAGACACAGGACAAACAACCATGCAAGCACACCCTCACACCTATGGGACATTTAGAGAGACCAATTAAGGACTCTGGAGTACCCGGAGGGAATCCACGCATGCACAGGGAGAACATGCAAACTCCATTCAGAAAGACTCCAGGCCGGGATTTGATACCCAGGACCTTCTTGCTGCAATGCAACAGTGCTACCAACTGTGCCACTGTGCAGTGCTTTAAAACTCATAAAATGTGACAAGATTTTGCACATCAAATTCATCTCTCATTCTATCTGTTAATAAATCTTCTTTCTGAATATTAAAAGATAACTTTTTTTTCATGCTTCTTCATCCCATCCGTCTGAGTTTACAGAACATATTTTTATCCAGTTTATTTAGAACTTAGTCCATCATTTGTAGAAATCAAAATACCAGGAAGCATAGATATGGATGTGCTGCCCAGTTCTGTTTAACGTAGAAGCTTTTGCCTTTTTTCATTTTCATTTTTTTTTACTTCCTTTATAGTGAGAACATTTAGCAATGGATCAGAAAAAAAATTTGTTGAAACTCTTGAATATATATCAGATGTTCTGTTCCTTCTGTGTCTCTGCTCTGTCTTCTCAAATCCCCAGACGGTCGTGGCAGATGGCCACTCCTATTGAGCCTGGTGCTGTTGGAGGTTTCTTCCTGTTAAAGGGGAGTTTTTCCTCTCCACCGTCGCTACATGCTTGCTCAGTATGAGGGATTGCTGAAGGATTGCTGTGGTTGGAAAGTCTGCATCAACGGGGCCCAACCTCACTCCAATGACTGACGCAATCTGCTGGGATTCCTTAAATAGGAAACTTTTTAACTGATTGGAATGTTTGTATAAATGTATTGAAATGACTTTTGTTAAGAGCCTTGAGATAACATCTGTTGTGAATCCGTGCTATATAAATAAACTGAATTGAATTGAATAAAAATCAGAAAAAGAAAATTTTCAGATTAACCATATTATCTGCTGACCTGCAGTAAAAGTTTTCTTTAAAAAAAGAGTCAAAACTGTGTTGCGTTGAAAGATGTTTAATGTATTTCTAACCAGAGACAGTGTAGTTATTGTAGAAACCAAAATCTAAACACAAGCAGATGAACCCGTTCCAATTCCTGCAGCTTTCTCACAGATACTTTTGTGAAGATCCAGGCAGGACTGATCGTACCAACAATTCAGATCATCAGCTGCTTCTTTTCTTCCCATTCTCACACAGTCCTCTACATTGCTGTTTGCTTTGGTCCAGTTGTTGGGCTCGGGATGATACCAAAAGCTCAAACTAAGATTAAGAGAACAGAACGATGTGGATAAATAAAATATAACTTTAAGTGAAGACTAAAAAAATATTTACAATATAAACCTTTCTTTAAGCAGTGATCCGTCCACCCAGACCCATCTGCCTTCTTTCTCTGAGTCTGTCAGTCCGATCCAGAACTTGTCCTCATTATGCAGAATTTTCTTTTTTAATTTTTCCTTCAGGAACATCTAATCAGCAGAAGTTGATGAAAATGACTCTGTCAGACTGTTTCATACCTGCTCCTCTTTGCTCTCTATCTTCACCAGGTCTCCTCCTCGGCATCTACATTCCTCTCTGCTCTCATTCCACAATAAGGGCATTAGGTTGAAATAATAGCACATTTCCCAATGTCTCTCCCACCCTGGTCGGTTCTTCAGACACGTGTCACCTGAATCAGGTGGAGAATATCTCTCCTGTGTTGCAGTTATAATCTCACTTCCTGTATCCGTCAGTCCATCAATGTTGGTTAAACAACAGAAATGGGAAGAAAAAGATACGACTTAGTTGGTGGTTATGTGGGCTCCACTGTGGACTTGATTTCTGTTCTTAGTTTTTTAGAGAGAATTAAAAAATTCTAATTATAATAAAGCATCTTGAGCTGTAGGGATTTGGAGAAAACAAACAAAATCTTATATTCATAGATGAGGTTCTTTAAATGTGAAATGCCCAATATCACATTTTTTACAATGAGGAGAAACTTAAAAGAGCTGAGCAGAAAGGCTAAGCTCTCGATTTACCAGTTGATCTACGTTCTCACCCTCATCCTTAGGTGGGTTCCCAGTTGGTTAGCTGCCCCATCTTTCCGTAACCTGTTAAATTTCCTCCCATTTTTCCCCGAACTGCTTTAAAAAAAGCATGTAAATAAAAATAAAAATGTAAACTTTGTGAGGAAGAGGCATGGCAAGGCATGGCAAGGCAATTTTATTTGTATAGCACACTTTCAACAGCAGGGTAATTCAAGGTGCGTTACATGATTTGGTGATTTAAAAAAAAACACATAAAAGAAACACACATTACACATGATACACAATAAAGCAAGAGAGAATGAACACATTTCATACATATGACATCAAGCATTTACTCGAAGGCAATTCTAAACAGATGGTTTTAAGTCTCGATTTAAAGCAGTTCAGAGTTTCAGCAGCTCTGCACTCGTCAGGAAGTCTGTTCCAGATAAGGGGAGCATAGAAACTCAAAGCTGCTTCTCCATGTTTAGTTCTGAGTCTAGGGATGTTTAGTAGGCTAGAGTTGGAGGACCTGAGTGGTCTTGGTGGTTGGTACCATGACAGCAGGTCTTCAACATATTTTGCTGCTAAGCCATGTAATGATTTATAAACTAGTAAAAGTATTTAGAAGTCTATTCTCTGAGCTACAGGGAGCCAGTGTAAGGACTTTAGAACTGGGGGGATGTGCTCTACTTTCCTGGTTCTAGTGAGGAACACGAGCAGCAGCGTTCTGGATCAGCTGCAGCTGTCTGATTGACTTTTTAGGCAGACCTGTGAAGATGCTGTTGCAGTAATCAATCCGACTAAAGATAAACGCATGGATGAGTTTTTCTAGGTCGTGTTGCAAAATCAGTCCTTTAATCCTAGAGATGTTCTTCAGCTGATAGAAGGCTGACCTTGTTATTACCTTTATGTGACCCTGGAGGTTGAGGTCTGAGTCCATTGCTACACCTAGGTTTCGAGCCTGATCAGGAGTTTCTAGCTGTATTAATTGAAGCTGTGTGCTGACTCTTCATCGTTCCTCCTTGGGTCCAAAAAGAATCACTTCAGTTTTGTTTCTATTCAGCTGGAGAACGTTATGGCACATCCATCCATTTATTTGGTCAATGCATTGATTTAGTTTCAGAGTTCAGAGTCACCCTGTGACATTGTAATGTAGAGCTGAGTGTCATCCGCGTAGTTATAGTAGCTAATGTTATTGGTTGCTATAATCTTGCCTAGTGGGAGCATGTAGATATTAAATAAGAGGGGCCCCAGGATGGAGCCCTGGGGCACCCCACATGTGATTTCTGTTCGTTCTGATGAAAAGTTTCCTATTGAAACATAGAAGTCCCTGTTCTTTAAGTAAGACTCGAACCAGCCAAGTACTGTACCAGAGAATCCGACCCAGCTCTCCAGTCGTTCCAATAAAATATCATGATCAACAGTGTCAAATGCTGCACTGAGGTCCAACAGAACCAGCACTGTGGTTCTTCCACAGTCTGTATTTATGCGGATGTCATTGAATACTTTGACGAGGGCAGTCTCGGTGCTGTGGTGAGCGTGGAAACCAGACTGAAAAACATCAAAACGGTTTGTCATTGTTATGAAGCCATTTAACTGCTGAAACACAGCTTTTTCAATAATCTTACAGATGAATGGAAGATTAGAGATCGGCCTGTAGTTCTACATTAACATGTCCAGATTTTTCTTCTTTAGCAGTGGTTTAATAACTGCTGTTTTTAAAGCCTGAGGGAAGACACCTGATAGCAGGGATGAGTTCACTGTTTGAACAAGGTCAGACCCAATAACAGGAATAACTTTCTTTAGAAAAGCTGTGGGTAGGATATCAAGATAGCAGGAGGAGGAGCTTAATTGGATAATGATTTTTTCAAGGCTGTTCTGGTTTAATTCGTGGAATTCTTTCTCTACATTGTTGTTGATTGGGGATGGCACTGGTTGTGGGTTCGATATTGAGGTACAGATTGACCGTCTAATTGTTAGAATCTTTTCAGAGTAAAAGCTGACAAATTCATTGCAGGCCCTGGTAGAGTTTAGTTCAGGGGCTACTGTCACTAAAGGATTAGTTTGTCTTTCCACTGATGCAAATAGAGTCCATGCATTATTAATGTTTCTGTTGATGATTTCAGAAAAGAACGATTCCCTAGCATCTTTTATAGTTAGCTGATATCTATTCAGTCTCTCTTTGTAGATCTCAGAGTGAACCTGGAGTCGAGTTTTCCGCCATTTTCTCTCGGCTCATCGACACTCTCTTTTTTCACTACGTACCAGTGGATTACTTGTCCACGGAGACTTTTTTCTACCTGAGACTACTTTCACTTTAGTTGGAGCAATGGAATCCATGATGTCTGAGGTTTTCGGAAGGAAATTATCTACCAACTTATTTACTGAGTTTGAGTTGGGAGATGAGGGGGATGTGGTGGAAGGATAAATACGTTTAAAGGTTTCTACTGAACTGTCCCCTAGAAAACGCTTTTTTATAGTGGTTTTACTGTGGCTGGATAATTTAGCAGAGATGGTACTTTCAAAGAAAATACAGAAATGGTCAGATAACCAATATTAATTACAGAGATGTTGGACATATTTAAACCTTTGCTGATAATTAAGTCCAGAGTGTGTCCTTTATTGTGTGTTGGTTGTTTGACATGTTTGATCAGGCCGAAGTTGTGGAGAGAATCATCTAATGTTTTTGCTTGTCTATCTTGGGGGTTGTCGGTATGGATGTTTAAGTCCCCCACAATGATTAGTTGGTCATAGTCGATACATATTACAGAAAGAAGGTCATTGAAATCATTAAAGAAGTTAAGAGTTGAGTTTTGGTGGTTTATATGAACTTAGAAATAACGCTTTGTTAGGCTCATTTGTCTGGGTGGCTAGGTAATCAAAAGAATCAAACATGCCCAGAGTTACCTTTTTAAAGTTCATTGAGTTGTGAAAGATGGTGGCTACACCTCCACCTCGTCTGTGTTTTCTGTTCTCGCTTAAGAAATTGTAATTTGGAGGACTAGATTCTATTAATGAGGTTTTTTCGTTATTTTCATCTAGCCAAGTTTCTGATAAAAAAAGTGTTGGAGAATGTGATAAATGCAGTCTGTTCTTTTGTTTAACTTTGTGTGACAAGATTGGGGGTAGTAACTTTTAGTGTGGGGGTAAGAACCTTCTTAAGGAAATGTGATTTTATGCTGTCCAAACAGGATGCTCCTACAAAACTACAAACAAACCTACAAAGTGCCATTGTGTTAGAAACAGTACTGCTGTGTGTTGTATGGTGATAAGATAAGACAGTGGTTGATGGGGGTGTGGTGAAGTCTGTTCATTTGTGTGAATAAATAGAAGCTGTGATTCTCAACATCTTTGAGACTCTGCTGGATCAGAACGACTGGTGTGTCAGTTTCTTTTACTGCATGATTCTCCCTCAGCTGAGAAAACACATTTCACATTTTCTCTGTGCGTGCTTTTCTTTCTAGGTAAACCTGTGAGTTAAAATAACCTAACATTTTTGGTGCCGTGACTCGACGCTTGGTCCGCGCAGGGGAAGGTCTTCGCCGGAGGGCTGCACGGGGCCCCACCTGACCTACAAGTCCAGGCTGCTTTCTTGCTTCACTGGCCAGCTGATTAGCTCCGCCGGACACCTTCTCTGCCGGTCCCTTGCGATCGACTCGGTTTGAATCGCTCGCACAGGGGGGAGATTGTGAGTACCAGTTTGGTTTTGCACCCTACATTTAAAATTATTTCTAACTAAGACAGAGAGGGTACAGTTCTGCTGTTCAGGTTTAAAAGACGTTTTAAACCTCTGACTAAGGGAGTCAGGTATTGAGCCTTCCCGGGATAAAATAGGGACAAAATAGGAATAATATAGGTATGAAACAGTTGATTATATGGGAAGGTTGTAACGGATTAGATCGGTGAAATCTAAAACCACCTCAGAGGGATATAAAGAACGCCACTGAAGGCAGTAAAAATACGAAACAGCAGAAGTAAAAAATAAAAGTACCGACCCTAGGTTGGTGTAAGTTAAGTAGGCACACGACATAATCCTTATGTATGCCATTTCCTCCTGAAACCTGACGGTGTTAACGTACGGAGAGAAAGGCATTCAAGGGACGTCCTGTGTAGATCCAGGATTTGTACCGTTCTTAGATTAAAGAAGTCTATTGACTTAAAAACAGGGGTTCACAAAACCGGAATATAAGACTATACGATCACTAACATTTTTCATTCCTCTAGATAAAAGATAAAATAAGATGAAATAGGAGAATAAACTAAGTCTGATTTTAAATTCCCAAAGGAACGTTCCTCATAATACTCCTTATTATTACTCTAATTTTAATAATTACAGTGATAAAATTGTTAAAACTTGATCAAGACTGGAAAAGAACTGTAGAACCTGCCCTTTCAACAGGGAATCTTCATTGGAAATAGGCCTAATGATAAATAATGTCTAAATAATAATACTAGTAATGAAAAAGCATGATAATAAATACATAATTATCTTAATGTGTGATAAACCGGTTGTGTGACTGTGTGTGTGTGTGAATGGAGATTTCTATGGTGAAACAGCTGTAGGCTGAACGGAGTCTCATGGTTTGAAAATTGAGTAAATAACACTGTGATAAGATAAATAGATCAGATAAAAGAGAAATAAAAGTTGAATTTACTTCATTAATATGAGAATGATAAATATTTAAAAATGAAAACAGTAAAATGTAACTTGTTGAAATATGGGGAAAAATAGCAAAGAAGATTTTAAAGGAGATGGAAAAAATTTTTGTAAGAGAAAAGACAATACATTTCTTTAAAATAAAGATTATGAATTTGAAGGACGATTGACTGAGTAATTTCGTGTACTTCTTGGTAGTTGCGATATAAAATAAAACTAAAAGATGAAAATTGAAGAATTAGACATTTGGCGTCTCAAACAAACAGGGAAAAAAGGGGGGTTAATGTATGAAACAGATGTGTTTTTTAGCACCCGGGAGGATGAAAAAAAAACGTTTTAAACTTTGTTTTCTCCTAAAGTTCCGCCGAAAGAAAAATAAAATAAGAGAAAACTCACTAACATATTTTAAAAAATCCTATGAAGAGTAAGGTAAACTTTATTGTGATCTAAATGAATTATCTTAAACAACCGACCACCTTTCCCCTTCCCCTCAGGGAAGGGCTGTTCTGATAATAAACAACACCCTTCTGTCCCTCAACAATGGGTTGTTAGTTGTTCTCTTAATAAACAAACCAACTGTGATGGGTTGTGACAGAAATGGGTGAAATGGACTTCCTGAGGAAGACTTGTTGAAACCAGATTGATCATGCGTTTGAAAATTGTTAAAGGTTATCAACTGCCAAGGTAGAAGAGGAGGAACACACCTCTCCTGCTAGCTGATAATGAGGGGGATGTTTTAGCTGAGTGCAGTTCAATACATAAGGTTGGGATTTCTTAAGTGCAGCAGTAACTTTTACTTTATAAAATAATAAGAAAAAACTTAGCTAATATTTTTATGATATTCATGGGATGTCTGTGAGATCTCTCATATAGTAGAAAAGAAATGGTTTAAAATGACGGATTATGAGCAGAGTGATTTTATTTTGAAATTTAGACGGATGTCTACAGCTCCTGTGGGGAAGTGACAGCTGGGTGGCTACATGAATTTATTCTTTGTAACAAGTGGCAGTTTCAGATGTTTGCTTCTAACATTTTTATGACAGATAAGATACATGTTGAAAGGAAACAATTTTGTAATGTGCTGGGTTAGAAATTGCAAATAAGAGAAGGAATTTTCGTTATGGGATTACCGTAGTAAGGAATGTAGTAACGCACTCCGAAATTCAATTTTAGTTCCACATATAATCATAATAATAGGCTAATTTGTAGAACCTATATATATATATATATATATATATATAAAAAAGGTAATGAATAAGGATTAAAGATGTTTATTATGGAACTATTAGTTGCTGATTAACTGAATAATAAAATTGGATTAAGTTATTGAAGTCCAATGGGAAAAAATTATGAATTTGGTGGAATTTTGTTTTCCATATTAAAAAATGAGGTTGAGTTCTTAGGAAAATGAAATTAAAATAATGGATTTTGGCTACAGGGAAAACCTGTTGTGATAATCATAAAATCTAGAGATTATTTTCTAATTTGTTAGGAAAACATTCCCTATTTCACTTGAAGTTGGGCATGTTCTCTGTAGGGGATAAATTAATAATCCAAATTGTAGATTTTCATAAAACTCTTGAAATGAGACACCTACCAAAGAATTATTCTACTTGGAAAGAGAAGAATAAAGTTTTAACTGAAGTTTGTAATCAGATGAAGATGAAATACTCATAACAGTAGATCCAAATTGAACTTTACATATTTTCTTGGCATTTGGCCAACAATGAGGTAACAAGGGTATGGTGATCTTTATTGACAAACTACTTAAAGCATTAGAGCAATATTGACCCATGGCCCGTGCAATGTGTCAACAGGGGGGATGGTTAGTATAATACAACAACACTTTACAACATACAATCTAGAAACTTACTTAAAAATTTTTTTGTAGATTATGTGTTATTTGTGTAAAACACAATCCTCAGGGAAACATGAGACCAAAACGTGGCCAGTTTCCCCAACCAAACCAGCCTTTCCAAACTATACACATGGACTTTATTGAACTAACACAGAGTGGTTCCTATAAATACTGCCTAGTAATGGGTTGAAATTATTCCAACAGCTAAAAATGATGCACTAACAGTGGCAAAAGAGTTATGCAAAACAATCATTGCCAATCATGGCATACCAGAGACTATCTACTCAGATAATGGACCACATTTTGTTAATGAAGTTATTCAAAACATGGCAAAACATTTAGGAATAGTGTTAAAAAATCATTGTGCTTATCATCCTCAAAGTACAGGTCTGGTTGAAAGAAATAATGGGACAATAAAAAGTAGGCTAAGAAAATGTATGGAAAAAACAAAAAGGCCATGGTTAGAATAGTTAGATTTAGTTAAACTCTGTATGAGAATAACCCCAACAAATCAGGGATTAACTCCTTTTGAGATAATTTATGGTAGACCATATAAATTGCCCATTACTGCACCGGACCTACAGAAAGCAGATGAAGAATTAACCCTAGCTGATTATATGAGGAAAATTATTCAGACTAGAGAAGTACAAAGAGCACATAGTTTGCCTGTATCTCCTTCTGTGTTACAGGATCCTGAGAACCCCATAAAGCCTGGAGATTGGGTATTCATAAGAGTCATCAAGGAAAAGAATTGGACAAGTTCAAAGTGGGAAGGACCCTTCCAAGTTCTGTTAGCAACTCCCACATCTGTGAAGATTGCTGAGAGACCTTCCTGGATTCACCTTTCACATTGTAAACTGCAGAGACAATTGGATTAATAGACGTGTGACAGGAGGAAGTCTGGGCTACAAAGGGCATTGGTTACCACTAGGGCCTTTGGTCTCAAACCCCAGCAGAAAAGCAGTCCTGTCACCTAGTGGTCAAACTCTCTGAAAAGAGGGGCTATTCATCCAGTTGTTTTTCTCTGCCAACACCATGAAGATTATTACATTATCTGGTTTGACATTGCTAAGCTTTGCAGTGTTATGGCTTCTGATGAATTCGAACACCACCCCATCATGAGATAAAAGATTTTTAATTAACACCCACTACGTTTTTAAGAACGCCTGGTATCAAGTAACTAATCTGACTGCTAAATGTTTCACAATTTGGAACAGGAACACCTGATGGCTACATTTGGAAGTGTGGATATACTTTCTACCTTTACCTGCCTAAAGACTGGTGTGGTACCTGCAGTTTGGCTCGACTGCAACCATCATGATACTGAGAATGGTTTTGTATCATCATCAGAGCTGAAGAAGAGTGATTTCTCACCGGTACAGGAGTTCGTTCCTTTTACAGACAACGATGGGCGTAAACTGCTCTACAGTGATGCTAAAGGAATTTTCCACACCATGTTTCCATCTGTTGGAGTTGCAGGTCTGACAAATAGGATGAACGAAGTTTGGTGGTCCCTGGAAAACACCACTGTCATCCTTACGGAAATGTCTGATCTGATGGGAAACGATCCTGGAAAATTGGCTATGAGAACTATGCTAATGCAACACTAAGTTTGTACAGTGATTGGAGAACATTATTGTACTTGCATCCCATCTACACATGACAACTGGACTCTCATCTATGACAAGATGCAAGGACTTGTTGATTTCCTGAAGTCACAAGAATTACAAAATGCTCCCTGGGACTTTATGTTATGGTTGACTACTGGACGTTGGTATCAGGTTCTTTTGAACTTTGCAATGCCTTTTATTGTCATTCTGATTCTATTTTGCTTATTTGTATCCTGTATTTTACCATGGAAGAAACACCTGATGAGAAGTAGGAGTATGTTTGTTAAGTTAACTTTAATGAATTCTACAATGTAAACTACTTTAAAGGTAGCCGTTGTATGAAGGATGTTTTTTATTGTTTCTTTTACTGGAGTTATTAAGACTGCATTTCAGGGGGGAAATGTTGGAGAATGTGATAAATGCAGTCTGTTCTTTTGTTTAACTTTGTGTGACAAGATTGGGGGTAGTAACTTTTAGTGTGGGGGTAAGAACCTTCTTAAGGAAATGTGATTTTATGCTGTCCAAACAGGATGCTCCTACAAAACTACAAACAAACCTACAAAGTGCCATTGTGTTAGAAAGAGTACTGCTGTGTGTTGTATGGTGATAAGATAAGACAGTGGTTGATGGGGGTGTGGTGAAGTCTGTTCATTTGTGTGAATAAATAGAAGCTGTGATTCTCAACATCTTTGAGACTCTGCTGGATCAGAACGACTGGTGTGTCAGTTTCTTTTACTGCATGATTCTCCCTCAGCTGAGAAAACACATTTCACATTTTCTCTGTGCGTGCTTTTCTTTCTAGGTAAACCTGTGAGTTAAAATAACCTAACAAAAAGGCAGTGTAAATTATGCTCAGTGATGAAGTCATTGATAAGAAAAGACTTCCCGGATAGAGATCTAATGTTTAATAAAGCTAACTTAAGTATTGTGATGATGGGCAGCTGAACCTTCTGACAGGTTATCAATTTGAGATTTTGTTTAATATGAGAGTGTGTGGTTAACGGTTTATGTTTCCTGCTGCTGATAATCACTGATATAGCCTCAGGGGTGCCGGGCGAATTCTGGGAGACGGTAGGGGTGGATTTATTGCCCGGTTCCCTCAAATATCAAATATCTGTAATAATCAGTGGAGGGAAGCTCCCAGGCTTATTGACACTAGTCCCAGGCGTTTGGTGTAGTCTAAGTTTAGGTGTTAATTGTGTCCCAAATTTGATTTGCTCGTTCAGTCTGTCTGTAAAGTTTCTAAATGGAGACTCATTTGATGTGGCAGAGTCACAGGAAGATGAAGACTTAATCTCTGATGGTTGTTTATCTGTTCGGTCCTGTGGTATCATCATGACTTGCTGTTTTTGTTCTCTGATATCCATGGGCGCCTCAAGGTCAGTTTTTGGGAGCAAGTGTTTTGCTTTCTGATTTTGATAAGAAAAATGTTTTGCTGCTAAGAGCATTACTCCGGCCTTGTTCAGATAACGCATCCCTTCTTTGAACAGATGATTAGCACATCCAAATACTTTGAAATTATTAATAAATGTGAACGAGTTCTCAGCTGATTGTTTCTTCAACCATTTATGGAGCATGCGGAGTCTGCTAAATCTTTCATCATTCCCTTCAGGGACTGGTCCGCTGATGAGGATGCTTACGTTAAGTCCATCAAGTCTCAGTAGGAGATCAGAAAAGTCTCTCTTCAGAATCTCTGATTGTCTCATCGCGATATCTGCTGATCCAGCGTGAATGATGAGCTTTTCCAAAGCAGGATGTTGATCCAAGATTTT
>OY747713.1:3229320-3429320 GCA_963556495.2 Valencia hispanica | reverse complement strand
ATCAAATCAAACTTTTTTTATAAAGCACTTTTCATACAAGAATTGCATCACAAAGTGCTTTACAGATCAAAATGACCCCACATACCCCCCCCCCCCACAAATTTAAAATCATGATCACAGTTATACCCCCCTCCCCCCAACCCAACTCCCATGCGCACACACAGTTACAAGCAACGGTAAAAAAAGGAGATTGGGCCGCGTGTAGATTAACCATGCAAGGAAACGCCATCAGAGGAGCCGTCTGCCCCGGCACCGGCACCGGGCGCCTCTACTGTCCTGCCCTGTCCTGACTTTGGGGATGAGAAGGAGCGCAGAGAACCCCAAGGTTCATGTGGTAAAAGTCAGTTCTGAAAGATAAAAAGACCCAAGACCATTAAGACACTTAATAACCATTAAAAGAACCTTAAAATCGATCCTAAACCTCATGACAAAAAACCTCTGTAGCAATCCCACTGTTTGATTACACAAGCAGGTGAACTGTTCTTATTTTAAGTGCAATCATTCAATTTTATTGTTTATATGTAGTTCTCTGTTCAGCTTGTTTGGATTGAATTTTAATTTAAATGAATACGAAAATACTATTAAAAAATTTAACATTTTAAAAATTGCTGGATTAAAAATAGATTATGAGCAGATTTTGTTTGATGGAAAAAGTGACATTTGCACAATATGTCCCTTTTAATTTTTAATATTTGGTGTCTACTGGTCTTGTAATGCAGTGTTTATCTGGTTTGAACTGAACTAGTTGTTCTTGTGTCAAGGGGCACGACGACGAGCGTTCTGACCCTGCCTGAGTTAGAACTGCTGCACAAACTTTCTTTCTTTTTTTTCTCATTCATTATGTTCCTTATTCAGATTCACTTTTCACTTCTTCTCATCCCAAAATCAGGATGCCTATAAATAAGGTAAAATTAAAGCGACCAAACAGTCGATACTTCCTGGTCTGTCAGGAAAAGCCACTTACTCCCAACAATTAAAATGTCTTGGGTGTTTATGTCCAAATCTAACAATGTCATCCTAAAAGTTCTAGCGAAACCCAGATTTGGTTCTAGTGAGAAAGACTCAATGCTGAAACGTTGAGAGAGAGAGAGAGAGAGAGAGACACAATCCTCACCGAGCAACGAAGGCCGCGTTCGGACATAAATGTGGTTTGTGGATTTAGTTTGTGGGAAGTGAAGACGTTGCGTGAACAGGCAGAAAACGAGGGCTTCACAGGAAGAGGATGCAGAAGTTCTGAGCTCTTAAAGATAGACTCCGGCTCTTTATACGGCAGCTGGCTGCCTGACTGACAGCGTGACGTGTCGCAGCTTGTAGACCACAGCCACGGCTGCGTTGAGTAACTCTGAAAGCTCACCGCTCATGACGGCACGCCCACAAGCCCGCCTGCACTACCGGGACCCAGGAGTCGACCTCGCTTCTCTTTCTTCCTCCTCGAGCCGCAACTCTCCCCGAGCGCTTGTTGTGTTTTCTGCTGTGTTTGTCGGGTTCAGGCAGGGATGGCGGAGCTGGAGGGGCTGGAGTTCGGGAAGTCGGACTTCGTGCTGCTGGACGAGGTGACGATGGAGCAGTTCATGGAGAACCTGAAGCTGAGGTGAGGACTGAGCAGGCAGGGAGGGAGGGGAGGGATGGAGCAGCTGAATGGTGGAGATGTCAGAGGTGACGTTTCAAACCCTGTCTGAAAAATGAAGAGCTTCAGCTTTACTTTGCTGGTTTTAAAAGTTAATTGATTAAAAGTATGAATATATTGTCGGATGTACTGGTCCCAACAACACAGAAAGTGAGAGTCTTTACGAGGTGAAGGAGATGATAGAAGATAATAGTTTGAGTGACATGTTCCTCCTGTTTCCCGCTCAGCCCCAGATAAAAGCCTGTGGTTGATAAGAAGCTACAGGACCAGTTAGCAGCCGCGGTTTCTCCAGCTTCTCGTTTCAGAATCGTTCGGTTCAGACGTCACAGAAAAGGTTCTCAGCGGCGATCAGAGATCTGGTTCAGAGTGAATCTTCCACCTCTGAATGGACATTTTTACCACAGATATCCTGTCTGGCCTTCGCTTCACATCAGCTTAATCGGACAGTTTTCACGACCCGTCTGGTTGTAAACATAGACTGTGTATATAAGATGGACGGAGCCTCCGTGACGTCACCTGTAGGTTTCTGAAGAGCTGAGCTGAAGCCCAGTAGGCGGTTCCCACCGCCGCCATCTTGGTCACGTCACGCGTCTCGTCACGCCCGGAAAAAACAAAAAAAATAGTTAAAGAGGTGGAGCTGAGAGGGTGGGGGCGGATGACTGACAACCATCAAACTCTGAGCCGATGTAGCTACGAGCTAACTGAGCTAACCTGGAGCTAACCGAGGCTAACGGAGGTTAGCGGGTGCTTTTAGCCAGAAAACCTCGTTTGAGCAGCTCTGCTACCCCTCTGTCTTCGAGGCTGATTCAATAATTTTGTCAAATAAAATCATGAAGCCTTTATGGTCCATAACTTTCACTAAAATTATGTGAATTTCAATCAAAACAAGTTCCATTTTTGACCAAGCAGCGTTGACTTAAATGCACAGCAGAAATGTAATTTTACTTCCCGATAAAAATGAAGCAGAGACTTCTTGGACGGTCTGTTAGTGCAATCATTACCACAGGAAGCCATCTTTGTCCAATCAGAGCACGATTAACATCCGAAGACAAACAAACATTGTAGACACAACTTCAGAGAAACAAAATGGCCGCAGACTGGTAACGTGAGGCCGAGGCTAAAGGGGGGACGAGCTGCTAGCCACCAGCGCTAGTGCTGACGGCTCATCTGAGATCTGTCAATCAAAGGGACACGCTCCTTATTATTCATAATTTCAAGCTTAAATTACTTCTAAACAGATGAGTAATGAAAAGATTCACCCCCCTCAGAGTCGTCATGACGATAAACTTGACCTATTACACCTAAAATGTTTTTTGAACCAGGCTGTAAACATGTTTATTTCTGCTGTGAAGTTGGCCTTTTTATCATGGGAGTCAATGGGAACCTGCTCCTTTCTGCAGCCAGCCCCTAGTGGATGAGGGGGGAACTGCATTTTTTGTTTCTTCCGCATTGGCTTCAGATTTGGCCGGCGGAGTTTGGCCCCTTGGTTGTAAACCATGTGCATGCAGCCTCTCTGTTGGTGACGGACTGTTCTGGTCCCACGGATCCTTTTGGTTACGTATAGCCACTTTAAACAGCGCCACCTACTGGTTTTCAAATGAGTAGAAAAGGAGGCTTTGTGGATTCAGAGCAGGATCCCCCTTACTCCAATGTCTTTCTGATCGTACAGCCAGACAGAGATTTAAAGAGTAGCGGCAAAAGCAAAGGAGGTGGATCAGCAGAGCTCGCCATGATAGTGTCATCCAGGACATGTTGCTGTGGAATATCGCCTCTGCTGCCTGGATGTTGAGCTGTTGGCATGTCATGATGGTCATGAGACTTGAGTCAGAGGCCTAATCAGATTCGTTGTAAGACTGACTGCTGCTGGAAATCCTTCCTGCCCACAGCATCACCATCCACAGCGCCTCTCTGAAGATACTTGGATGATTTGAGTCAACATTTAATTTCCCTTCGGGATAAATAATGGGTTTTTGAATTAAATATGCTGACACAGCTCTAGTACAGTCTGCAGAAACGGCTACTCTCTAGGGGTTTGATGTTTACGTTTAAAAGAGTTCAAACATCTTTTCTGGCGAACGCGTTTGAGCGGGATGTCGTGATCCTGTGCGGAAAACCAAACCTGAGCATCATGATGATTACATGAGGTAGAGACGTCGCAGAAGAGGTGGAAGAGCAGAAACGGGTCGGTTTCTGGTAAGAGGGGCGGTCGAAGCTTCTTCTCCCAGAAGCTTTGGGTTTGTAGCCAATCGGACGTCCAAACGCACGTCCTCCACTGTTTTCTATTCATGGTGTCGTTTCAGAGCAGTTTCTTCCCAACCTGGGGTCCGTATAGATCGCCGGGGGGTCGGCACAATGTTGTCTGTGCTGAGGTTACCAACATAGTATTTGTAAATATTACATTAACGAAATCCAGAAGACAAAAAGATCATTGTCTTTATAGCCTACAGTGTAAAACAAGAAGAATAAGAACAAAAACCTACAACTGCTGTTTATTATAATAATGAATCACTTTTAATGCGTGTATGTGGGTAGGATTTAAGGTTGGGGGGTCCAGGCTTGTCTTGGACACAGGAAAGGGGGTCCTCAAGGTAAAAAGGTTGTTAACCACTGTTTCAGAGGACCTAACAGAAGAAGAAGAAGAGCGGGGGTGAAGGGACGTCAGACCTCGGTTGGAGGGCAGCTTTCCCTCTCCTCACTTCCTTGTTTTCCTCGACTTTCAGTTTCACCCGCTGTCTGTGTTCGATTCCGGGGATTTTGGGTCCTTTTGTCATTTTCTTTTTTTTTTTTTGCCAGATGTGTTTCATTTTCATTATGATTTAGTTTTTTGTGTTTTGGTCGTTTCCTCTGCTGCACTGGCCGGTGTAGGTACCAGATCTCCTCGGGGGCCTGCGACTAATTATGATGTCACATTACATGATTGGCTGGACGTTAGCACTTTGACGTGGTGTGCATTTTTAAGAACTTTATTAAACAAATAGCAAGTATACAACACACGAACAAAGAAAGTATACCGAAGAATTCAACAGATACAGTCAGGGGTGATAGATAAATACTGTACATGCAAAAATCTACATATATTAATTATTTTGAGAGCCTTTTTCTTGATAGTCTGATGTTGATTTGATGTACAGTTAAGCATTTATCATCTTTTTGGGGTATTCTAAAAGAAACCCCAGAATAAAACATTTTTCCATCGTAAGGGAAAATTCATCAAAGTACGGTTAATAACAACCTGCTAAACTCTTTCCAAAGCCCATGTGTGAAAGAGCAGAACCAGAAAAGATGTCAGGTGTTCTTGACATTTTTTCGTATTTTTTAAATATATTGTCTTATTTCAAGAAAGATTTTCAAGAAAATATTCACTTGTTGCATTGGCAGATTTTTTTTAGCTTATTACAAGCAAAAATATCTTGTATGATTTATTTTTTACTTGTTTCTGGAGTAACCTTTTTTCCAGTGTAATAATATTTTTGCTTGTAATAAGCAAAAAAAAAAAAAAATCTGCCAATGGAACAAGTGAATATTTTCTTGAAAATCTTTCTTGAAATAAGACAATATATTTAAAAAATACGAAAAAAATGTCCACAAACAAGGGATTTTTACTTTCTTGAAAATTGTTTTTTGCAGTGTACTCCAGTCAGAGCAGCACTACTTCAGCATATCTTTACTCAAGCAAAGGTAAGACGTAGCTGTCCAAATAAGTTACTCGAGTAAAAGTGAAAAACTATTAGGTAAAGTAAATACTTGAGTGCTGAGTAACATCTGATTTAATACTTTTAAAGTAATGCCATCAGAGACACACAAATATGAAATTATGGAAAAATTCTGTTATTTTGAAGACTAAAAGGAAAGAAATGTATACAAAAAAAAACACATTACAAAATAACATATTTTAAGCAGAAGAAACACTTTTTTAAGTCAATTTCCAAGTCAAAATGCAACAACAAGCTCAACAGATAAAATAATAATAATAATAATAATAATAATAAAGCGTAGGTGTGTTTCTCGGTCTGGTTAATTTTTGTTAAAACATTTTTGTTCTTCATTCAGTGAAGTTACTCACAGCAGGTAGAGCATCTAGAAATTTTACTCAGGTAAAAGTAAAAAAAAAAAAAACTGTAGTAAAACTACTTTTAAAAGTACCTTTTTTTCTTTTACAAAAAAAGTTACCCCATTAAATGTAGCTAGTTAGTACCCAGCTCTGCCTTTGACCTTCATCGGTCGTGTAAAGTTCTCAGGGTATCAGGCTCCTGCAGGTTTCTCAGTTGGTTTCTGCTCCGGTCAGATTCAGCCGAGTTTCTTCTGTTGGATTCGTCTCAACGCCACCGTCACAGCGGCTTTATGATCCGATTTTAAACTTTGAATTATTCATGTTTAGCTAAGATCTTTGCCGTATTAATATGTTGTTTTCCAGCTGTAATTTAACACGGTGGATTGTTACTGTGCATCGCTCCTATTCACACCCGCTCACACTTTATTTAGTGGTTTATTGTGACTTCATGAGACGGACCGACACAAAGTCTTGTATAATTGTCAAGGGGCTGGAAAATGAAACATGGTTTTCAAAATGTTTTACAAATAAAAACCATTAATTTGTATAATCCTTTACTCTGATACCCCTAAATAAAGTCCAGTTCAACCAATATCCTTCGTAGCTCATCTGATTAGTGTCAGCTGTGTGTTTCCGAACCCTGGTTTAACTGGAGATGTTCTGGTTCTGGCCTCGGAGGTTCTTCAGAGAACATCAAGCATAGTGAAGAGCATGAAAACCAAAAGCAGGTCAGGGAGGAGGTTCTGGTCCAGTTTAAAGCAGAGTTAGGTTCTACAACAACATCCCAAGCTTTGATCATCTCCCAAAACTCTGTTCAATCCAATTTTCTGGTCAAGGAGAGACGATGGACCACCAGCAGAACCCCGATGACTCGGAAGAAGTTCTGGTCAGATCAAACCAGAACCGATCTGTTTGGCCTTCATGCAAATCGCTCTAAAATGGATGGAACCCTGCACACTTAAACCCATTATCCCCATTTTAAAATGGTTTGGTCATGTGTTAGAATGGCCTAGTCAAAGTCCAGACCTAAATCTGTTGAGAATCTGGGGCAAGATTTAAATGTGAGCCAATTTTTCAAAGAAGAATGAGCAAATATTTCAGTTTGTAGACGTTAAAAGCTGTTTGAGGAAACCTGACAGAAGAGGCGGTTTCTACAGGGTTCAGACTCAGGGAGACGACTACTGATGCTCTCTATAAACTTTTCTGATTTTTAAACGTAAAACACGTCGCATAGAGTACGAAGAGCCATTTTCCCCCTCAGTCCAGCTACACAAAACCAGCTTGGAGCCGCTGATGACGCCTGACGTTTGGAAAAAGACAACTTATAAAATAAATATCTACGAGGGAAACTGTTCTCACGTTTAAAGAACCACCTTTTTATTTCTATTTTACATTTTTTTTAAACCAGAATGTATAAATGTTCTTATGGGATGTTGATATTTGAGGAAAACTATGTAAAACAAAAAGCGGAAAATAAGATCTGCAAAATATGTTAGAGGTAATTTAATTCAATTATAACAGGTAAAATTTGCATTTGTTATTATAACTCTACTTCAAAACATCAGCTGGTTCTTTATTACTTTTAGCCAAAGTTATTGCAGAACTTTCAGAGAGCCACATGTGGCTGCAGTCTGCAAACCGCTGGTGTTTGACGTAAAATCCTAAAATAATTCAGTTTGTGGTTTCGAAGAGACAGCAGAGGATCTAAGCATAAGTTTCAGTGCTTGTATCCGGTTTTTTCTAACTTTATTCATTTCTCATTTTGAACAAAGAGTAATTTTTTATTGCTCATCTGGCGAGGAGTTCACTGGAAATATATTCAGATACCGGAGATGTCATCAATCATAACGCTTGGCTTTAGGAGGTTGTTGTTCTTCAGAAATTCATCCCTACTTCCTCAAATTTCTAGAAACCTGCAAAAATCAAAACATCGTTTTTATATATTTTGGCTCCTTAAATGAGTCTGATCCCCTTAAACTGTGTTCCTGGCTGTAAAGGTGGAGGAGCAGCAGAGATGTCAGGTGGTGCGTAAACTAGAGGCCCCCGTTAACCCCGGTGGCGTGCTCAGGGCGCCCCCGCCCAGCTCAACAAACCCACAGTGAGCTGTGACACCCTGCAAGCCGCGGCTTTCGTTTCCTGTCACTGGTGTACAAATACTTGTGTCACCTCCTGTCATCGCTGCGTGACATCGAGGTGTGTGTGATGGTTTCTGAAAGCTTTGGGTGGAGCCAGAGGTTTCTGCTGGGTGACTGGTACTAAAGTCATGGGAAAAGTGAGTGGGGGTTACTGTTTTTGAACAGCAGAGGTGGGTAGGAACTAGTTACATGTACTGGGTTATATTTACTTGAGTAACTTTCTGGAAAAAACGTACTTTCAACAGTAGCTTTACTACACCGCACTCCTTACTTTTACTTGAGTAATATTATTATGAAGTATCGCTACTCTTACTTGAGAAAATTTTTTGGATGCTCTACCCACTGTGATTAAATTCACTGAATTAAAAACAAACATGTAAAAAAAACAAACAAACATAAACCTACAGTTTATTAAATGAGGACACCTGTTTCTACACAATCTTTGTTTTTTTAATGTAAACTGTTGAGCTTGTTGCAATTTTAGATCAAGTGAATTACCATGTGCTAAGATATATCCTCCTATATATATATATATATTTTTTTTTTCTCATACTGCTCTTACACACATAGGTTGTTATTGACCATATTTACATAGATTTTCCCTCACAATGGTAAAATGCTTTGTTCTCTTTTTTTTTCTCTTTTTAAATTTAGATTACCCCAAAACAGATAATAAATGTTTAACTATACATAAAATCAATATCCGACTATCAACAAAAAGGCTCTCAAATCAACTCATATATGTACATTTTTGGATGTACTGTTTGTATCTGTTGAATTCTTCTGTATACTTCATTTGTTCTTCTGTTGTATCCTTGCTTTTTGTTCAATAAAGTTGTTTAAAAAAAAAAACTCCACAAAACGTCAACATACCAACATCCAGCCAATCATGTAGTGTAAATTCAGTGTCCAGCCAATCATGTAATATGATGTCATTCCTAGGCGCTACAGGACATTATATACTTCCTGGTCAAATCTGCCTTTTCTTTGACACCCTTTCTATGCACATATAAACTCAGCAAAAAAAAGAAACGTCCCTTTTTCAGGACTGTGTATTTCAACAATAATGTAGTAAAAATCCAAATAACTTTACAGATCTTCATTGTAAAGGGTTTAAACAATGTTTTCCATGCATGTTCAATTAACCATAATCAATTAATGAACATGCACCTGTGGAATGGTCGTTAAGACCTTAACAGCTTACAGAAAGTAGGCTTTTAAGGTCACAGTTCTAAAAACGCAGGACACTAAAGAGACTTGTCTACCGACTGAAAAACACCCAAAGAAAGATGCCCAGGGTCCCTGCTCATCTGCGTGAACGTGCATTAGGCATGCTGCGGGGAGGCATGAGGACTGCTGATGTGGCTAATGTCCGCACTGTGAGACGCCTAAGACAGCGCTACAGGGAGACAGGAAGGACAGCTGATCATCCTCGCAGTGGAAGACCACGTGTAACAACACCTGCACAGGATCGGTACATCCGAATATCACACCTGCGTGACAGGTACAGGATGGCCACAACAACTGCCCGAGTCACACCAGGAACACACAATCCCTCCATCAGTGCTCAGACTGTCCGCAATAGGCTGAGAGAGGCTGGACTGAGGGCTTGTAGGCCTGTTGTAAGGCAGGTCCTTACCAGACATCACCAGCAACAACGCCGCCTATTGGGACAAACCCACCTTCGCTGGACCAGACAGGAGTGGCAAAAAGTGCTCTTCACTGATGAGTCACGGTTTTGTCTCACCAGGGGTGATGGACGGATTCGTGTTAATCGTGGAAGGAATGAGCGTTACACCGAGGCCTGTACCCTGGAGCGGGATCGATTTGGAGGTGGGGGGTCCGTCATGGTCTGGGGCGGTATATCACATCACCATCGGACTGAGCTTGTTGTCATTGCAGGCAATCTCAATGCCTTGCGGTACAGGGAAGACCTCCTCCTCCCTCATGTGGTACCCTTTATGCATGCTCATCCGGACATGATCCTCCAGCAGGACAATGCCACCAGCCATGCTGCTCGTTCTGTGCGGGAGTTTCTGCATGACAGCAATGTCAGTGTTCTGCCACGGCCAGCGAAGAGCCCGGATCTCAATCCCATTGAGCACGTCTGGGACCTGTTGGATCGCAGGGTGAGGGCTAGGGCCATTCCCCCCTAGAAATGTCCAGGAACTTGCAAGTGCCTTGGTGGAAGAGTGGGGTAACATCTCACAGCAAGAACTGACAAATCTGGTCCAGTCCATGAGGAGGAGATGCACTGCAGTACTTCAAGCAGCTGGTGGCCACACCAGATACTGACTGGTGCTTTTGATGTTGAGCCTCCCTTCATTCATGGACACATTATTCTATTTCTGTTAGTCACATGTCTGAAACATTTTTAGTTTATGGCTTATGGTGTTGACTCTTTTAGTGTTCATACAAATATTTACACACATTAAGTTTACTGAAAGTAAAAACAGTTGAAAGTCAGAGAACGTTTCTTTTTTTGCTGAGTTAACATATTATACATCATTTGAAAGCTAAAATTATTGTGTTGTGATTTCAATGATGTATGACAATCAAGGATACAGTCATAACTGTAGACAAAATAAAAGCTTTTGTCAAACCCAAGGGCCAAACTTCGAAGCCATTTCTGAAGTAACAAAAAATGCAGTTCCCCCCTCATCCACTAGGGGCTGGCTGCAGAAAGGAGCAAGCTCCCATTGACTCCCATGTTAAAAAGGCCAACTTCACAGCAGAAATAAACATGTTTACAGCCTGGTTCAAAAAACCATTTTAGGTTTAATAGTTTACTGTCACCACGACTCTGAGGGGGGTCAATTAAATTACATCTAAATTAATCCATTTAGATGTAATTTAAGCTTGAAGCTCTCAATAATAAGGGGCGTGTCCTTTTGATTGACAGGTCTCAGATGAGCCGTCAGCGCTAGCGCTGGTGGCTAGCAGCTCGCTCCCCCTTTAGCCTCGGCCTCACGTTAACAGTCTTCATCCATTTTGTTTCTCTGAACTTGAGCATCAGTTGCGTCCTCAATGTTTATTTGTGTTCAGATGTTAATCCTGCTCTTATTGGACAAAGATGGCTTCCTGTGGTAATGACTGCACTAACAGACCGTCCAAGAAGTCTGCTCCATTTTTTTGGGAGGGAAGTAAAATTATATTTCTGCTGTGCATTTAACATAAAAAATGGGGTGAAATGATCACATTTCTTCTTCAATTTACATATTGATAATTAAAAACTTGTTTCAATTAAAATTCACAGAGTGTTAGTGAAAGTTATGGCCCAACAAGGCTTCATGCTTTTATTTGACCAAATTATTGAATCTACCTAGAAGGCAGAGGGGTAGCAGAGTCGCTCAACCGCGGTTTTCTGGCTAAAAGCTCCCGCTAACCTCCGTTAGCCTCGGTTAGCTCAGTTAGCTCATAGCTACATCGGCTCAGAGTTTGAAGAGTGTCAATCATCCGCCCCCACCCTCACAGCCCCGCTCTCTGCCCAGTGGGGTTCAGTTCAGCGCTTCAGAAACCTACGGGCGACGTCACCGAGGTTCCCTTCGTCATTTATATACAGTCTATGGTCAAAACATTATTTTTACGTCCACAAGGACCAAGTTAGTGCCCTGCTTTAAAATAGTCCACAACTGGTCTTGCGTCCGAAATTCAACATAATCTGCTACTTAAAACCTCGATAATTCCCTTCTTTGTGTCTATTTCTCACAAAGTTTTCATCAAAACTACCGTTGGCATGCTCATATTAGCCTAAAGATCACACAGTACACGGCTTCTTCTTCTTTGTGTCTATTGGCGGCTTGCAAACAGATATTGCATTACCGCCACCGACTGGTATGAAGTGTAGACCAGAATGTCACTCAAGGTTGTATTTGCTGGTTGTAGATTGCATGGCACAGGGGCGTTGCACTCTGTGTTTTGGTCGGGCCCGACCCGCCCTCTGGCGCCGAGCCTGCCCACAGGTGTGCCTCCCAGTTGACTCAAACGTCTCAGCTAACCTATCAAAAGTTTCCAAATACATCCCATCATCATCTGGGTTTCCCTTCCCAGTTTTTCTCTAATTATTGAAACTTTTAGCAAAAATAAATAATTAAATTCTGGCGTGAAACAAGAGAAGTTTGGTCTGATTTAACTTCTGACAGGGAGAACGTGCGGGAGGATGCGTGTTTTCATTCAGTGAATGTAAACCTCTGGTTTCAGTTTGTGATCGTTCCTTTCTTCTCTGATGGATCAGGTTCGAGAAGGGCCGGATCTACACCTACATTGGGGAGGTGGTCGTGTCCGTCAACCCGTACAGACAGATGGAGATTTACGGGAAAGACGCCATCGACGCGTACCGCGGCCGGGAGCTGTACGAAAACCCTCCTCACCTGTACGCCGTGTCCGACGCCGCCTACAAGGCCATGAAGAGGCGAGCCAAAGACACCTGCATCGTCATCTCAGGTCCTCCTCCAAACAAACTTCACACACATCAGCCAAGGTTTCATTTTCATTTATTAAATTAAAACTCCCACCAGCAAAAGTTTTTAATCCCATTAAACCATTAAACTGAATACGGCCATCTCACCGTTAAAAATAATTCTTACTTCAGGTTCCCGATTTCCGTCGTTAGCCATGTTGGCTGATCATCAGCTGAGTTCCTCTAAGCTGTTAGAAAGCGCTTAAAGACCGTTAGGGCCGGCGTTTCTTCTTCCACTATCAATGATGAGCGCGCCTACCTGAGTATATTAAAACGAGGGCACCTCAAACAAGACTGTGACGAGCTCATTGGTCAGCATCATATCTGGCTTCCTATTGGCTGGGGGACTTTTGGCAGGGTTATTTCGCCTCAATACCAAGAGCACAGGAAAAATCCACGAGAGCAGGTTTTGAAAACGCAGAGAAGAGATCTGAGCACAGAGGAATGAAGCTCAAATGAAGAGGAGTCAATTTAAGTGCAAGAACACATATTTGGACGGAAAAATTAACTTTATGAGTGTGAACAGATTGTTTTGAGGGAGAAGAGCATAAAAACAACAAATAATGCTCTGAAATTGACAAAATACGCTCTTGATTAATGGCAGGGATTTATTCCCATACAGGTTCTCCCGCTTAAAAAGATGAGAGAGGCCTGTAATTTTCATCATAGGTGTACCTCGACTATGAGAGAAAATCACATGGTCGGATTTTTAAAGAATTTATTTGCAAATGATGGTGGAAAATGAGTATTTGGTCACCTAGAAACAAGCCAGATTTCTGGCTCTCACAGATCTGTAACTTCTTCTGCAAGAGGCTCCTCTGTCCTCCACTCGTTACCTCTATTAATGGCTCCTGTTTGAACTAGTTATCGGTATAAAAGACACCTGTCCACAACCTCAAACAGTCTCACTCCAAACTCCACTATGGCCACGACCAAAGACCTGTCAAAGGACACTAGAAACCAAATTGTAGACCTGCACCAGGCTGGGAAGACTGAATCTGCATTAGGTAAGCAACTTTGTGTGAAGAAATCAACTGTGGGAGCAATTATTAGAAAATGGATGGCATAAAGACCACTGATAATCTTCCTTGATCTGGGGCTCCAGGCAAGATCTCACCCTGTGGGGTCAGAATGATCACAAGAACGGTGAGCAAAGATCCCAGAGCCACACGGGGGGACCTAGTGAACTACCTGCAGAGAGCTGGGACCAAAGTAACAAAGTCTACCATCAGTAACACACTACGCCGCCAGGGACTCAGATCCCGCAGCGCTCCAAAGGTCCCCTCGCTTAAGCCACTACATGTCCAGGCCAGTCTGAAATTAACTAGAGAGCACTTGGATGATCCAGAAGAGGATTGGGAGAATCTCATGTGGTCAGATGAAACCAAAACAGAACTTTTTGTTTATATATACTTACTCTACTTGTCGTGTTTGGAGGAGAAAGAATGCTGAGTTACATCCCAAGAACACCATACCCACTGTGAAGCATGAGGGTGGAAACATCATGCTTTGGGGCTGTTTTTCTGTAAAAGGTACCAGGACAACTGATCCGTGTAAAGGAAAGAATGAATGGAGCCGTGTATCGTGAGATTTTAACTGAAAACCTCCATTCATCAGCAAGAGCGTTGAATATGAAACGTGGCTGGATCTTCCAGCATGACACGGATCCCAAACACATCACCTAGGCAACGAAGGAGTGGCTTCATAAGAAGCCTTTCAAGGTCCTGGAGCGGCCTAGCCAGTCTCCAGATCTCAACCCCACATCAAATCTTTGGAGGGAGATGAAAGTCCGTGTTGCCTAGCAACAGCCCCAAAACATCCCAGCTCTAGAGAAGATCTGCATGGAGGAATGGGCCAAAATAGCAGCTACAGTGTGTGGAAACCTGGTGAAGAGCTATAGGAAACCTTTGACCTCTGTCATCGCCAACCAAGGTTACATTACAAAGTATTGAGATGAACTTTTGTTATCGACCAAATACTTATTTTCCACCATAATTGGCAAATAAATTCTTTAAAAATGAGACCATGTGATTTTCTGGATTTTTTTCCTCATTTTGTCTCTGATAGTTGAGGCACACCTATGATGAAAATTACAGGCCTCTCTCATCTTTTTAGGTGGGACAACTTGCACAATTGATGGCTGACTAAATATTGTTTTTGCCCCACTGAATATAAACTGCTGGTGAGACTGAACGTCTCCTCTTTACCATTGTTTATTTTCCGCCCTACATGTCCAACCGATGGTTTTAAAGCAACATTTATGCAGCAGCAGCAGGACTTTATATGAAAGTTCACAAGACCCAGCTTTTCTTTTAATAGTTCCCTTCCGCTTATCGGCAAGTACATTTGCATATTAGCTAAACATTTAGCTCTGAGCTAAATGTTTAGTTCAAAGCTGAATATTTACCTCGCCAGTTTAGCTTGGTAGCTAAATATTTAGCTTCAAACTAAATATTTCGTTCAAAGTTAAATATTCAGTTTGTCGACTAAATATTCAGTTGACAAGCTAAATGTTTAGTTTGAAACTGTGAAATTTATAAATGAATAAATAACATGAACGCAAATATTATGCCTCATTTATTTATTGTATGACGGGCTAAATAACCCAAATAGTTGGTATTAACTTTTGACTGTGTAATTTTATTAATGGCACACCATAGCCACCCAACCAACCCTGAAAATCTAACATTGTGATGCTAATACTAGTTAGTTTGGAACTGTGACATTTATAAATGAAAAATTAACATGAACGCATGTAAGAACTCCCCCTATGTTTTCCCCCTATGACAGGCTAAATATTACAAATTATTGTCGTTCATTTTTGACTGTGTAACTTTACAAACTGTTATCCCCCCCATAAAATGGTTTTAGCGTCTGCAGCCTCTACTGAAGCCAAAGTCTGTCTCAGTCTTCAAATACGTCCACTCTACCTTTTTAATATGTCCATAATTATTTATGTCAGCGGCAACGTGAAACACAGAGGCAATCCCAGCAGATTGCATCGAGTCATAAACTTAAGGTTGCGTCCCGTTGATGCAGACTCCAACCACAGCAATCCTTCAGCAATCCCTCCTCCTGAGCAAGCATGTAGCGACAGTGGAGAGGAAAAACTCCCCTTTAACAGGAAGAAACTAACTTTGAAAATCAACTGCTGCTCATAATGAACAGGCGGTTCAGAGAGTAACACTCTAATGATGAACACAAATAAAGGAACTGTAACCTGTAAGTACATACAGGCAGGGCAATTTTGAACAAATGAAACCTATCTTGTTATCAGCTGCTATTTTTGACAAGTTTTAAGTTGATTTAACTTGTTCTAATATCTGACAGATATAACAAAGTCTCCTCAAAAGATGGGATAGTTTTGTCTTACAAACATTGATCTTCTTTGGGTCATTTGGAGAAAGTCACAACACCATGACTGTAACTGTTAGTGTTACCCATTTTAAATAAACGACTTTTTACTTTTACTTGAGTACATTTTTAGACTGGTAATTTTGTTTATACTTGAGTAAAATTTAATCACAGTAGTAGTACTTTTACTTGAGCAGAATATTTTAGTACTCTTTTCCACCTCTGCTTGTACCGACTTGAGTAATTTAAACTACTTTTTACTTTTACTTGAGTAAAAATATGTTGAAGTAGTCCTCCTCTTCCTTTAGTAGTTTTTGGCTCCTCCACCCACCTCTGCTTGTTTGTCAAGTTATGTTAAAGAAATTTAATTGAACCCTCATGTGGCATTTGTAATCATTTTGCCCTAATATTTGAATACGTGGACAATATCTATAGAGGTTATCAGGGAGTAAAATTAGCTTTTGCTGCTGTTTTTATTTTTCACCAGTTTTATCATGTGCTTATGAAGCATACAGCTAATGCATTTGGTGGCAGGCTACTTTAATAACGATTTAACTGTATCATATTCCCATAGATAAAATAAAAACAGCAGAAACCAGTTAAAAATACTCGCTACTTTTGTTTAGTCTAAGCTGATTCCAGATTGCTTTCTATTGCTTATCTATTATGGAAAGTTAACGATACCCTTTCCTGCTCATATAAAATGATCTCAAGCTGTTTTGATTTTGTTCAGGATAATTCAGATTTCCACTCTTAGAGTCACAGTGAGGGTTTGAACGATGCGTTTCAGGTGAGAGCGGCGCTGGAAAAACAGAAGCCAGTAAATACATCATGCAGTACATTGCAGCCATCACAAACCCCAGCCAGAGGGTGGAGGTGGAGAGGTGAGCCCTCCGTTTTCCACAAACTGAACCTGCATGATTAATCAAAATGTTCTCACTTCACTTTTATTTCAATTTTTACTTCCTCTCCTGATTTTCCTGAACGTTTTCCTGCCATCAGCGTGAAGAACGTGCTGCTCAAGTCCAACTGTGTTCTGGAGGCCTTCGGGAACGCCAAGACGAATCGGAACGACAACTCCAGCCGCTTCGGGAAGTACATGGACATCAACTTTAACTTCAACGGGGATCCCACCGGAGGACACATCAACAACTACCTCCTGGAGAAGGTGAGGGGAGGATGAGGAGGCCGTGACCTGCAGAACAGGAATGAAGAAGCACTCAAAAAATCAGGTTCTAGTATTTTGGGTCTGACAACAGCTCCACAAAATTCAATACGGATTTTGTTCATTGCAGAATTTGAAACTCATATTATGTAGCTCTATCACACAGAGTGAAATATTTCCAGACATTATTTAAGGCATAGTGGACAAAATGTAAACAAAAATCTGAAATATTATTCTGAGAAAACAATCATTTCTTTTCAACGTAATAATAAAAGTAAAAAGCAGTGGTCCCAAAAAGAAAAAAAAAAGCCTACTCCAGTCTTTAGTTTTCATCTTCATCCTCCTCTGTCAATATTTTTTTTGATGAACTCGAACTTTGCACAGCATTATTATAGTTTTTGTGTACATGTGGACCTATTGGATCTCTGCCACTTTTATCACACACAGAAACACACATGCCAGCTCACACACAGCGCGATGCAACGCATCACAGCCCGCCGTCTGATGCGTCTATGAGCGGATCAGAACCATCCACTAGGCAGCAGCTCGGGGAGGACCTCAGATAAGAGAAAAGGAGTCTTATTGCATGCATCGCACTAGACAATTTAAGTACGCTTATTGGTTCCCCTTAAAAACGATGAAAACCTGGACATTTTCATCAATCTATCGCCACCCGGACGGTCAGCGCGTGAAAAGTGGACATGTCCGGGGAAACGCGGACTGTTGGTCACCCTAATCCAGGGGTCTCAAACTCCAGTCCTCGATGGCGGTAGTCCTGCACCTTTTAGACAGGTCTCAGGTTCAACACACCTGAATCAAACAATTGCATCATGAGCAGGACCCCATAGAACCTAACTGCCTGCAGAGGAGGCAATTTAACAATTAGATCCAGGTGGGTTGGACCAGGAACACATCTAAATGTTGTAGGACTGCGGCCCTCGAGGACTGGAGTTTGAGACACCTGCACTGATCTAAAGTTGAATTTATATGGAATGTACATCTGAAAACAGCAAAACCAAACCATGATCCATTCCATTTCCCTCCTGTCTTGGTATGAAGCAGGTAGGACCCAAATGCAGATAATTATCTTGTAGTTGAGAATAATTTAATTAACTGGTTGCACAGAGGTTTCTTACAGCAAGCAATGAGACATGACTGTGGGGGAAGAAAGACGGAGAATCCAGCGAGGTATGACCGAATGTGAGCTGCTTAAAGACTGAGGGCAGAGAGTGTGAAATGGCGCTGGAACCAGAGGAAAATTTAATCAAGGTGATCAGATGCAGGTGGGTGAGTTGACTGAGCAGCTGGAAGTGAATACAGCTGGTAAGGAGGCAAAATGGCAGGAGGAAATAAAACAGAAGGTCTAATCAAAGAATAATCCTAAATGCACAAATAGGAAGAAAACTAGCGCGGAGGAGTAACTAAGATAAGATCCAAGTAAATAAATAAGAAACAGGATAAGACAGGAAAGGAGGAAAAAACATAGAAGGAAAATATAAAGATATAAACACTAAGCACAATTCTAATCAGAGAACAATAATCCTCATGTGACAAATAAAGCATAACAGAACTAACACTGAGGGAACCGAAAATGATGAAAAAACACAATGAAACTAAAAGTACAAACATTTAAGGATCAGGACACCTTCCACCAGTAAACTACCAAAAAATGTGTTATTTAGCATTAGATTGCTAACAAACCCCGTGCACATACTATCATTCATTCACTGTCCACCTCTTACTGTCTCTCTCTGTCTTTATCTCTAGCTGTTGTCTCTCCTCTTCTCTCTCTCATCATTGGTTCTGTCTTTGATAGTCTGTTTGGCTCTGTCAATAATGCCATAATGGCGAATGAGCAAATAAGGTAAAGCAAGGCTTTACTTATTCCATTTATCATGTTTTCAATGATACACTGTTATTGACCCGTTTTGAATTTGCTTATATCTGTATTTTAATAATTATTACTAAGGTAGATGGAATTAAAGGACCGTTTTTTTTTTTTTTTTTTTAAAGGACAGTTTCTGCATTATTATCTGGAACAGAATATTAGAATAATTAATTGTTACCAGCTCACATGACTGATGATGGGGCTGCAGCTGCAGCTCCTGCAGGCTCCTCCCTCTTTAGGTCATTTCTCCTACTTTCTACAAAATCATGACATCAAAATTAAGTGTGCAAAGTATGATTATTGTAAACTAAATATTACAAAATATAAACTAAATATCCTTATGCAAACAACTGGGCTACATCAAGTCATGATGCATCTAGTGTGTTACACAAGGGTTTATTTGGTTAGCAATCTCTAGCACAAAATAATTCTGCCTAAATAACTGAGACCAGTTTCCATGTTTGATTGGATCAGCTCTGCTGCTGCTGGCTCCTTCTCTGTCTGGAGCTCATCTTTGCTTCCTTCTACAAAATTATTGAATCACATCAGAGTGTGCAACAAACCAACAGAAAACTGGTCATACATTAAGTAATACAATAATGTAATACGAACAAGCGGACGCTAAAACCAAATCAACAAGTTCAACAACAACAATGGAAGCATTCGGCCTTCCTGTCTAAAGCTGCAGCTCTCAAATGGGGAAAACTGTCTGCAGGAGGAACGGGAGTTAAAGAAATGATCAGAGCTAGAAAATAATTTTCAAAAATCAACAGAAAAGTACAAATGAATCCAATTCTATAGTCAAGATTGCAATTTTATAGATGATCATTTTCCTTTTTTTGGACTGTGCCTGCTCTGTAATTTAGAAGTTATTTCGTTGCTTTTGTGTTAGTAATTTTTCATTCATTTTCTTTTGTTCACACCAAAGCGTCAAAAACGCGCCGCACACCAAAGTTTGACGCTTGAACATTCGCACCGCGAGGCGCGTCCAAAGCTATAGCATATATACCATTTTTATGCGCATCAAGCCGGAAATAAACAACTTGTGGGAGGAAGTAGTGCCAATGAACTCACCAGGTTGCCGTATCTCCTCCCTTATATTCCTCCAAGCAGCTCCTTTTTAGTCCCGTCTCTGTAGAGAAAGCAGCTGGTGTCGTATAGCTCGGGGTGATTAGCCACGGCTGTCATCAGTATTTCCTCCATGTTTTATGAATGAATTTTGCCGGACCTGACCCCGTAAACTGGGTCACAGCATCACATGACACCACACCAGGCTCCTGATTGGTTGACGCGGCGCGAATTTGACGCCGAAGTTCAGATTTTTCTACTTGAGCGGCAGACGCAAAAACGCGCATGACGCGCTAATGCACAAAATGCACCACATAAAAATACGCGCGTCAAACGCTTCATTCGCGTGACTTTGCTGGCGAATCAGGCAGAAATGCGTTTTCGCGATACAAAATTGCGTGTGACGCAAAGCAGAAGCCCTGACGTGCATCAGCGCGCTTTTGAATTGACTTTACATGTAAACCTGACGCCCTTGATGCTTCAAACGTGTTCGGTGTGAACGCACCGTTAGTCCAGGTGCTTACTGAGGATAACTAGTTTGCCACCAACAGGACAGCTAAAGAAAATAATGCCAATGTGCCTTTGTGAATCATTCCACTTTACAAAGATAATTTCTTACCCTTGGCCTCTGTCTTGAAAAAGCTGAAGAGTTGCAAGTGTTTTTTTTGGGCAATTTTTCAATTATCCATCAATTTCTGTTAATCTTAGAAATATTGCTAATCATAATATAACTCCTGGTTTGGCGCTGTGCCGTTTTTAATTTTTTTTAAATGTGTTTGTACAGAGCGGCCTTGTTAGGAGATGGGAGGGGCAGCGTGTCCAAGGTAGTGACATACTAACTATGGCAAGGTGTAAATATGAGTTAATGAGACGTTAATGTACGCTTTAGTTTTGATACCGATGGCTGGGAATAACCGACTTTAACCTGACACCAAGTCGGCAGTGGCGCTGATCGGATTAGAGCACCCCCGACCCGTTGTGTGTGATTGAGAAAAGCGCTGAGCCTGTGGCTAATGAGTGAAACAATCTGCTGGCGGTGCCTCTGCTCTTCACAATCCTCCGTGGATTCTCTGTGGAGTTCTGGTCCGGCCCGTTTGCTGGCCAATCAAGCACAGTGACATCATGGTCATTGGACCAGCTACTGGTACCTTTGGCAGTGTGGCTCGGTACAAAGCCCCCCCCAAAAATCAGCGTCTGGATAAAGCTTGTCATAGAAGGAATCATGAAAAGCTCTAAAATGTCCTGGTAGACGGCTGCATTGACTTTGGACTTCAGAAAACCCAGTGGACCAGAACCAGCAGATCACATGGTACCCCAGTCTTCACTCTGGACCTCCAGCAACGTGGATTCTGGTCCTCTCCACTCTTCCTCCAGACTTTGTAACCTTAATCTCTTAATGAAATCAAAACTTTACTTTCATATGAAAAGAGGACTTTGGACCACTGAGCAACAGCCCGGTTCTGGTTCTCCTCAGCCCAGGTAGGATGCTTGTAGCCCATAGGATCCGTCTAGATGTTCTGACCCTTGTGAAGCTCCCCCAGAGTCTTGAATGGATTTGGTTCGACAATCCTGTCAAGACTGCCGTGTTCCCTATTGCTGGTGCACTTTTTCCTTCCACTCAATGTTCTATTTCTATGCTATCACTTTTTCCACAATATTTAAACTTTCTGAGAAAATGGATTTTGGGTTTTCATTCTCTGTAAGCCAATATCATCAAAGTACAAGAAATACAGTCTTGAAATATGAGTTTCATTTTCTGAAATGACACTTTTTTATGATATTCTAATATTTAAGTTGCACTTGTAAATATTTGATGAAGGGATGACGGTGGTGTGAGAGAACATCCATTAATAAACATGTCAACAAGCCGATGCTGGGTGTTAATTAGCTCATCTGAGGGTAAAAACTCTGCTACTGCAGGGAAAAAACTCTCCAGGCTGAGAGCCGGTGTGAAGCTCTAATTATTGTGAAAATACAGAAATAAGCTCCTAATTTCCACCAAGTTCAGCCACCAATGACATTTAAAATCAAACTGTACTTACAGTAAATTTTCCAACAAAATGTTTTCTGATAGCATAGAAATAAATATAATAAAATATATAATAAAATATGAAATAAATAACATACCAGAGTTAGTAAAAGTATCTAGAAGTCTATTCTCTGAGCTACAGGGAGTCAGTGTAAGGACTTTAGAACTGGGGTGATGTGCTCTACTTTCCTGGTTCTAGTGAGTTTAGCCTGTCATAAGAGAAAAATTGGGGGTTAAATTTTCAAAGACATATTTTCACCATGTTATTCATTCATCTACAAAGGTTACAGTTTCAAACAAAATATTTAGTTAGCGAGCTGAATATCAAGTTTGAAGCCATGTATTTAGCCTACTAACTAAATATTTAGCTCAGAGTTAAATACTGATCGTCACTCCGACTTCCGAGTGGGAATAATCAAATGGAACCACGCCAACAAGGTTTATAGTTTGAAGCTAAATATTTAGCTAAAATTTTAAAATATTTAGCTCTGAACTAAGTTTATAGTTCGAAGCTACATATTTAGCTTGCTAACTAAATATTTAATTATCAACCTAAATATTCAGCTAATATACAAAAAATATTTAGCTCTGAATTAAGTTTATAGTTTGAAGCTAAATATTTAGCTAATATGCTAAAATATTTAGCTCTGAATTAAGTTTATAGTTTGAAGCTAAATATTTAGCTTGCTAACTAAATATTTAATTATCAACCTAAATATTTAGCTAATATGCTAAAAATATTTAGCTCTGAATTAAGTTTATAGTTTGAAGCTAAATATTTAGCTAATATACTAAAAATATTTAGCTCTGAATTAAGTTTATAGTTTGAAGCTAAATATTTAGCTAATATACTAAAAATATTTAGCTCTGAATTAAGTTTATAGTTTGAAGCTAAATATTTAGCTAATATACTAAAAATATTTAGCTCTGAATTAAGTTTATAGTTTGAAGCTAAATATTTAGCTAATATACTAAAAATATTTAGCTCTGAATTAAGTTTATAGTTTGAAGCTAAATATTTAGCTAATATACTAAAAATATTTAGCTCTGAATTAAGTTTATAGTTTGAAGCTAAATATTTAGCTAATATACTAAAAATATTTAGCTCTGAATTAAGTTTATAGTTTGAAGCTAAATATTTAGCTAATATGCTAAAATATTTAGCTCTGAATTAAGTTTATAGTTTGAAGCTAAATATTTAGCTTGCTAACTAAATATTTAATTATCAACCTAACTATTTAGCTAATATGCTAAAATATTTAGCTCTGAACTAAGTTTATAGTTTGAAGCAAAATATTTAGCTAATATGCTAAAATATTTAGCTCTGAATTAAGTTTATAGTTTGAAACTAAATACTTAGCCTGCTAACTAAATATTTAATTATGAACCTAAATATTTAGATAATATGCTAAAATATTTAGCTCTGAATTAAGTTTATAGTTTGATGCTAAATATTTAGCTTGCTAACTAAATATTTATTTAGCAACCTAAATATTTAGCTAATATGCTAAAATATTTAGCTCTGAATTAAGTTTATAGTTTGAAGCTAAATATTTAGCTAATATACTAAAAATATTTAGCTCTGAATTAAGTTTATAGTTTGAAGCTAAATATTTAGCTAATATGCTAAAATATTTAGCTCTGAATTAAGTTTATAGTTTGAAGCTAAATATTTAGCTTGCTAACTAAATATTTAATTATCAACCTAACTATTTAGCTAATATGCTAAAATATTTAGCTCTGAACTAAGTTTATAGTTTGAAGCTAAATATTTAGCTAATATACTAAAAATATTTAGCTCTGAATTAAGTTTATAGTTTGAAGCTAAATATTTAGCTAATATACTAAAAATATTTAGCTCTGAATTAAGTTTATAGTTTGAAGCTAAATATTTAGCTAATATGCTAAAATATTTAGCTCTGAATTAAGTTTATAGTTTGAAGCTAAATATTTAGCTTGCTAACTAAATATTTAATTATCAACCTAACTATTTAGCTAATATGCTAAAATATTTAGCTCTGAACTAAGTTTATAGTTTGAAGCAAAATATTTAGCTAATATGCTAAAATATTTAGCTCTGAATTAAGTTTATAGTTTGAAACTAAATACTTAGCCTGCTAACTAAATATTTAATTATGAACCTAAATATTTAGATAATATGCTAAAATATTTAGCTCTGAATTAAGTTTATAGTTTGATGCTAAATATTTAGCTTGCTAACTAAATATTTATTTAGCAACCTAAATATTTAGCTAATATGCTAAAATATTTAGCTCTGAACCAAGTTTATAGTTTGAAGCTTAATATTTAGCTTGCTAACTAAATATTTAATTATCATCCTAAATATTTAGCTAATATGCTAAAATATTTAGCTCTGAACTAAGTTTATAGTTTAAAGCTAAATATTTTATATTCTAGAATAGAGGTCAAACATCCAGAATGGAAAAAGGCCAGAAGCTTGTTGATGATCGCTACAATCTTTTGACCCAATTTTAGTGGTGGTGGATGAATATATTTGAGCTTTTTAGAATGATTCTGACCCAGTGTGGAAATGAGAAAATCCACAATAACAAACCCAGACGTGTGCATCCAGTTCTTGTCATTAAAAATCATAGTAGATGCATGTTCTGTAATCATCCCACCCCCCTCGGAGAAAGTACGGCTGGAATAAATCACCCATGGGGAAGTTGAGTGGATGGAAACATCTGACTGGGTGTTGTCCTGTTAACTGTTTTTGTTGATGTGAACCCCTGATCTCCTGAGATTTGCTGAAGGTCTGCTTTGTTTTCCTGTTTTTAAGTCCAGGGTGGTCCAGCAGCAGGAGGGGGAGAGGAACTTCCACTCGTTTTACCAGGTCGGCTTCACCTCCTCTGACTGATCAGATGATCATTGGTGCAGAGTGAATCTGACTGACAGCGTTTGCTGTGTCCCCACAGCTGCTGCAGGGAGGCTCCGAGGAGACCCTGAAGTCCCTTCACCTGGAGAAGGACCCCGCTCTTTACGCTTACACCAGACAGGGCGCTGCAGCCGCTGTGAGTTTATCCTCCATCAGAACATGAAGGAAACGGCTATAGGCGAGCATTTAAAGGAACCCTTTGACTTTTCCAGACCTCCAACAACGATCGCTCGAGCCACAGAGCGGTGATGAGTGCCCTGGAAGTGATCGGCTTCTCAAAGGAAGAGATTACCTCAATTTACCAGATCCTCGCTGCCATTTTACTTTTGGTTTGTGGAAATATTAAAATCTGTTTATGTCCTTTTCATAAAACTGAAACTATATAAATATGTAAATATATAAAACCACAGGAAGTAACAGAGACATAGATTTGGTATTTTCCATGCAGGTTAGTTTTTATTAATAGTTACTGACAGACGTTATGATGAAAGAGAACAATGAGTCAGTCCCTCATCCTGAGCAAGCATGAGGTGACAGTGGAAAGGAACAACTCCCTTTTTAAACAGGAAGAAACATCCAGCAGAACAAGAACCAGACTCAGTGTCAGCAGGCATCTGCTCAGCATCTGCAGTAACATGTTGATGACTTACAGTATATCATCATACCAGCAGCATTTCCTAGTCCTGGGAGGAGCATACGTTGGCATGGCAACACTGTGACTCCAGAGATGAGATTGACAGGCAGCACTTAGCAAGTTTCAGTTAGCATCTTCTTCACAACCAACTGGAAGCTGTAAAATTACATTTTTGAGGGAACATTTCAGATTATTTTTTTTCTAAAATGGTTTCAGTGGAGAATTCTCTTAATCTCTTCATATTAGATAAATCGAATCCCATTAATATCCAAAGCTGGGGCTGCAAAACAAAAAAACTGAAGCCAAATTGGGCGTTAACTACAGTTGACTCCCGCCTATTCACGGTTCAGGGTACGCAAAGTTTTCTGTGAAACATAACTCCAAATTATTCTCGGGAAAATGTACCTATCCGCTGATCTTTTTCGTAGAGCATATCTAAAATATTCAAAAGAAAATACAGTTTGGGGAAGCTGAGATAATAACAAGACTACTTGCCTTTATTTTCTGGCATTTACAAAGCAGCCAATCCAGCATTCAATTTCCTTGGCTCTGATTGGCTGAACCCCCAGAAGCGGCGCTAACGAAGGCTGTAGAAGTTAGCTTGTGGTTCTAAGACGTATATTAAATTATATTTGGTCTTTATTAGCAATTAAAATAGGCAGTTAGAAGCTTTTTTTAGAGGACGTCTCAGGTATTTGCAGATTTTAGGTATTCGGGGAGTTTAGCCGTGGCGCCAAACCCAGAGGTTCACTGTGTATGTTGACTGGATAAGACTGGATTTCGGTAAGCAAAATTGTTCCCCAGATTGGTAGTCAAAGAGAGTAAAATCTTATCCACTTTATAAAGTCTTTCTGTCGCTTCCTGTAAACTTCTTCACAAAGTTTTGTAAATCCAGAGAATCTTCACGTTCACGTTTCCAGGGTAACGTGGCGTTTGGCAGCGAAGGGGAGAGCGTCCAGATCCTGGGACAGGACACGGTGGACCACATCTCTGAGCTGACGGCCACAGACCCCGACTCCGTCACCAAGGCCCTGCTTTACCGAACCGTGGCGACCGGCGGCGGCGAGGTCATCGAGAAGGGCCACACGGAGAAGGACGCCTGCTTCGGACGGGATGCCTTCGCCAAGGTAACGTTTTCACCTGTTCAGCAAATCGGAGGAGACGAGGGACCGTTACAGACAGAATAATCACACCGATCCCATTGTCCGTCCCCACGCCGCGACGCTTCAGGCCCTGTACGAGAGGCTCTTCGGCTGGATCGTGAGCCGCATCAACGGCATCATTGAGGTGAAGGACTACAACCCAGTGCTGCATGGGAAAAACACAGTCATAGGTGTGCTGGACATCTATGGCTTTGAGATCTTTGACAACAACAGGTTTGTGTCTGTCTGTCCTTATTAAATCGGAGACGTTTCACCAGCTGTTTTTTCATTTAAAGTTTTTGTTCCCGTCTTCTCGGCCAGTTTTGAACAGTTCTGCATCAACTACTGCAACGAGAAGCTCCAGCAGCTCTTCATCGAGCTGATCCTCCAGCAGGAACAGGAGGAATACCAGAGAGAAGGAATCACCTGGCAGCATGTGAGGAAATTACACACATGGAGGCATTAACGTGGGAAAACAGCATCTCTGTTTGGTCCTATTTTTGGGTCAATTTCAACCTGGTTTCTGAGCTGTTTTATATTTTAAAAAAACTCTGGTCAGACATGTCCAACATGTTTAGACATTGGAGCCAAAAATGTCAGGTTTAAAGTACTGGAATGGCCTACAGAATATTGAATATTTTAATCATTATTTTTTATTTTAATACCTGCTCAGCAATAAACTAAACACACATCATTTCAATAAAACCAGCAAAATAATCTATTGTCTATGGAAACGAGACCTGTAGATGATATTCGGACTATGTGGAACGTAAATAGGGTCTTGCAAGTTAACTTGTTTAAAAAGAAAAAAAAGAAAAAAGCTAGCTATTCTTTGTCTACATTTTTAAATCTGTATTTCTAGCAACAAAAACAAGACATATCTAATTTTTGCTGTGCTTATCCATGTTTAAGTCTGCGTTTTCAGTAAAGGTTACTTGACGTTTGTAGTTCTGGTTGGTGTCAAATTAAATTCAGATTAAAAGACATGGTTGATAAGAGAATAATAATTTGTGTTGCACCTTACGTTTTCCATTTTAAGATGGTTTAAGCTTGACTGTATCCTGTTAGAAAGTCCTTGAATCAGTGAAAATGGCACCCTAACATTTTAAACATGCATTTTGCACAAACCGCCTGAGCTGCATAGACGAATTTAAGACATTCTTGAATTGTGGTCAAGGGCCGCACAAAATCCTTTTTAAGGGCCAGATTTGGCTCTCAGGCCGCATTTTGGAAACCCCTGCCTTTAGGTACTTTAGGCAGGATGGAGGAACCCACCCCAGGTACAGCTTTAGTTTCACTGAACCCTCACCTTTTCTTTCAGCAGTGTTTTTTGAGTTTTCATAACTTAAGTGGAGAATATTTTTTTGGATTTTTCTTATGGTGTCGCTCTGGATTCTGCTCTAGGCCCCAATGTGTTTATGTTAATGGTATTCCCATGTTCTGGATTATTTAGCAAAATCTCCTTCCATGCTTACAGTATGGTCTGAAATTCCTGATTCAGTCATTGTTTTAGTCTGGTTTGACTTCCAATAAGCCAGACTCTCCTGTAATAGTTAAAGGTGGTCTTGATAAACAGTTCTCCAGACTTTGTGAAGATCTTTCAGTTTGACTTCTTTTTCACTCAGCTAGTGTCCAATACCCGGTCGTTTTCAGATTAATCTTCAATGATGCCAATTCCAACCTCAAGAGATGAACCAGTGATGTGTTGACATAACATTTTCATCAAGAATCCATTTTTATATTGGACCTTCAGGCATGTTGCTATTGCTACCAGCATTCTGTCACAAAGATAAAACCTGCTCCCGTTTCTTTAGTCAGTGCAGTTGTTGATTTTAACACCAGGCACCGGAATTGAACGCTGAACAAAATGTGTACACACAGCTGTGAAAGCAACTCTTAACTGTCTCTGTCTTTATTTTCCTTTAATTTCCAGATTGATTACTTCAACAACCAGATCATCGTTGACCTCGTGGAGCAGCAGCACAAAGGAATCATCTCCATTCTGGATGAGGCTTGTCTCAGCGTTGGAAAAGTGACCGACACGGTCTGTCTGGACAGCATGGACACCAAGCTGGCTCAGCATCCTCACTACACCTCCCGCAAGGTGAGATTGTTTTAGTTTTCAGTAGCTTCAACATCAGAGAACTGTCAAAGTTCTCTTTATCAGCCTTTTTAAAAACAGTCTGGACTGGACTTGGTTGACTTTTAAAAAAGAAGAAGGATCTGACCTTATCATCTTGTCTCAACAGTAAGTGATGCTGAAACTTCCTCCGACTGACGGTACCTTTGGGGAACAATCGTATTCATTGCTAAAGTAGATTTGCAAAATTGCTAAATGTTATGCACTTTCTATATAATATGGGCAGAAATATGGTAATGTGAGAAATAACGTAGATTTTAGGGCATTACATATATAATAAATATATTTAGTTCTTAATGGGTGGTTAATAATAAACAGCATTCAGATCCAGACTATTTAAATTAAAGTTATTATGCAACAGTTGCATTATAATGCTGTTTACTTTTGAGTTAATAGATTAAAACAGGAGTTGTTAGGGAGAGGTGCAGCTCTGCGTTCAGTCAGTAGAGGGAGGTAGAGCGTTTTTCTGAGTTGCATGAAAACGAGCTTCTGAAACAGCAAAATGTCACTTTCACAGATCACTGATTATGTTCATTTGATTTCCAGTTCAGTCCCACTGATAAAACCATGGACTTCCAGAGGCACTTCCGAATCCGCCACTATGCTGGAGACGTCACGTGAGTCGCCCCCATTTCTACTCCAGCTGAAAGGATGACAGGTCCAGTCCAAATGTTGGCATCACAGACGCTTTCCAATTATCCAGTCGCTCATATCAGAAGACGTAGCAAATTCACAAAATTGACAACAATCTGTGTTGTCGTGCAAGAAAGTATAAAAAAACTGTTAAGATGTTGTTGTTACTTTAGTAAACCTCCATGAAGCCTTAGTGTTTAAAGATGCGTTTGTTTTAGTCTAAGGGCCTGTTTACACGACAACGTTGCGGTTTTTGTTTGAATACGCGGGTGAAAACGTACTGCGTTTACACGACGGGGCGCGCGATGGAGAACGATGTAGTACATATGCCCGGCCTTTAGATGGCAGTGTGCCCCGTGTATGCAGTGTTCCAAGGTTTCCCCCTCACAACCCGGAAAAGAAACATTTCATGATAACTAACAATGGCGGTCTTCTTCTAGTTCTCCTCCGCTTAAATAAAGGCGTATTGATTATTTGACGCACGTACTGTATGCGTTTCCTTTGGCGATCGCATAGAAGCCTGATGATCTCTAAGTTTTGCTTACAGAGACCAAATAACTTCAGAAGCTGCATCAGCAGTAACCGCATACTTGGATCCGCCATTGTTGTTGTTTTTCTGTAGAAAGGCGGAGTGCGCAAGTGCAACATGTCTGTAGGTGGCTGGCAGTGACGTCATCGTTTTCAAAAGTCTCCGGCTTGCGTTTACATGACAATGAATCCCCCAGCGTTTTCAAAACACTCCACTCTGGAAGCCGTTTCCCAAAAGCTGCATTTTCGCCCCCCCATCCCCCCCCCCCCCCCCGTTTTCCCGTTGTCATGTAAACGAGACGCCGAATCGGAGAGAAAAACCTCAGTTTTGCGGAAAAACGTTGTCGTGTAAACAGCCCCTAAGTCAATGTCTCCCAACCCTGGTCCTCAAGGCACGCTGCCCTGCATGTTTTAGATGTTTCCCTGCTCCAGCACACCTGATTCCTGTTGAGGTTTGATTAACATCTGAATCAGGCGTGTTAAAAGCAGGGAAACATTTAAAACATACAGGGCTTTGTGCCTCGAGGAGCGCTGATCTAACTCTAAACTGACTAAAGCCCTTTCTACATGAAGCGTATTATCTTAGTGACTAAGGCTAACTAGTATTAGCATCACAATGTTACATTTTCAGGGTTGGTTGGGTGGCTATGGTGTGCCGTTTGTTAAATTACTCAGTCAAAAGTTAACAGCAACTATTTGGGTCAATTAGCCCGTCAGAAAATAAATAAATGGGGCTTAAAGTAATGTTTGCGTTCATGTTATCTATTAATTTATAAATGTCACAGTTTGAAAGTAAATATTTAGCTTGTCTACTGAATACTTAGTCAACAAACTAAATGTTTAACTTCGAACTAAATATTTAGTTTTAAACTAAATATTTAGCTACCAAGCTAAACTGGCTAGCTAAATATTTAACTAGCAAGCTAAACTGGCTAGCTACATTTTAAGCTTCGAACTAAACATTTATCTCAGAGCTAAATATTTAGCTAATATGTAAATTTACTCGCCGATAAGCGGAAGTGGACTACCAAGATAAAATTTGGGTCTTGCGAACTTCTACATAAATTTCTGAGTAGACTGAATGTCTCCTCTTTATCATTGTTTATTTTTGTCCCGACATGGCCAACATTCCATCGTAAAACATAGGACGAGCCATTTTAACAGCAGTACAGATGTTTACTGATGGATTTACAGCAACAGGAGTTTATTTAGAGGTTCGCAAGACCCAGCTTTTGTTTTGATAGTCCACTTCTGCTTATCGGCAAGTGAATTTGCATATTAGCTAAACATTTAGCTCAGAGTTCAATATTTACTTTGAAGTTATATATTTAGCTAGCCAGTTTAGCTTGCCAGCTAAATATTTAGCTTCAAACTAAATATTTAATTTAAAGTAAAATATTTAGCTTTATGCTTAATATGGAGCTCCATTAGTACCCTATATATGGGGTGCCGTTTGTGAAGTTACACAAAGAAAAATGTGCAGCATTGAAGCTCAATACTTAGCTTGAAGCTAAATATTTACCTTGCTTACTATGTATTTACTTTGCAAACTAAATATTTAGTTTGAAACTGTAACATTTAGAAATGAATGAATAACACACCTGCAAATATGACTTTGAAAAATCAATTCCCATTTTTTCTTGTTATGAAATAACCCGAATTATTACTGCTAATTTTTGACTGTGTAACTTCACAAACGTCATCCCATAGGTGGGGTACTAATGGAGCTCCATAGGTAATATTTCATTATATAGGCTAATGCAGATCTCAAAATCTCAAACACAATAATTCCCCACATTTCTAAGCTGTGAAGCAGTTCTTCTCTTGGCATTAGCATGCTAATGTTAGCATTCTAACCCTACCATTAAAAACGCAATAACGAGGCTAACATCTAAAGTAGAGCTGCACAATGACCACACTTCACATTAGATTAATTATTTGGTAAAATACTATAAAGTATGATGCATTTAATAAAATTTTAATTACATTGAAGCTAGCGGCAATTTTACAGCAAATGTCTCAACGCACTTTATAAAACAAATTCAGTTTATATACTGAAAGTCAGAAACATACATTCCAGTTTGATTCTAGTTACGAAAACAATGCAGTCGACTGATCTTGATAAAAAAGTTTCCTAAGGAAACCCATAGGATTGCACCGAGCCACTGATTCTGATGCTAGAGCTCAAACACAGCAGCAGGCACAGCGTTTAAACACTAAAGGAAGAAAAGTGTCCATAAAGTGTGAGTCACAGGCACAACCAATCACAACTGAATTATTTTCCTGATATTGTGAAGCCCTGATCTGGAGCTAGATGTCTAAACACAATATTTCCATGGAGATGTCAGCTGTTCTGGGTATGGACTTTTGGATCAGATAGACCAGTTAGCAAGCTGATACTGCATGTGATGTTCTGCTAATGTGTAGGCACTGAGCTGCGCTCCGTTTGTAGTCTGAACTCGGAAATTCTGTCTCCCGAGTCGGAAAAATCAACTGGAAATAATTTAGAGAAATGTATAAAGAGTTTTGTTTGAAAAGTATTCCAAAAATGGCATTAATTAGTTGTTCATGTCTTTGTTTATTTTATTTCATATTTGTTTTACTCTGATTTATGACTCGGAGTCCAGGTTTGAATCGGCTCCTCTTTCTTGATGTGTTGGGTGGATTTGAACGTAGCAGCGGCCAGATGAGGCCTCCTGGCCAGCAGCATGGCTTTACTCTCCGAAGATCCCCACGGCTCACGTGTACTGGCCTAAATCGAGCAAGGGGAAGGACATTAATATGTCAAGGGAACACGGAACGGGGAGGAAGAGGAGGAGGAGGAGGGAGGATGGAGCGAGCTGATAAGACAGTTTAGTCTGAGATGCATCAGCAGTAATCACTGTGTGCACCACGGTGGGGGTTCTTTAAATCTGTGAAATCCAAATAAGTCTCACAAACAGATGCTGCTCTGTTCATATTTACCATAAGATGCCCTGATCTGAAATATAAAAGTAGCTTAATAAAATGATAATTAAATTCAATTGAGTTGATTTCTATAGCGCCACTTCAAAACACGTCATTTCAATCCAATCATACATACATTCTAATCGGTTTAAAAGTTTTCTATCTGAGGAATCCCAGCAGATTGCATCGAGTCGTTGACTGGGAGCATTTACTCCTGAACGAACATTGAGCAACAGTAGATGTTCAATATTAACTGTAGCTATTAATTGGTCTGGGATTAATTACTAAATCTGAATGAAAAATGGTTGCTGCTCTTCCTCTTCGCCCAACACTTCGAGGAATGTGAAAATTGTAAGAATTGAAAGGAGTTCACTCGTTTATACTGACATAAGCCTCTTGCTGCAGCCAGGATTTCTGGGAGTTAGTTTCTGCACAGAAAATCTCTGCAACAAATAAATTTCAGCTGTGCAATATTTCGAAGCAATAAAAGGGGACATAATTCGTCGTAATATAATTTACAATCAATCAGGGATTGTGTTATTTTTTAAACTGTCATGGAAAAATCTAAAGGCCGTCTTTCATTTTTGAAAGTTTTACAATTCACACCTGTAACCACTTGATGCTAGGGTGGCCGTATTTTGATTTCCAAAAAAAAGAGGACACCTGACACAGTACTGAACCACTTTCAGGACTTGGCCAACACTTTTGATTTTAACATATTTAAAGTGCGCATTCTCAATGTGGTTAGAAAAGATTAGTTAAATAACAAACTTCAGAAAGGCTTTCACAAGTAGGAAAATTATTTTATAATCTCTGGAAATAAATTATAATAGAAATAATGACTCTTCTGAATTAAAAAAGTTACCCGCAACAATATTAGTTTACTTTTTAAATTGCACTGGACAAAAACTGAAGAAAAATCTGAAATAATCTTCTGAGAAAACAAGTATTATTTTCTTTTCACTGTAATAAAAGTAAACAGCTGCAGACTAAAAAACACAATAAAAAACTGCTTACTGTTTAGTTTTCATTTTCAGTCAGTTTATAGATCAACTCTCACTTTGCTCAGGCTTTTTATAGTTTTTGTGTCCATGTTATCTTTGGGTTATTTGCCTCTTAGTCACACAGAAACACACATGCCAGCTATGTGAATGATGCACTACTCCGCCACCCATTTGTTGCGACTGGACAGTATATCTTTTGTGGTTCGTGCATGAAGCTTGTGCTTTGACTTCTTGTAAACAGCAGTAACTCGGCGCAGAGCAGCATAACACGATGCGGTACGGCGCACAGCCTGGTGTCTGTGCCGTCAATAAACGGATCAGAACCAGGCACTTAAACAGCAGCTCGGGGAGGACGTCACATGAGAGAAAGCTTGTCATTCTGCATGCATCACACCAGTCAGTTTAAAGTATGGTCCTATGAAAATCTATATAAAAACCCGGACATTTTTATCAGTCTATAAATTCCCTCCGGATGCCCCGGACAGCACATGAAAAGTGGACATGTCCTGGGAAAAGAGGACGGTTGGTCACCCTGCAGACGTGCTGACATTTTCAACTTTACACAGAGTTTTTTTTAGGTAACTGAATCAATCAAAAAAAGATTCAAAAGAGAGCATCTGAGGATCATCACAGACCTGGACACAGTAGTCAACGCTATCCGGGAACGGACACCACCTTGGAGATTTATGGAGTTTTCTTTCCTTCTGTGTGTCAGCAGGATATAATTTATATATATACATATATATATATATATATATATATATATATATATATATATATATATATTGATGATACTATTATATATATATATATATATATATATATAGATATGTATATATATATATGTATATATATATATAGATATATATATATAGATATATATATATATGTATATATATATATATATATATATATAGTATATATATATATATATATATATATATATATATATATATATATATATATATATATATATATATATATATATACACTACCGTTCAAAAGTTTGGGGTCACATTGAAATGTCCTTATTTTTGAAGGAAAAGCACTGTACTTTTCAATGAAGATAACTTTAAACTAGTCTTAACTTTAAAGAAACACACTCTATACATTGCTAATGTGGTAAATGACTATTCTTGGTGCAATATCTACATAGGTGTATAGAGGCCCATTTCCAGCAACTATCACTCCAGTGTTCTAATGGTACAATGTGTTTGCTCATTGGCTCAGAAGGCTAATTGATGATTAGAAAACCCTTGTGCAATCATGTTCACACATCTGAAAACAGTTTAGCTCGGTACAGAAGCTACAAAACTGACCTTCCTTTGAGCAGATTGAGTTTCTGGAGCATCACATTTGTGGGGTCAATTAAACGCTCAAAATGGCCAGAAAAAGAGAACTTTCATCTGAAACTCGACAGTCTATTCTTGTTCTTAGAAATGAAGGCTATTCCATGCGAGAAATTGCTAAGAAATTGAAGATTTCCTACAACGGTGTGTACTACTCCCTTCAGAGGACAGCACAAACAGGCTCTAACCAGAGTAGAAAAAGAAGTGGGAGGCCGCGTTGCACAACTGAGCAAGAAGATAAGTACATTAGAGTCTCTAGTTTGAGAAACAGACGCCTCACAGGTCCCCAACTGGCATCTTCATTAAATAGTACCCGCAAACACCAGTGTCAACATCTACAGTGAAGAGGCGACCGCGGGATTCTGGGCTTCAGGGCAGAGTGGCAAAGAAAAAGCCATATCTGAGACTGGCCAATAAAAGAAAAAGATTAAGATGGGCAAAAGAACACAGACATTGGACAGAGGAAGACTGGAAAAAAAGTGTTGTGGATGGATGAATCCAAGTTTGAGGTGTTTGGATCACAAAGAAGAACGTTTGTGAGACGCAGAACAACTGAAAAGATGCTGGAAGAATGCCTGACGCCATCTGTTAAGCATGGTGGAGGTAATGTGATGGTCTGGGGTTGCTTTGGTGCTGGTAAGGTGGGAGATTTGTACAGGGTAAAAGGGATTCTGAATAAGGAAGGCTATCACTCCATTTTGCCACGCCATGCCATACCCAGTGGACAGCGCTTGATTGGAGCCAATTTCATCCTACAACAGGACAATGACCCAAAACACACCTCCAAATTGTGCAAGAACTATTTAGAGAAGAAGCAGGCAGCTGGTATTCTATCGGTAATGGAGTGGCCAGCGCAGGCACCAGATTTGAACCCCATTGAGCTGTTGTGGGAGCAGCTTGACCATATGGTACGGAAGAAGTGCCCATCCAACCAATCCAAATTGTGGGAGCTGCTTCTAGAAGCGTGGGGTGCAATTTCTCCAGATTACCTCAACAAATTAACAGCTAGAATGCCAAAGGTCTGCAATGCTGTAATTGCTGCAAATGGAGGATTCTTTGACGAAAGCAAAGTTTGATGTAAAAAAAATCTTTTTTCAAATACAAATCATTATTTCTAACCTTGTCAATGTCTTGACTCTATTTTCTATTCATTTCACAACGTATGGTGGTGAATAAGTGTGACTTTTCATGGAAAATATAAAATTGTTTGGGTGACCCCAAACTTTTGAACGGTAGTGTATATATATATATATATATATATATATATATATATAATAGTATCATCAAATGATCTCTAATGACCCCCTTAGAGGCACACGGACCTCAGGTTGGGAACCACTGTTCTAGAGGCTGAATCCACGCTCCGCTGCAACACTGGAGACTGGTACTACAAGCTCCACTTCAGCCAAAGTTTTAAAATCAGGGAACATTTCTCTGATTCAAGTGATCAGAATCCTGCAAGACTCTCTTCGTATCGCTTCAGCAGCAGAAAATGTTGTAGCTTGTGCTCCTTTTTGCACGGCTGGTTGGCAGGACACCAGGTTCTTTTGAAGTGCGTCTTTAACCAGACAAAAATATGAAGTTGCTTGCAGATTCTGGTATTTTATTATGAAAGAATACATATAAATATCATGATTACAAAGTAACACATTTAAAGCAGGAAAAAAATGCTTTTTCAAATCAGATTTTTTATCATAAAACGTATGAAGCCGACCCTTACAGTTGGTCATGTATATATGTGAGAACGGGGTTAAATGCAGCCAGTGACATTATAAAGTGTTTATAGTGTATATATTTGGAGTATATTTACTCCAAAAGGCTCAGCAGAAAAATAAAAATAACATTAGAACAACAAAGCTTGTGTACAACCAAGAGGTCTCACTCTAACATAAACTGCAGGTGGGGGATCTGGTGTATTTTCTGGTTAAAACATGCTTGTTTTGATTCGGTAGAGTATCCAGAAATTTTACTCAAGTAAGAAGAATCGTGATACTTCACAACAATATTACTCAAGTAAAAGTAAAAAGTACCGTGCAATACATTTACTCCTAAAAGCACAATAAATAAATAAAAAACTACTCAAGTAAATGTTATATTGAACCTTTGTTTTGTTCTTCTTTGAAACATGAAATGTTCATTTGTTGCACTATTTTTATTATCTAAGTAATAATATTGCTTATCCTTCTGACGGCGGTTTCAGGAAAACAAATTCACAAACTGAGTAGATGCTAAACGTGTCGGAAAATGAGTGGAAATAAGTTGAACGACGGTGCTGCTGTCGTCCACCACCATCGACCCAAACTGTTTCAGAAAATCATTTCTGCATAATAAATGTTTATCACGTCTCTATCATCAGCCAGCAAGGATTAGTTATTAAGTAAACCCTTCTAATAACACCACTGAAACTATGGAAGCATATGTGTAACATAAATCAAATTAAAATGGATCAGCAGAAATGCTTTTTCATTTTCAAAATCTAGCTGCTATTTTTGACTCGTCAATAAAATTAAAAAGAAATAATCCAAACTGCTTTTTCCTGTTTTCTGCTTTTCATTCTGTAACTTAATTAAAATTAAATAGAAAAGGACATTTAAGATTTAATTTTCAAATTGCATCCCAGCAAAATACAATTTGAAATGTCAAAGTTAAAAATTAAAATGCATTGGACAGAAATTCTTTTTCATTTTCTGAATACAAATGCCACTTTTGACTCAAAAAATATTTAAAATTAAAAACGACTCATCCTAACTGCTTTTTCATTTTACAGTTCAACATTGCTCATTCTGTAGCTTCGTTAAAATTAAATAGAAAAGGGCATTTTAGATTTAATTTTCAAACTGCACCCCAGCAAAAATGGTTATAAAATTCAATTTGAATTATGTACACGGTCAGGCTGGGGACTAAAGAAGAAGGAGCCCTGACGTCATTCTCCTGCGCCGTGTGGGATTGCAAATTCGATTTGAATTATGTTACACCTTGTAGGGATGAAAACGAAAAAGCTTTTATCGTTTTAATCAGGTCACGGAACGAGCTGCGCTGAATTCCTAAATGAAAAAGCAGTTGGGATGATTTTATTTTAATTTTATTTATGAGTCAAAAAGGGCATTTGTATTCTGAAAATGAAAATGCATTTCTGCCAATGCATTTTCATTTTCAACTTTGACATTTCAAATCGAATTTTGTAACTATTTTGCTGGGGTGCAATTTGAAAATTAAACCTTAAATGTCCTTTTCTATTTAATTTTAATTAAGCTACAGAATGAGCAATGTAGAATTGTAAAATGAAAAGGCAGTTTGGATGATTTCTTTTAATTTTATTTACGAGTCAAAAATAGCAGCTAGATTTTGAAAATGAAAAAGCATTTCTGCTAATCCATTTTAATTTGATTTATGTTACACATATGCTTCCATATGACACCATAAAGGTTTATGTTTGGGGAATTGGCACACCTACAGTTTTTTCCAGGTTCTCTGTGGGTTTTTGGTGAAAGTGCAGCTACTGTAAGGCGTTGAAGCCGGCGTTAAAGGGGGGCTGTGGATGTCATTCCGGGCCTCCTGTGTCACCGTGGCCATGATGGGATGGATCAGAGCGAGCGGCGGTGATGGCAGACGGCTCCACGTCACTGAATGTCCCCGTCATCACCCCCCCCCCCCCGGCCTCCAACCCATCTCTGGGCCACATCGGGTCCTCTCCAGCCGAGCTGCCACCTTTCGGCACCATTCCGTCTCATCCTATCCCATCCCAGTCGATCCTCGCTCTGGCTAAATATACCCACCCGCTGCCCCTCCCCTCCTCTGTCACTAAACGCCATTATCAGAAGCTTTGACCTACTTTACTCTCCTCCTGTTTCTCCGTTTTCCTCCTTTCCGTTCTCCACCCCTCACCTGGCTCGCTTCGACATCCACGTTCCTTATTCCCTGCTGGATTTCAACCTGCACATGCAGCACTTTGAGCAGACACCATAAATCTTGAAAGTATGAAAGTTTATTTGCACTTATAACATTTAAAATACAACATTACAAATGCATAAAAGAAGAAAAAAAGAAAATACTGTGTGGGAGAGAGTGAGAAGACCATGAGGTCTTATAAAGCCACCGCCCCAAAATCCCATTAAATGGACATAAAATTACATGATCAAGCATCAATACAATGACACATTAAGCATTTAAATATAACAAATTAATAAGATAAACGTATTTACATGTTAACATTATTTTCAGCTCTCTTTTGAAAGAGTTTAGAGTGGTTTTAGTCTTTAGTCTAAATGATTCCAGAGGGAAGGCCCTCTGTATTTCAGTGTAGATTGATTGGCCGTAGTTCTAAAAAAAGGAAGATACAAGTCTTTGCAGCGCCTTGTGGAGTAAGCATGAACATCCGAAGAATACATGAAAAAGTTAATAAAAGCTCTGGGCATAATATTTGTCATATTCACATACTTGTACATAAAGATATTTATGCAATAGATGTTAACATGAAATATTGTCAAAATGTTATATTTTATGAAAAGCGGAGCAGATGATGACAATCTATTTGAATTACTCATAATTCTTAAGAATTTCTTTTGTATTAACAAAATCTTATTTAGATAAGTTTGGCGTGTTGCGCCCCAAACAATATTACAGTACAGAATGTGGGGATAGATTAAACTATAATATAATGTTTTCATACATGAAATATCAACTAAAGAGCGAACTCTACTCAGTACCAACAGATTTCATTATTTTTCTACAAACATATTGAATGTGATATTTCCAGGTTATTTCTTTGCTCCACAACTTTATGCTGCAGGAAGTCCAACCTCTCCCAGCATATTTGCCCTGACACAAGCCTTCACCTCCATCTTCTGCCTCTGAGTCATCCTGTTTTCTCTCTCTCCTCTCCCGTCCTCCCCCTACTAAACGAGTGCTGCGTCTCCTTCTTGTGTGTTCGCACTGCTCTGTCTTTCCCTGGCATCCTCTACCTCTCCTCAGCGAGCTCCCCGGGATCTGGTCAGGTGGTCGAAAGCATTCCTGAGCCAAAAGGACGCATCTGTCACAGCCGGGCTGCAGACGTGACGGTCAGAGCGACCTGCTGAGAGTTTGAGCTTTTTAGGCCGGATATGGAAGGAGAACGAGGGCCGGAGAAGACAAATTAATCTGCGCACAGAGGTCCCGCTACACATTTTTGTTGTCCGTCCTTTTGCCCGATGGGGTCAAAAAAATACAAAATAATCCGCTCATAATCTATTTTTACCCGTCAGTTTGTTAAGAATTATAACATATTCATCAATAGTATTTATTTTTTGTATTAATTTTAAATAATAAGCTGAACAGAGAGCTACATATAAACAATGTAATTAAAAGATTGCACTTAAAATACAAACCTCCTGCTCCACATGGAGCTGAAATGATCGCCTGCTTGTACGTAATCCAATAGTGCGATTGCTGCAGAGTGGGGTTGTTCCATCTTGAGTGCCTCACGATTTCAGTTCGACTTATAAAACGATTATTTTTGTTGCATATTTTTCCACCATTTAGGTTTTTTTCTTCTTCATTCCTTCCATGGCTAATGTCTACTCTTAAATCTATCCAGTTTCCATGAATTGAAATATCCAAATTGTCTTTTGTTAATTTCAAACAGCAAATAAAACCAACACATGTCAAAAATATGTTTCATAATCATATCAACGTCCTATTTTTAATAAAAGCTAAAGGAAATGTGTGTTGCTGCTCTAAGTGGTTAGAAAGAAAACATTATTAAAATTCAGATCAGCTTTTATAAGTCAACCATTACAGAAATGACTTTAAAATCTAAACAGAAATAATTAATCTTCTTTATTAGAAAATACACCTGTAACAATAATAGCTCCCTTTTTATAAAAAATTACACAAAAAATATATTCTGTGAAAATAAGTATTATTTTCTACTCAAAGTAATAGAAAATAAAAAGCAGAATTCTCCCAAAGACACTTAAAGTTTATACTCCAGTCTTTGTTTTGTTTCCATTGTCAATTAAATCCAGACCTCTAACTTTGCAGCGTTTTCATAGTTTTTGTGTTTAGATTGACCAATGGGATGTTCTGCCAGCTGTCAGACTCAGAAACTGATCTACCAGCTATGAGTACGCTGCTCTGCGCCACACATTAGTCGCCGCCGGGATGGAATGAAGGAAATGCTTTGGGGCCCGTCCTCCAGTACAGAACATCAGCACCACTAACAGCGTTTTAAATCCAGATGTGGTGGAATCTGGGAAAGGGGGAGGCGCTTAAAGCAATGGGGGGGGGGGGGGGTAATTTATTATTATATGCTGAGATGCATTAATTTATTTTAACTGATGCTCAAAGACAGCGATTAAACCCGTAGCATCAGATTGTAACCATGGTAACACAACAATCCCACCATGATATATATATATATATATATATATATATATATATATATATATATATATATATATATATATTGCACTTTTACAAAGTTAACTTGCAAATGTTCCAAACTTTTAATTTATCTCTGCTCATACTGTTATAAATGTTCTCCATAAGCAAACATTTAGTTCTGTGGTCTGTGTTTAAATTCAAGCTTTTATGAGAGACCCCTGATGACCTCGGGGCCCTAAGCAGTGGCTCAGTTCGCATATGCCTTTGGCCGGCTCTGACGAGCCGTTTCCTGACCTGACACCGGGTTCCTTGGAGCGACGCGATGCGCTCCAAAGGCACAGTAACTCCTCAAATGCTGTTTTTTTGTTTTTAAGATCAAAATTTGAAATCCGATTTTAACATTTGTTTTTCAAAGTTCCAATAATTATGACCCTTTTCTGCCTCCATATAGACTGATAGACATTCATGACTTTTCCACCATTCTCCAACATTAGTAGAAGACTGTATGACTTTCCAACTTTGTAGCCACATTTACAGCAAAAGTCATCTTTTTGACGTCTTAATGAATAAAATCTGATCACTGGTACACACTGATCCATCCAGGAGCAGCTCTCTCTCTGCCTTAACGGGTTGATAAGTGAGGAACAAGGTGAAGTTTCTATGAATCCCCAGTAGAAGGTCATGGTCCTCCTGCTTTACCTGTAAAGGATGAGCCTTCATTCACCCTCTCCCAGTAGCCCTTTGGTTACTCTTATGGTTGTAATTCTGATCCTTTTTCAGAGGACTAAAAATACGTCTTGACCATATTCTCTAGTTTCCTGACCCTCTTGCTGTTTACTTTAGTCTCATTTCTCTCTCTCTGTGTTTCAGGTATTCTGTGGAAGGCTTTCTGGACAAAAACAAGGACCTCCTTTTCCAAGATTTCAAGCGGCTCATGTACAACAGGTACCAGCTGCACTCTTCACTGCCACTTTCCTCCAAAGTCCTGATGCTCTAGTCAGTCCAATAACTGGGCTAAGTGTATACATGGATCTGCTGTCCACTCTCTCATTACTCAGCCCAGTGTTTGGTACTTTTACAGCTTTTTTTTTCTTTTGCAGTGCCAATCCAGTCCTGAAAGAAATGTGGCCAGATGGTCAGCTGAGCATCACGGAGGTCACCAAGAGACCTCTGACTGCTGCAACCCTTTTCAAGAACTCCATCGTGGCTTTGGTGGATAAGTTAGCATGCAAGGTCAGTAGTTTGCTTTTTGTTGCTGTCCTCCATCTGTCGTGCAACATGGATGCAAAATTTTTTGGCTCACATAAGCATTTATAACTATGATAAATCATTGAATATTCATGTACGCACAGAATAAGCACAAACAACGTCTCTCCAAACTACGAGAATTTATTAATAAAATAGATTAACCTTAAAGTCAAAGGATTCAGTGAATAAATTCTACACCTACACTACCACCATGCAAACTAAAATAAAACCGTTAAACACAGCAAAATGTTCACAGCATGCGATCAGCAGCTTTTCACTGAAAACTTAGATTCAGTGTTAAATAAGTATTAAACCAACTCTATGAAATGATATCTAAATCATTCTAACTTTAATATCACTGCCCAGACCCATAAAGAGAAGAACAGAAAAAAATCTGGTTCTACTTTGAGGCGGTTCGCTGCACACAGATTCCCAAAGCAGCAATCAAAGTCCGGTCCACCGAAAAACATAAAAAATATTAATAATGTTATGAGTTTCTGATCTGATTCACATAGTGAACTCATCCCTCCTGTCAGGTCTCTTCCCCCAGACATTAAAAACAGCAGTTATTAAACCACAGCTTAAAAAGAACATGGACAACACGTTAATGCAGAACTACAGGCCGATCTCTAATCTTTCATTCATCGGTAAAATGATTGAAAAAGCTGTTTCAGCAGTTAAATGGCTTCATAACAATGACAAACCCTTTTGATGTTTTTCAGTCTGGTTTCTGCCCTCGTCAAAGCTTTCAAAGACATCCACATAAATACAGACTGTGGTAGAACCACAGTGCTGGTTCTGTTGGACCTCAGTGTTGATCATGATATAATATTGGAACGACTGGAGAGCTGGGTCGGACTCTCTGGTACAGTACTTGGGTGGTTCGAGTCTTACCTAAAGAACAGGGACTTCTTTGTTTCAATAGGAAACTTTTCATCAGAAGAACAGAAATCACATGTGGGGTGCCCCAGGGCTCCATCCTGGGGTCCCTCTTATTTAATATCTACATGCTCCCACTAGCCCAGATTATAACAGCCAATAAGATTAGCTACCATAACTATGCAGATGATACTCAGCTCTACATTATGATGTCACCAGGTGACCTTTAACCCATCCAAACCCTTAGTAAATGCATCGAGCAAATCAATGGATAGATGTGCCATAACTTTCTCTAGCTGAACAGAAACAAAACAGAAGTAATTACTTTTGGACCTAAAGAGGAACGATCAACAGTCAGCACACAGCTTCAGTTAATACAGCTAGAAACTACTGATCAGGCCTGAAATCTAGGTGTAGTGATGGACTCAGACCTGAACCTCCAGGGTCACATAAAGGTCAATAACAAGGTCAGCCTTCTATCACCTGAAGAACATTTTATAGGATTAAAGGACTGATGTCACAACAGGACCTAGAAAAACTCATCCATGCGTTTATCTTTAGTCGGATTGATTACTGCAACAGCGTCTTCACAGGTCTGCCTAAAAAGTCAATCAGACAGCTGCAGCTGATCCAGAACGCTGCTGCTCGTGTTCCTCACTAGAACCAGGAAAGTAGAGCTCATCACCCCAGTTCTAAAGTCCTTACACTGGCTCCCTGTAGCTCAGAGAATAGACTTCTAAATACTTTTACTAGTTTATAAATCATTGAATGGCTTAGCACCAAAGTATGTTGAAGATCTACTGTTACTATAGCAACCCCCCCCCCCCCCCACCAGACCACCCAGGTCCTCTAACACCAGTCGACTCAACATACCTAGAATCAGAACCAAACATGGAGAAGCAGCTTTCAGTTTCTATGCTCCTCTAATCTGGAACAAACTTCCAGAAAACTGCAAAGCTGCTGAAACACGGAGTTCTTTTAAATCACAACTAAAAACGTTTCTGTTTAGACCTGCATTTTATTAATGCTTTGTTGTATCATGTTTTATGTATTCTTCTTGTTTTACTGCTGTTTTTACTTTAAATGCTTTGTCTGTGTTTTACTGCTATTTTTCTTTTATCCCTTAATCATGTAAAGCAGCTTGAATCACCTTGTTGTTGAAATTGTGCTACACAAATAAAATTGCCTTGCCTTGCCTTCTGGTCATTTCTCTGAGCTTCCCGCTCTGACCTTGGGCTGAATCTGCTGGGACGTCCACTGCTGTTTTATTTCCACCCTGTTGTTGTGTTCACACACACCCGGATGCTATAGAGGGACCAACGGATTAAACTCCTACTTTTATAGAGCTGATCGCTCTGCTGGGGATCACTTAATTAATCTGATTAATCAGGAGAACCTGGATGCTCCCCTGTAAATGTATCTAACCCTGTTGGTCAATAATAAATCATGTTAGTCATCTTGATGGAGAAAGTCTTGTTTGGCCAATTCAAACATATTTTTTTTAAGAATTGGAGCTGAAAATGTATGAAAAAATGCAGGAACGCAGCCATCAGATGTTAAAAACCTCGTGGCGTCTGAGAGGAACCTTTTCTCTGGCTCGCTCGTCTTCATCGTGCCTCTCTGTGGGGAGGAGGGAGCCTGTCTGGCCTAAAATCTCTCACCTCTGCCGGCTGAACCCGTCTGACGGACTTTAGTCTGACATTTCCTGCTGTTATTTTGGGCCGACCTGCTGTCGGCCGTTGCAGCGTCTCGACTTGATGTTTCTGAGGTAGAAAGTACAGGAAACTCTCCTGGCAACCTTTTATTTTTATCCAGGTCGGGAAGAGGAACACTTGACTGTTTCCTGGGGTGCACAGGCATCGTGGAGAAGGTGGCAGAAAATCGCTGCAGACGTTCTATCATTTCTCTCTCTGATACCCGTCAGGTTTATTCAAGTATTAGGGGCATTCCAGATAAAAGAAAAACAAATTGAATTGTAAACTTCCGCCTAAAAACTATGAAATTTTAAGATTAATTTCACATATTTAAAAAGAAAACTTGAACATTCTCTGTCAAAAAGTCATAAATTTTCCAGCGAAAACTCAGATGATTAAAAGCATAGATTTTTGATATTGACTTTAACGGGAGAGACTGTGAGGAAGAAGCTGCAACATGGTCGCATCAAGTAGCCTAGGTCTTATTATGTTGCGATAACTAAAGTTACACACTTGCACAAAGTACTCAGTGAGACCTGGTGGATGCAGCTTCTTCTTCAGTCTCTCCCGTTCCAGTCAATGAGACCTGCTGATTTGTCACTTAAATCTTATAGGACTGGCATTTTCTGCCGGAAATATCTAATTCTCAACACAATTCAGAGTGTTTTTGTGTTTTATTTTATTTATTTATTTTTCTTGGAAATATTTGACTTTACAATGTCAGAAAAGTGTAGTTTAAAGATAGAAAATGTATGTCTCTAATCATGGAAATTTCAGAGTTGTCTCTCCCAAATTTATAACTTTTCTTAATGGGACGTTTTCAGAGTAAAAAAAAAACAACATATGTCAAATTAATCTAAAACTTTCTGAGTTTTTAGCGCAGACATTTTACAAAATTTGCTTTACTACAAAATATTTTTTCTTCTGTCTACAATGGCCCTAATACTCAGTCGTAGGCTTCCGTCACATCAGTTGATAGCTTTAATTTCTTCTGTGTGGCGCCGTGCAATTTGATGTGCTGCTAGTGAAGCTGCAGAGCTACGTGTGAGATGAGGCTCAGCTGCAGCATCTGACGCAGGTCAGTGCACTCAGCCTGAGCTTCGGTGTGTTTACAGCGCTGCTTCGGTTTATTTATGGACAAACAGCAGGGCTGAATGGTATGGGGTGACATTTATAAACGTACACAGTCGAATATTAACAGCAATATTTTTGGTTATTTAGCCTGTCATAGGAAAAAAAATGGGTTTCATTTTTCAGACGCATATTTTCACCTTGTAATTTATGTATTTATAAATGTTACATTTCCTAAGTAAATATTTAGTTAGCAAGCTAAATATTTAATTTAAAGTTAGATATTTTACAAAATAAATAATTATTTTCATTTTTAAATATTTAGTTTGAAAACTAAATATTTAGATCTGACCTAAATATTTATTTTCCAAACCACTTATTTTGCAAACCAAATATTTAGTTTCTAAACTTAATGTATTAAGTTTGCAAGCTAAATATTTAAAGTTAAATATTTATTTTGCAAGCTAAATATTTAGCTCTGATTTAAATATTTAGTTTGGAGCTAAATATTTAGCTTGCAAACTTAATATATTGAGTTTAGAAACTAAATATTTGGTTTAGAAACTAAATATTTAAGTCCAAACTAAATATGTAGTTTGGAGCAAAATATTTAGTTAGCAAAATAAATATTTAGGTCTTGAAAATAAATATTTAGGTCAGACCTTGGTGTTGCAAACTAAATATTTAGTTTGTAAAATAAATATTTAACTTTAAATATTTACCTTGCTAACTAAATATTTAGCTAGGAAATGTGACATTTATAAATACATGAATTACAAGGTGAAAATATGCGTTTGAAAAGTGAAACCCAATTCTTTTCTCCTATGACAGGCTAAATAACAAAAACAAAAACTGCTGTTAATATTTGACTGTAACTTTACAAACGGCACCCCATAGAATGTAGTGTAAGAAAGTCAGGGTGGACAGGTGAACAGTTTCACCTCGGATCTACATGCAGATGTGTGCTGGGTTAGGGTTGGAGACGTCCTGCTGGAGATCAGATCTGACTTGGGGCCAGCTAACAGCCTGCCTCGTGTTTGTGTTTTCGTCTCTAAGGAGCCGTACTACGTGCGCTGCATAAAACCCAACGAGATGAAGTCTCCGATGCTGTTTGACGACGCCCGCTGTCAGCACCAGGTGGCCTACCTCGGTCTGCTGGAGAATGTGATGGTTCGCAGGGCCGGCTTCGCCTACAGGCAGCAGTACGCTCGCTTCCTGCAGCGGTAAGGCGACGTGCAGCGCTGCGTGTGATCAGCCTGTCAGCTTCTCCTTACATGTGAGGAAGCTGAAAACGCCCCGTGCGTTTGTATTCATGACGTCTGCATGAAAAGTACCAGAACTTTCACCTTTTTAATAGAGAGGTCACTGCTCTGAATGACTTCAGGGGAGACTTGAGATGGTTGCAACAAATTTCTCCTTGTTAGTTATATTTAAAATTGCATTTAGACTCTACAAAGACCAAAGGATGTGCCTTTAAACATGGTTGTTTAGTTTTTTGCATCTGTTGCAGCTAAAAGATGATCACCCAGCCGTGATTATCCAACCGGAGGTTCTGACCTGTTTGTTTAGTTAAATCCAGATAGCGGCTGTTTTTTATGTGGTGCCGTTAGTAAAGTTACAATGTAAAAAATTAACATTAATAAATGGGAGTTAATTTTTCTATGTTATACTTTAATCAGGTTATTTATTCATTTATAAATGTCAGTTTATACCCAAATATGTAGGTTGTTTGCTTAATATTTAGCTAGCAAACTAAATTGGCTAGCTAAACATTTAGCTTAAAAATAAATATTTAACTTTGAAAAAAATATGTAGTTAGCAAGCTAAATATTTTGATAATATGCTAATTCTCTTGCCAATAAGTGGAAGTGGACTATCAAAATAAAAGTAGGTCTCGCTAACCCCTATATAAACTCCTGCTGCGGATGCAGACTAGTTACTGTGAATACATCAGTAAACGTCTGTATTGGCATTAAAACGGCTCGTCCTACATTTTAAGCTGAAGCATTGTACATGTGAGGTGACATTCAGCAGTTTATATAGAGGTTCGCAAGACCCAGCTTTTATTTTGGTAGTCCGCTTATTGGCAGGTAAATTTGCATACTTGCTAAATATTTAGCTAGCCAGTTTAGCTTAGGCTGCTGCCCCCGCGACCCGACCCCGGATAAGCGGAAGAAAATGGATGGATGGATGGATAAATATTTAGTTGACAAGATAAATATTTAGTTAACAAAGTAAATGTTTAGTTCGAAGCTAAATATTTAGCTAGCCAATTTAGCTTGCTAGCTAAATATTTCATTTGAAGCTAAATATTTAGCTGGTTAGCCAGTTTAGCCTGCTAGCTTAATATTTAGCTTCAAACTAAATATTTAACTTTGAAATAAATATTTAGTTGGGAAGATAAATATTTAGTTGACAAGATAAATATTTAGTTAACAAAGTAAATGTTTAGTTTGAAGCTAAATATTTAGCTAGCCAATTTAGCTTGCTAGCTAAATATTTAGTTCAGAGCTAGATATTTTACTTTGAAATACATATTTAGTTAGCAAGCTAAATATTTAGTGAAACTAGGAGCATTGCTCCCTGACAAGCTCCCTCAGTCTACCTGTTCCTGTTTGTTGTTATATGTTCCTGGACGGATTGTACTGTAAATTGAATTTCCCCTCATGGGATCAATAAAGTATTCATTAATTTAGTGAAACTGAATGTTTAGTTTGAACCCAAATATTTAGCAAGCCAGTTTATCTTGCTAGCTTAATATTTAGCTTTAAACTAAATATTTATCTTTGAAATAAATATTTAGTTAGCAATTAAATTAGTCTTAATCTGATTTCCTTTTTAGTTTTGATGTTTTCTGACCTTTATACATGTTAGACTAAAAGTCATAACATTATTCTAACTCGAATATAAAATAGATATCCCAGGAAAAGGAGATGATCATTACAAACAGATACAACTAGCCAGTTTAGCCTGCTAACTCAATATTTAGTTCAAAGCTAATTATTTAGCTGGTAAGCCAGTTTAGCCTGCTAGCTAAATATTTAGCTTCAAACTAAATATTTAACTTTGAAATAAATATTTAGTTGGCAAGATAAATATTTAGTTAACAAAGTAAATGTTTAGTTTGAAGCTAAATATTTAGCTAGCCAATTTAGCTTGCTAGCTAAATATTTAGTTCAGAGCTAGATATTTTACTTTGAAATACATATTTAGTTAGCAAGCTAAATATTTAGTGAAACTAGGAGCATTGCTCCCTGACAAGCTCCCTCAGTCTACCTGTTCCTGTTTGTTGTTATATGTTCCTGGACGGATTGTACTGTAAATTGAATTTCCCCTCATGGGATCAATAAAGTATTCATTAATTTAGTGAAACTGAATGTTTAGTTTGAACCCAAATATTTAGCAAGCCAGTTTATCTTGCTAGCTTAATATTTAGCTTTAAACTAAATATTTATCTTTGAAATAAATATTTAGTTAGCAATTAAATTAGTCTTAATCTGATTTCCTTTTTAGTTTTGATGTTTTCTGACCTTTATACATGTTAGACTAAAAGTCATAACATTATTCTAACTCGAATATAAAATAGATATCCCAGGAAAAGGAGATGATCATTACAAACAGATACAACTAGCCAGTTTAGCCTGCTAACTCAATATTTAGTTCAAAGCTAATTATTTAGCTGGTAAGCCAGTTTAGCCTGCTAGCTAAATATTTAGCTTCAAACTAAATATTTAACTTTGAAATAAATATTTAGTTGGCGAGATAAATATTTAGTTAACAAAGTAAATGTTTAGTTTGAAGCTAAATATTTAGCTAGCCAATTTAGCTTGCTAGCTAAATATTTAATTTGAAGCTAAATATTTAGCTTGTAAGCCAGTTTAGCCTGCTAGCTAAATATTTACCTTCAAACTAAATATTTAACTTTGAAATAAATATTTAGTTGGCAAGATAAATATTTAGTTAACAAAGTAAATGTTTAGTTCGAAGCTTAATATTTAGCTAGCCAATTTAGCTTAATAGCTAAATATTTCATTTGAAGCTAAATATTTAGTTAACAAAGTAAATGTTTAGTTTGAAGCTAAATATTTAGCTAGCCAGTTTAGCTTGCTAGCTAAATATTTAGTTCAGAGCTAGATATTTTACTTTCAAATACATATTTAGTTAGCAAGCTAAATATTTAGTTAACAAAGTAAATGCTTAGTTCGAAGCTAAGTATTTAGCTAGCCAATTTAGCTTGCTAGCTAAATATTTCATTTGAAGCTAAATATTTAGCTAGCCAATTTAGCTTGCTAGCTAAATATTTCATTTGAAGCTAAATATTTAGCTGGTAAGCCAGTTTAGCCTGCTAGCTAAATATTTTGCCTCAAACTAAATATTTAGTTTGAAACTAAACATTAGCTTGCAGCAAAAAAAAAAATTGTAAACTTAATTTGTCTGTGTAACTTTACAAACGGCACCCTATAGTTTATTTTCATCAGGCAGTGTGTGTGAAGTTTTTAAACATTTTTTTATCATTCCTAGGTTGATTATAAGATGAAACCAATGTCATAAAAATGTTCCAAACTGTTAGACCTGCATCAGTAGAATCATCACCAGAACCAGATCCAAGTTCAGTTCAGACAGTTTGACAGTTCACAGCAACTTGAGCGAATTTCACTGAAAAACATCCTAAAACTTCATAAATCATTCATGATTAAAACATGTATTATAACAAACGTTATCCCTGATGTTGATTCCCCGATCCCCCCCCCCCCCCCCCCCCCAGGTATAAAATGACCTGCGAGTACACCTGGCCGAACCACCTGATGCCCACGGACCGGGAGGCTGTGGAGGCCATCATCACGCAGCACGGTTTCCAGGGCGACGTGGCGTACGGCCAGACGAAGCTGTTTGTGCGAACGCCGCGGACTCTCTTCACCCTGGAGCAGGAGAGAGCCACCCTCATCCCCATCCTGGTGCTCTTCCTGCAGAAGGTGAAACCATCATCATCATCATCAGAGGCCAGAGATGCTTCAGATTACTGATGTCGGTGCTGTGTTAAAACCTTGTTTTTATTTAGAAAGTACTGATCCGACAGGCTCATTAGGTGGTGCAGCTCTAATTTACTCAGATGAGGTGTTAAAAAAAAAAAAAGGTTTCTTAACAGTCTCAGCCTCATCAATATGTGCTTCCAGAGATTATGTTTGACTCGTCTGCCAGTTTGAATCCTAATTTCCTGCAACAATAACTGGGAAAATGAATAAGATCCAGATCAGTTGTATTAAAGTGAATTACATCTGACTCACAGATGAGAATGGACCTAAAGTTCCTCTACAGCTTAGTGGGAAACCGTTTTCTCTCTCTCTGTGAATTTCTTCCTCGCTTACCAGGTTTGGAGAGGCGCCATCGCTCGCCTCAGGTGCAGGCGGATGCGAGCCATCTACACCGTCATGGGCTGCTACAAGCGCTACAAGGTGAAGGCCCACTTCTGGGAGGTGGAGCGGCGGTTTGCGAGCGTGCGAACGATGCCGGACTACGGGAAGAGCGTGGAGTGGCCCACGCCGCCCGCAGCTCTGGCCCAGTTTCACAACATCACAACCATGCTACATCGCAGGTGAGAGCCCACAAATAGATTTTTTTTTTTTTTACTTCTTTTTATTTCAGTTGAACAGAATAATTATGAACAGTACAGTCAAATGTTCAATGACAATGCACAAATGATTTGTTGGGCAGTTCATAGACCTTATCGATCATACAGTATCCATGTACAATTCCAATGCACTCAACAAAGTATAAATTTACTGGTGACCAGTGTTCAATTAAAAAAAATTCAATTCAAAAATACTTTATTGATCCCAGAGGGAAATTAAGTGTTGTAGCTCATATAATTAATTCTTTAAGGAGTTGTTGTAGATGATGATGGCTGTGGGCAGGAAGGATTTCCTGTAGCGGTCTGTATTGCAGCGAAACTGAAGAAGCCTCCGACTGAAGACGCTCTGTTGTTGTATGACTGTCTCATGAAGAGGATGCTCAGGGTTGTCCATAATTTTTTTGATTTTATGAAGAATCCTTCTTTGCATCATCATCTCCAGATGTTCCACAGTCGTCCCAAGAACAGAACCAGAACCTTCTTTATCAGGTTGTTTAGCCTTTTTAAGTCCCTGGCTCTGATGCTGCTACCCCAACAGATGATGGCTGAAGAGATTACACTCTCCACAACAGACTTGTAGAAGATCTGCAGCATCTTGCTGACAAACCTTGAAGGACCTAAGCTTCCTCCAGAAGTCCAGTCTGCTCTGTCCCTTCTTGTAGACGGCTTCACTGTTCATTCTCCACTCCAGTCTGTTGTCAAGGTGAACTCTGAGGTATTTATACTCCTCAACCACCTCTACTTCTTCTCCCATGATGGAAACAGTGTTTGACTTATCCCTGTTTCTTCTGAAATCTACAATCATCTTCTTTGTTTTGTTCACATTCAAGGTGAGACGATTGTTTCCACATCATGTCACAAAGCGGTCCACCAGCTCTCTGTATTCAGCTTCTTGTCCATCTCTGATCCATCCGACAATTGCAGAGTCATCTGAGTATTTCTGCAGATGACAGGTCTCTGATTTGTACTGGAAGTCTGAGGTGTACAGAGTGAAAAGGAATGGTGAGAGTACGGTCCCCTGTGGTGCTCCGGTGCTGCTGACCACCTAGTTTGACACACAATCCTTCAGTCTCACAAATTGTGGTCTGTTGGTCAGGTAGTCGTTGATCCAGGCGATTGTTGAGGGCTCCACCTGTGTCTTCAGGAGTTTCTGATGAAGCAAATCAGGCTGAATTGTGTTAAATGCACTGGAGAAATCAAAGAACATGATCCTCACAGTGCTGCCTGCTTTGTCCAGATGACAGTGGGTTGGTTGAAGTAGGTGGATGATGGCATCTTCAACTCCAACTCCACAGCGATAAGCAAACTGCAGTGGGTCCTGATACGTTCTTGTTTGCTAACTCAGGGGTGCCAACAGGAGTCTCTCCAGGACCTTCATGATGTGGGATGTCAGGGCAACAGGTCTATAGTCATTGATGACTGATGGGTGAGTTCTTTTGGGTACTGGAACAAGGAAGGATCTCTTCCACAACACTGGGACCTTCTCTTGAGTTAGGCTAAGGTTGAAGAGGTGCTGCAGAATCCCACAGAGCTGCTCTGCACAGGCCTTCAGGACTCTGGGGCTGACACCATCTGGACCTGCAGCCTTGTTCCGGTTCGGTTTCTCCAGCTGCCTCTTCACCTGACTTTTGGAGACGGACAAGTGGGAGGGGGAGGCAAAGGGGGTAGCAGCATTTTCTGACTTGGTTGAAGTCAAACTTGTGGAATTAGAAGAGTTCATGGCTGAGGTGAAGGATAAAACATCAGAGGTGTAACAGGAAAGCTGTTGATCAGAGGAGAGTGGGATGTCTGTTTGGCTGGGAACAGGAGAGGAGGATGCTGAGCTAGTTCCTGAACTGAACCTGTTGAAGAATATGTTCAGTTCATTGGCTCTGTCCAGACTTCCATCTATCCAATCCTTCCTGTCCTTAAAACCTGTGATCTTTCTCATTCCTGACCAGACATCTCGGATGTTGTCCCTCTGTAGTTTGTCCTCCAGCTTCTTCCTGTATGCCTCCAAAAAAGCTTCAGTTTTAAGATTTAGTTTAGCAGTTATGAACTGCATATTGTAGACGACTCTAACTCTTTGGTTCCATTGTGCAATTGTGGGAGGCTGGGGCCTGAGCCAGGACACCGTTATCATTTTCTTAGCTATCAGAAGAAGGGCTTTTGATAGCAAGGCTGATTTTACGTTTTCAATGTCTTTTGGTAAGATTCCGAGTATAAAAACAGATGGTTCAATGGGCAAGTCTATATTTAAAAAAAATTTCATTTCTTTTTTAATGTTTTGCCAATAGTCCAGTAACATGGGGCAGTCCCAAAAAATGTGTGTGTGGTCTCCCACCAGGCCACAGCCCCTCCAGCACAGATTCAAGTTATTCACAAATTTTGAGGTCCCAAAGGGGGTTTTAAGTAATCTTATTTTTATTTTCCATTCATATTCTTTCCATGTGGGGCTTTTTGTTAATTTGTGTCCCTTATCACATGACCGAGTCCAGTCTTCATCCGAAATGACATTCATCTCTAATTCCCATTTTGATTTAACATCTAGGCTATCCATTTGTTCTTGTAGTATTTTGTACATGTGTGAAATAAATTTCTTATTGATAGTCCCCTTAATTACCAGCATAAGAAAGTGTTCTAATTTAGTTGGTAATGCACGTAGTTTATCCCATTCCTTGTGATTTATTAAATAGTGTCTCAGTTGTAAGTACCTGAAAAAATCATGTGCTGGAAGATTATACTTTGGTCTAAGCTGTTCATAAGACATTAATGTTTCTCCGTCAAACAGCTGTCCAATAGTACTCAGCCCTGCCTCTTTCCATTTTTTGAACCCTTTGTCTAGTTTACATGGTAGAAAGTCATCGTTTTGTGCAATACTTGTTGCTCTGGACACCGAGAGTGGAAGTCCGAGGTATTTCGTGACCATATTTTAAAAGGTATTTTTAACCCAAGGGTTGTTGATTTTGTTCAATCCCCAGGTTCCCTGATTTAAGAATGGCGCTGTGTCTAATTTCATATTTGGGAATTCACTCTGTTCCATATCAATCCATAGACTGTCTTTATCCTGAGTTACCCATGCCACCATTGACCTGAGCTGGGCTGCCCAATATTTTCTCAAACTAGGTAAATCCAGGCCTCCATTTTCTTTTGTACTTAAAAGTCTTTTTAATTTAATCCTAAGTTTTTTATTTGCCCAAATAAATTTTGAAAGCCATTTGTTAATTGTTTTAAAGGTGGACATAGGGACCTCTATTGGTAAGGATTGAAACATGTAGAGCAGCCTCGGTAACACATTCATTCTGATGGTCTCCACTCTCCCCACCACAAATAGATTTAATTCAATTCAGTTCAGTTTATTTATATAGCGCCGATTCACAACAGATGTCATCTCAAGGTACTTTACAAGAAAAGTCATTTCAATACAAACATTCTAATCAGTTTAAAGTTTTCTATCTAAGGATGCATGTAGCGACAGTGGAGAGGAAAAACTCCCCTTTAACAGGAAGAAACCTCCAACAGAACCAGGCTCAGTAGGAGCGGCCATCTGCCACGACCGTCTGGGGGTTCAAGAAGACAGAGCAGAAACACAGAAAGAACCAAAGACCTGATGTAAGAGAACTTTCTATGTTACAGAAAGTAAAAAGTTGATAACATGACACGGAGGATGTTCAGTTACTGGGAGCATCATCCCAGTCGATGCCCCCCGTCCAACAGGGCATTGCAGCCAAGCAGGATACTAGACCAGGTATATCTTCTATGGAGAGAAAAACACTGAGAGAAAACAAAGTTAACAGTCGAAATTACAGCAAATAATACAACTGGAGAGTAGTAGGAGAGAAAAGTAGCAGAGTGAAGAAAAGTGGTAAGTCTGTCCTCCAGCAGTCTAAGCCTATAGCAGCATAACTACAGAGATAGCTCAGGATGAGCTTAGCCACTCTAACTATAAGCTTTATCAAAAAGGAAAGTTTTAAGCCTGGCCTTAAAAGTAAACAGAGTGTCTGCCTCACGGACTAAAGCTGGGAGCTGGTTCCACAGGAGAGGAGCCTGATAACTAAAAGATCTGCCTCCCATTCTACTTTTAGAAATCCTAGGAACTACAAGTAAACCTGCAGTCTGGGGAAGCTAAAACAGGAGAAATGTGATCTCTTTTTAATATTCATCAGAACTCAAAGTTGCTGATGTTTTGCAGTCAGAGGGACCAGTTTCATGAAGTTCACTTCAGTAATAGCTCTTGGTACAATTTTTAGGGTGCATTCACAGCTGATTGTCCGGTAGACTCGGTCCGATTGGGGACCAGATTTGCTAAACTATTGCTCTTTTTTGTTTGTTTGTTTGTGTAGCTGGTGCGGGTCGCTTTCACACTGTACTTTGTCAAACGAACCAAAGCTTTTGAGTAACAGGTTTACCTCCTCGCCTGTGGTGGCGCTGCACCGAGACGCGCTCAACACAGGGGCATTTCCATGTTCTGTGAAAGGAAGACAAACATGGAGGGACATTAGGATCGCTCTGTTGTCTTTGGCAAACGTTCCAGACAAATTCATTGCAGCAATGGGCTCAGCGTGAGCAGAGAACGAGGCAGAGTGGTCGTTACCTCCGCCAAGGAGGTTTAGTTTCGGCATGGTTTGTTTGTTTGTTAGCTAGCAACATAACTCAGAGTTATTTTTTTCCCAATTGGGACGAAAAATGGCAACCTGCTGTTTTTAACTTAAACTAAGTTAACTTAAGTTAAGTTAGCATAGCTTAGTCTAGCTCCTTCTAAAGCTAGCGTCTGTGTTCGACTTTGCTTTGTTTGTTTTTGGTTCTTATTAGCTTCAATCAAATATTATAATGTAATGCAGACTTAAAGAGGGTCAAACACGTGGTTCTACGAAGGAACTAAAAAGTGCTGAGTCACTGGTTGCTATGATGCTACTGATTGAAAACAGAGCAGAATAAGAATGAATTTGTTAGCAAGCAACATAACTCAAAGAGTTATGGGTGGATGTTGATGACTTTTTCAGGAAATGTCTGCAATATGACCAGGAACGAGTGATTAGATATTGAGAGGGGATCCGGATAACCATCCGGATTCTTTATCATTGGGAGATGGGGCTGTTTTAACCATATGTGCATGTAGCTCCACAATAAATAGCCAGGGTGCTTAGCAAAAAAAAATAAAAAATTACATGATAAATTCCCAACAGGTTCTAGGAGATATTAAAGATTGATCCGGATCCGGCCAAAATTCCAGATACTGTGGTCCAGAACAAAAAATAAATAAATAGGGGACTTTTGGAGTGTTGATAACAACTGCAAGGGAACAAATTAAGGTATAGACATGCAACAAACCCCAAAACATAGCCAAGACATTGTGGAATCAGAAGTGTGCTAACGGATTTCGTGCATCTTCAAAAGCTATGCAGCTAGATCCGGAAGAAAACCGCCATTACTGAAAAAGCAATTTTCATGAGTAACAAGTGAACTAGTAATGGCATCAGTGGAAATCCAGCTGCTTACGGTATGTTTTCATGTTTTCAAGGAGTGTAAAGAAGTCAGAATTACATCCCAACATTGGACGAGGGAGGAGGGGGTGACTGAGCTGCTTTGGTGGAGGTTTGCGCTCTCCCGAGTGCTTTTCTAGGTTTGGATGTATTTACCCAGAATGCCCTGCGCTATAGTCCACCTCTTGCTTTCGGAGTTTCAACCGTAACCGAGACGTAGTTTCCTTTTTTTGGTCCGCATCAGAGTTTGATTGCACATTCACACATCCCCACACAAACCGTACTTTCTGGGGAAACAAACTGCAGTTCGATTTAAGCAATCTGCTGGAATTCCTTAGATAGAAAACCGGCTAAACCTTTAAACTGATTGGAATGTTTGTATTGAAATGACTTTTCTCGTTAAGTGCCTCGGGATGACATCTGTTGTGAATCGGCGCTATATAAATAAACTGAATTGAATTAAAGCGGACTAAACAAGGCCGGTATGAATGCATCCTTGGATAGTGGTGTATTTGACAGCATTTATGAGACTCCACCATGAAAGAATGTAAATATATGACTGTTTGGCTTTCTATGTATTTAAAACATGTTCTCTGCTGCAGCAGATCATCGGGAACCCAAAATGCTATCTCTCTGCTGAACAGCCATTCTTGTTTAGATTTGTTGTGGAGTTCTTTAAATTGTTTAAATTCAGCGTCTCAGAACATCAGAATATTTGATCAGATCAATAAAAATTATGTTTTAAACAGAAATGTCTATGTTTATTTCAATGCTCTCAATTCTGGGTCTGGGCTCCTTTTGCACAAATTACTGCATCAATGCAGCGTTGCTTGGAGGAGACCAGCCTGGGGTTCTGCTGAGGTTCTGGAAGCCCATCTTGCTTTGATAGATCTGCATTGTTTGTTCTGGTGTCTCTCATTTTCCTTTTTACAAAACTTCATAGATTCTCTATGAGGTTCTGATACCACCAGGGTCATTGGAGCAGCTTCTGGTACCGTTGGGAGTGTGGGTTGGTACCAAGTCCTGCTTGAAAATGAAACCAGCATCTCCATAAAAATTGTCAGCAGAAGGAAGCATGAAGAACTTTAAAATGTCCTGGTAGATGGCTGCTTTGAATGTGGACTTCAGACGACCCAGTGGACCAGAACCAGACAACATGGCGACCCAGATCATCACTGACTGTGGAAACTTCACTCTGGACCTCCAGCAACGTGGATTCCTGTTCTTTTCCCTCTTCCTCCAGACTCTGAGACCTTGATCTCCAGATGAAATGAAAACTTTACTTTCATCCAAAAAGAGGATCACTGAGGAACACGTCGGTTCTGGTTCTCCTGAGCCCTGGAAAGATGCTTCTATCCCATGTGTTGGATCAGTTTGTGTGTAGTGGATCTAGATGTTCTGAGTCCAGCCTCAGTTCAGTCCTGGTGAAACTCTCCCAGATTTTTGAATGGATTTTACTTTTACAAACCGTAATCCCTGTTGCGGGTGCACTTTTTCCTTCCACTCAACTTCCTATGAATATGCTCTAACCTTTTCACAATATTGAAATTTTCTGAAATGCTGAATTTTGGGTTTTTATTCTCTGTGAGCCATAATCATCGAAATGCAAAAATATTTTGACACGTATGAGTTTTCACTTTCTAAAATGAGACCAAAAAATATTAAACTTTTACAATCACATTGTTCGAGCTAAACACTGAACGTTTGGTAAAAATACCTATACTGTTTCACCAAGTGGTAAACAAGGTAATAACAACAAACTTGAAAACACCTAAAAGTAATGGCATGATGTTTTTTTCCCCCAATTGAGACAAAAAACAGCAACCTGCTATTTTAAGCTAAGCTAGCGTAGCTTAGCCTAGCTCCTTCTAAAGCTAGCATCTGTGTTCGACTTTCCTTTGTTTGTTTTTAGGGTTCTTATTAGATTCAATCAAAGATCATATATGTTAGATTATAATGTAATGTATGTATAATTATAATGTAATGTAGACTTAAAGAGTGTCAAACACGTTGTTCTATGAAGGAACTAAAAAGTGCTGAGTCACTGGTTGCTATGATGCTAGCAATTGAAAACGGAGCAGAATGATGCTAACAATCATGACCTCAAGGAGTTTCTGTGCAAAAGCTAAGAACTGGAGGACTGTTGCTGGATATTTCTCATACTTTGTGTTGAATAACTGTTAGAGAGGCAACTAGCGTCCACATTTGAGCATTATCTTGCCCTTTTTGTCGTTTTGTCCACATTTTCTGCTTTTTAACATCTCTTTGCCAACTTCAGAGACCAACTGCAAAACTGATTTGGTCAAACTCAAAAAATAACCCCCAACATTTATGATCAAGATGTAAAGTACATTTTAATGTTTATTTTTCCATGTTTTGCTTTTTTAAATTGCACGTTAAAGCAGGCTAACGCAGTTCCTGTGCAGGTTTTTGGGCTCGTTGGATTTGCGATTCGGACTCCTCTAACACATCTTGCTCCGGTCTGTTGGTGTCAGGTGGTGGGCGAGGCAGATCGTGAAGAACATCCCTCCGTCTGAAATGTTGGAGGTCCGAGCCAAAGTGGCAGCACTGATCTCCCTCAGCGGAGAGAGGAAGGACTGGGGCGTCGGCCGAGCCTGGGAGAGAGACTACCTTTCAAACGTGAGAAACCTCAAAAATGTAGAGATCCACCGTTCTGTGTGTCGCCTGCTACACGTCATACATTAGCTCATTTAGGTTCTCCTCATGCTAACCTCCACCCCAGTCTCAGGTCCTCCGCAGCATCTAACAGGGTTTCTTACAGGATTGTCCTTTCAAATTTTGACCAGCTTCCCAGGTCCTTCTGAAACATTTTCTATTTCCACAGCATGATGCTGCCACCGCCATGTTTTATGGACAGGTTCTGTTTAACGCATGGGTGTCCAGCTCCAGTCCTTGAGAACCGGTGTCCCTCCAGTTTTAGTTTAGTGCAGGTTTGCAGGTCTCCCATCCATTTGAATCCAGCTTTATTTATAAAGCTCTTATACAACCAGCACACGTCTAAAGGCCGCTACGGCAAAAGCCCGATCTCCTCTAAGTTTACGTCCTGTCCTCGGTCCAGTCAGGATTAGCTGACCCGAGAGATCAGGTAGGTGTATCAGGCTGAAACAGATGGACAAGGCTTAAAAAGTAAGTAAAATAATTTCAAAATGAATCCTATAAGGCAGTGGTTCTCAATTATTTTCTGTCATGGCCCCCCTAGGGAACATACATTTCTCCCCCCCCTCCAATTGAAATACTATTCAGAACCTGATATTTAATTATTTTTCTGTACAAACCAGAGGCACATGCGCATCCGCATAAATTCTCCTAATTATTGAAACGGATTAATAAATTAATGAGCTGCAACAACTTCAATTTTAAGTTGTTGCAGCTCATTTTATTGTTTTAAGTCTAAACACTATTTCCAAGTTCAGTTTATTAACTCCAATGATAACATTTAAGCAAGAGTGATCAGTCTGATTATCAGAAGAGAAAACGTTGGTTACTTGTCAGCTTCATCAGTTTATACCTTTAAAAAATTTTTTTATTATTAAATGCTTTTCATTATTTTACCAATTCTGTTTTTTTCTTCTTCCAAAATTCCACTTTTTTCAATTTTTTTCCTTCTGAATTCCACTTTTTCCATTCTGATCATATTTATTAACCAAAAAGTGTAGAATTATGTAGTGAATAAAAATAATTTAAGAAATCACTAGCCAAAGAGACCCACATTTACTTATTCACAAATATTTCCATAAATAACTGTGCTGGAGTTCAAGCTTTTCCCTGTCATTTTTAAAGAACTAAAACATTACGTGCAAATCAAAGAATCTAATCTATTTTCACATTTTATTAAAGGAAACATCCCTTTAAAATACTTTAGTTGAGCTCCGCATTAAAACGTCTCGTAAAGAGACCTGGAAACGGTAAATCCTCATTCTCACTTCCATAATGATCAGGACCTTTGTCCATGTTTATTTCCTAACTCTGTCCCAGACTCCACTGAAAATATTATGACCTGTCAGTGATTTTGTGTTTCACTTTGCCACAACATGAGCTGACCACTTATAGAAGGGTTGTTCTCCCGATTCATAAATTTGGTCATTTCATAAATTCCAGATTCATAAATTCATTAATTTGTGCTAGTTAGCCTGTCATAAGAGAAATAAATGGAGGTTCATTTTTTAAAGTAATATTTGCGTCCATGTTATTAATTCATTTATAACTGTCACAGCTAAATGTTTTGTTGACTAATTAACAAGCTAAATATTTACATTTACATTTAGTCACTTAGCAGTCGGCGACTTACAAATGAGTAACATAACAAGCATTTAGTTTACAAATTAAGTTTCACAGCTAACAAGCCAAATAGTTGGCTAGCAAGCTAAATATTTGGCTTCAAAGTAAATATTCAACTCAGATCTAAATGTTTAGCTAATATGCAAACTTACCTGCCGAGAAGCGGAAGTGGACTACCAAAATAAAAGCTGGATCTCGCTAAGCGCTATTTGAGCTCCTGCTGCTGGTGCGTCACTGTTGCTGTAAATCTGTAGCTCTGAACTAAATGCAAGTTTAGCTTGCTAGCTTTGAAATAAACAAATTGACAAATTCTTAGTGTTTTCTTCGATGTTGAATATTTAGTTTGTAGACAAAATATGTAGTTGACAAGCTAAACGTTTGGTTTGAAACTAAATATTGTTAAATATTTAGCTTGCTAACTAAATATTTAGTTTGAAACTGAGATTTATAAATGAATAAATAACATGGATGCAAATATGACATCGAAAAATGTTTTCTGCTAACTGTTGACTGTGTAACGTAATGACCCCCCCCCCCATAAGCTGCAGCATTGCTTTGCGCCCTCTGGAGACGAGTGATGGCCGAACCTCTGACCCCGACATAAAGTGCATTACAGTAATCCAGCTGAGTGGCAACAAATGAGTGGATTACCGTCTCAAGGTGCCGCTTGGAAAGAATTGGCTTTATTTTAACCGTCAAATTTAAGATCTGGGTCGACTTTGATTGCCACATCTGTGACCACCGGCTTAAAAAGAAAAACTGGGCTAAACACACTCTGGGTCCCAGTGGAATTAACCAAAAACCACCTGTTTGGTCTTTTTCTCATTTTAAAAAGCTAAAAGCCTTCCATGTTTTACCGTAACCAAGAAACTGAAGTAGTATTTACCGCCGTGTTAATGTGATGTTTCCTGTGATGTTTTATTTAGTTAAAAACACGGTTTAATCGACTTAAGAGGAAAACCTTGTTGGTTTTCATCACTTTGTTCTCAAGGGTCTTTTGTGTTTTCTGTCGGCTTGAACTCTGGGTGCCGCAAACGGTTCAGAGTAAAATGTTATGTTATGTTTCCTGCTGCGGGCCGAACTTTCCACTCGATTCCATCGGAGTAAACACGACCTGAATGACCAGCAGTGTATAGGATCACAGAAAATCATCTGTTGTGGATGTATACGGCGCATGTGACGCGCCTCAGGCTGCGAGGCATGACCGAGGCAGGACGGCGCTCCCAGCTCCCGCTTAATGAATCCCACTGTTGCCTCGTTTAGCTGCTAATCTGAGGTTGTTTTTGTGGCTTTAAAGACGCCTTCGGGCAGCTCCAGCGTGACCGAGTCCTGAGTTTCTCCCCTCTTCGCTTAGTCAGGCGGCCCGTGACTCGGCGGCCTCCTTTGGTGCTCCGGGGTCATGTGACTGCATTTATTCCCCCAGTGACCCACAGGTCTGCGTGTAAGAGAGCATGCTCTCATCCTGAATCATGACGTGTCTGAAGGGGGTTTGAGGAGGATGGTTGTTTTCAGATAAAAATGAATTTAAGCTGACAGTCGAAACGAAATTAAGAAACTAATTACAGCTTCAGACCCAACGGAGAAAGCTGCAGTTAGAGCTGAGTTTGCATACATGCGGGGGACTGCACGCTTTAAAATAAAGCAATAAACTAAAATATTCAGACCTGAAGTTTATAAATAAAGTTTGCAAAGAGTTTAGCATTGACACTGAAGTTTGTTTTCAGCTATACAACTCAACGGAACCCATTATGCTGTCACTCATGATCTAATAAAATAAAACGAGTTGTCAGTATTGTTAGCTTTGCTCACACCAGTCTTAATTGATTTGTTAACGTTATTGACATGTATTGTTAATATATGTTGTGGATCTGAAATAAATACAGTTATTTAATATGGTATATATAGTGTGTATTTACATCCCTTCATACCACACTGTCTGTAATGAGGAGACCCTCCAACAAAGACAGGCTACACAAGCATAAAACTTTATCACAAAGACTTCTAGTTACTGGTCAGTAGAAGAAACTGAGAAGAAACCGTTTATGTCTTTTTATTCCTCCACAAACCGCATTATTAGCAATGTAAATGTCCTGTTGTTTCTCGCTTCTCGCCTCGGACAGTCGGAGTTTCCCTCCTGCCTCGTTCATGCAAACATATGGAGGGCTGAAGCCCCGCCCCTCATGCGCGTGCACACACAAGCGTCAAAACAGCATCACCTGAATGAAGCTGAAAAAAAGGATTGGCATTGTAAAAAAAGAAATGAAAGTTTGAAAACTTGATTGTGAGTTATTTGTTTCAATGCATATACATGAGCTTCATAGAAAAAAAAATTCACTTTCAATTTTTTTTCACTTTCAATACAACCATTTTCACCAGATTTATTTCAGATTCAAAATTAATATTTTCAGTTACAATAATATTTTTCAGTGCCAATTTTTATTTTCAGTGCCAATATTTATTTTCAGTTTCATTTCAAGGTGATACGGTTCTGATCCCATAGTAAAGTATAAGATAAAAATGCCATTGAAATTTCAATTAATATAAACCTTCAATACCATTTCATTTTATTTTGAAGCCAATTATTGGTTTTTCATTGTTCACAATAAAAACTTGACTTTCATGTTCAGCTTAGATATGTTCAGTTTCAAATATTTCTTTCAAATACACAAACATTATGGCCCTGATTTAACTCCATACGGATGAAGAAGACGACCATTGGTCACTCCTACAGGAGCTTTTCGCCAACAATGGACATAACAGCCATTAGACAGTCAGTAACCCGGTTTCTTGTACGTGTGTCCATGAGCATCAGAGGGAAAGGGGGACGAATATCCAGAATTATTTTTATTGTTTTAGACTAAAAAAAAGTAGCAAAGCATCTGTACATTACATTTTACAAGTTATTATAGCTCCAAGCTACAGAAGCAACATGAAACTGCTCTGAACAAAAGACAAACATGAAAAATGGATCCATGCAAAAGGGATGAAGACATGAGAAATGATCCCATGTTCAGCCTGTTGCATGTGTCCTGCTTCAAAAATGATTTACTTTGAATATTCTGTTAATCTAAAGTAATATTTAACATAAAGTGAAGAGGTTCTGCAGACTTTTAGGATCTTTGGTTTTAATTAGCTCCTCCAAATGAATTTTCCTCAGGAAAAGAAAACGTATGATTCTATGAGTCAGTTTCCTCTGTATAGTCGAACCTTTATTTCGTGTTTTTTGGGGTTTGCATCAAACAAATACAACATGAGAAAAGAGCACAAAAATAAGTTATTCTGACAGAACTGTATGGGATGAATCCTAGTTCCGTATTACGGCGGGATGCCCAGATATTTGCAAGGGGTTAGGGACCACAGCCCCCCCCATACAGCTAAAATCAACAAATACTTCAAACAACTTTTATATCTGTCTATTTGTTAGTTAAAACACCAAATATATGTTAATATGCATTAATACACACAGTGGAAACCTATCTAGCACTAACACAGGAGCTAACCTCTGCAGTTGTCATTATCTCCGCTCTTGGGGGGGAGGTGGGGGGGGTACAGTCAATCAGCATCAAGGATAAAAATGTTGCTCCTTGATTGGCCGCTTTGGAAACGCCAGCCAATACTGTGTCAAGCGAGTATTTCAGCTTCCGAAGCTGCTTTTTCTTTCTAACATTTTAGAAATTAAAGGGGACACATTATGCCTCTTTTAAAAGTTATATTAGGTCTATGGTCTGTTATTGAAGCTCTTTGCAGAAAATCTCTCGCTTGAAGATCTCACCAGCTCAAATCTTGACAATTTCAGTCCCTTTTTGAATGAGCTGTTTAGAGGGCTCTGTCACGTTTATGCAAATGAGGGGTTGCAGACCACGCCCACTCCTGCCAAAATTGCAAATAAATAAATGTGGAAATCAATGCATAAAAGAACAGAGTTGGAAATACAATTGGAAATATCAGAATGAAAAATATAGCAAGAAATATGAGAATCGCAGGGAATTGAAATTGGTTTGATATATGAGGGGCGGGGCTTCAGAAGTGAGGAGCGGGGGGCAGGGGTGAATGTGAGAGGCGGGGATTTAACAGGTGAGGGGTGGTTATATCTAAATTCAGCTTAATGTAACGTCACATCAAGGCACTTTTTCATAAGTGTTATAGAGCAGTGGTCCCCGGGCCGCGGACCGGTACCGGTCCGTGGGTCATGTGGTACCGGGCCGCGAGCCACACATAAAGAATAAATAACTTCCAGTATTTCCGTTTTATTAATTATCTGAGGGTGACCGCTGTTTTATTTTGAAAAATGACCGGATTTCCCCGTTACATAGCTCAGTCTTGACACGTCAAGAGGCGTGTATTGGTCACGTGACAGTTAGTTACCGCTAATATTAATCCCACAAGGTAGCAAGATGGATAGAAAACAAACGTTTCTTTGGAAAGGGGAAAAGGCCCAAGGCTCTCACTGATTCAGCGTTGTGGTGAGTTAGATTTTTCATGCACTTTGTATTTGTTTTTGTGGTAAATCTTGAATTATTAAAGGTATGTTTACATGTTACCATGGTGACCAGAGAGCGTTAGGGGGCTGAGTGTTACTCGTTATGTCGTCTGCTCCATGTTAGGAGGTCGCTGTTAATAAAGCTGCGAATACACATTGGATTTACGTCTATTGTTATAAGTTTAAAAATACCCCATTTTTATACCGTCCGTTATCATTTATCCGCCACGCCTTAAAGGCCGGTCTGTAAAAATATTGTCTGAAATTAAACCGGTCCGTGGCGAAAAAAAGGTTGGGGACCACTGGTTTAGAGGATGTCTGAGAGCAAAAATTTGCTCTAAAAATATGGATGGATGGCTTTTTATTAACGTTTGGAGTGTTTATAGAGGCAGCCACAAAGCATTTCTGCTCAGGGTACCCAAATGGCTAGCTCCGCCCCTGATCATCAGAACTTTCTATAAATGTGAGGTTCTGTAATCACCCCGCCATGTTTACAGATGCTTTTAAATACAATGAAAGGTGCAACCAGAGTGAGTCTGTGCAGTTATGTTAAAAACATCCAGGATGCAGAGTTTTCATGCAGGCTGGAAAAAGTTTGGATAAGAATAAAAACATTTAAATGAAGTCTGGACAGTTATGTGCTTTTCCAGGCTTTACTCCACATCACATCGTAGGGATTTCCCTCCCTCCCTCCCTCTGCCTGTGTCTGTCTCTGGTTTTTGAAGCTTGACCACCATAGGAACGTTTACTGTAAATTAATATTAAGATAATCAACATTAATCCTTGCAGCCCATTTCCTTTCCTGTGTTTATAAGTTCTGACCTTATTTGTTTTTATTACTGATGGCAAAAAAAGGACCCTATGGAAATACGTTGTGAATATTTTGGATGCAGACGTTTAGCTTAACTGGGGGCGGGGTTACCTGAGCTTCTAGCTATTCTTGTGACACATCTTTTACCTTTAACACTGAACTGTTTGCAGTTTCTGATCACATCCTCCTCTTAGACAATCCAGTTTTATCTTGATTTCTGACCATGCATGCATGTTACAATGCAACAAGACTTAATAACAGGATTCCACTGGAGTCTGAAAATAAAATCCTAAATTTCAGCTCCGCTACTCCTCTCTTAACTCCTCGTCTTGTGACATCGGCTCCAGTCTCACAGCTTTGATCTGTCGCTTATGGTTTTAATGCCATAAAAAGTCTTCAGAGGCTGGGAAAGGTCACCCAGTCGTGCATTCCTGCTGCATGTGCGCTGCAGCCGAGCTCCCCTCGTTAACGTATGTGTTTTATTCCTGCAGGCGCGGGACTGCCCCCAGACCAGCTCTGCCTTCATCAGAGTCTCCAAAGAGCTCAAGAACAGAGACGGCTACAGTCAGGTGGTCTTCTCTGGCTTCTGTAGGAAGGTACAGTTCATGTGGGAGGATGAAATGTTTCAGAATCTCTTTGCCCTCTCCTCACATCTATGGGATGCTCTCATTTTGCTCTAATCATTCAATTAAAAATGATAATATAATGATAATAATAGTTAAACAAAACACTGAATACTTGTTAATATATGATTTTTCTGCTAAGAAATCTTTTCAAACAACGAGCTGCATGAGAAGCTCTTCAGAGGACGCAGGAACTGAGCGTTTCTTTCGTTTCCTCCCAGGTGAACAGATTCAACAAAAGCACAGACCGAGCGCTTCTCGTCACGGACAAGTGCGTCTACAAATTGGAGCCCAAGAAGCAGTACAAGGTTCTGAAAAGGCTTCCTTTGGACTCGGTGAGTACTCGCATGGGAGCGCTCAGACAAACGACATGCGTACATTAGCAATCCTTTCAGAGGCTCTCCTGTGAATAAATTAACTCAGTGGAACACCACTGTGTTTATTATCTTCAAGGATTAAGTCGTCATTATTGTGTTTTTCTTAAATTATCATTAAACCTCATTAAAAATCAGCTCCAGTGCCTTGAAAAAATATTCCTACTCCTTGAACTTTTTCAAAATGTTGTCTGTTTTATATGTTTTTCATGTGATAGAACAATACAAAATAGATCATAGCTGTGATGCATGGTTTACTCTGTATTTTACAAATAAAACCCGACACAAATAATAAATAAAACAGAATAGAAAAATCCTTTACTGTCCCACAGAGAGGGACATTCAGGTGCAACAGCAGTAAAATGACAGGCAATCCAAACATGTAGATTCACACGAGAGAATATTAAAAAACTCAAATAAGAATAATAAAATACCGTACAGTAAGGACAAAATTACAACACTAAAATACTGTGGTTATTAGAATATAAAAATAGCATCCTTAAGTCCAAGAAATGTGCAACTGAGCAGGATAATTGCATCAGGATTTGTGCATTAAAAACAAAACACTATTTACAAGAAGTGAAAATAAAACTGTACAAACAGAGATGAGCAATAAAAGCAGAAATGGCATTTGAAATAGTAAAACAGCAAATAACAGCAGGGATGTTGGGTTTATTGGGAGCAGTGATGGTTCTAGAGTCTAAGAGGTGCTGGGAGGTAGGATCTGCGATAACGCTCCTTCTTGCACCCAGGATGCAGCGGTCTGTAGCCGAAAGAGCTGTCCAGATCAGCAACAGCTGCATGCATGGGGAGGGAGACATTGTCCAACAGTGATGTCCTTCTGTCTCCCACCACCTGCACTAGGGGGAGGGGGCATCCTAGAACTGGCCTTGTTGATGATCTTATTGAAGTATTATTGGCCTACGTCACCGCCCCCCTCTGATGTGCATGTCGGGTGCAGACAGAGACGTGATCATGTCGTTCCCGTTCGACTTGACAGTCACCGTGTCTGGGGTGCGAGGAATGGATGTGGTGGGGGTAAAACCCACCGCTAATGGTGACAGGGGTAGCAGGAATATAAAAACCCGCTGAAATGGCAGCAGACGTAGTAGAAGGGCTGGGGGTAAACGATTATTTTTGCAACAATTATTTGGGTGATTATTTTATCGAACAGTCGACTATTCTAATGACTAGCAGCTCGTCACTTTGGTGATGCCAATTGGCCGTACGCCGACTCTTGTGACTAGATAGCTGTGATCTGTTAGCTGTAAGTTAGCTGCCGTTACCATTCATGCCAGCATTATATGCTATTTCTAACTAACGTTCGCTAAACACAGCTGTTTAGTCACTAGCTACTAGCAGAAGCCAAACACAGTTAGCTCGCACCACCAAAGTGCGCAGAGCTCAAGCACACGTTACACAATACAATACACTGCTAACGTTGCACAAACGTGCAATTAGTTTAGCAAACATTGGCGATAGTAACGTTAGTTACTTCTGTTCTCCGGCGTCACGAGTAACAATGGGAGGCCTCCGCTTCAGAGGTGTTATATGCCACGACTCATATGACGTATATCATGTGCGCCAGGGAAACAACAACAAATCGCCCACGCAAAATTTTTTTTAATAATAATAATCTTTGGGTGATTTCTGCTGGTATTGCATGGTGAATATTCGCATAAAGGGTGTTTTAAAAACCACCTGTCTCGTTTTTCAAAGAAGAAATAGTCTCTAGTTCTCCTAAAACAGATTCAACAGCCGCTTCTACGCGTACGTCCACCAGAGCGGCCATGTTTGTTTTCCTTTGCCTGGGCACTTGCTGCTGTCGTCATACCTGAACACGGGCCCATGCGCTCGCCCCAAAGTACAATGCTAACGAACCATGCTTGCTCAGTATGAGGGATTGCTGAAGGATTGCTGTGGTTGATTGACGCAATCTGCTGGGATTCCTTAAATAGGAAACTTTTTAACTGATTGGAATGTTTGTATAAATGTCTTGAAATGACTTCTTGTTAAGCGCCTTGAGATGACATCTGTTGTGAATCGGCGCTATATAAATAAACTAAATTGAATTGAATTGAACGATTGGTCCGAACCACCACTGGAGTCGAGTCAGACGGTTTAGTTGGAGCAGTACAAGATGCATTTTCATGGGTTTGGAAAAATCCAAATCTCGCGGGAATCCAGCTTGCAGCGCAAGGTTAACAAAACACTGGAAGGAAGATTAACATAACAGGTTAAAATATAAAAGTGAACAATGGATAAATATGGTATAAATATGGTATAGAGAAAACCCAGGAGAACTGCAGAGAAACATTCCTTTACGCTCCAAGTCATAATTATGTGCTACTCCGTTTCTGGTGGCGATGTGACAGAAGTAGAAAAGTTCAAGGGGTGTGAAAACATTTCATGGTAGCTTTGTGATCCATTCTCCTCCCTCCTCCGCCTACAGCTTGAATCGTTTTGCATTCAAAGCGTTTTGTCCTCTGAGTGTGAGCAGAAATAAGAACCCTCTCTGGATGGCAGCTGCAGACCCACATCCTGACAGGAACCGATGTGGGTCAGACTCTTATTGTGCGTCCTCTGCAAACGCGCCGGCCTGTAACGTCTTTTAGAAAGGGTAAATCAGCTCAGAGAGCAATTAGAAGGCCCAAACTGAACACACCGGCTTCCTGAGTATTACACCTGTGTTGTTCTGTTTGTTCGGACCTAAACGGGCTCTCAGCTTTAAGTATTCAGAAACTGGTTCAGTTGGTGGCCTGATCTGAGAAACTGGATCAGAGGTCTCACAGGACCTCTAGTTCTGAAAGTAAAGGCCGGTTGTTTTTAATTTAAAAATGACTTCTTGAAGTTCCATCAACTCCAGATGTGAAATTATTAACAGAACTGTAAAAATAAAGATTTTTAAATGAGGGATTTTCCTTTTTTTGCTTTTCTATATCTAACCTTGTTTCTTGTGAAGTTTTTCTTAAATAGGTTTTAACTCTGTGTGCTAGCCTGAGCTCTCAGTTTAGCTACTGTACACTCATACATAACTCAAGTCAGTTTATTTATATGTAACGCCGATTCACGACAGATGTCGTCTCAAGGCACTTTACATAAAAAAGTAATTTCAATACAATCATACAAACATTTCAATTAGTTTAAAGTTAATATCTTCCTTCAGGGCTTTCTGATGTTATTTAATCATTTTAGGCTTTGGGAAATTGAGTGATATCACCTCTATGATTATTAATGTGATGCAGAAGTCTTGAAAGTGCAGTTCTGATTATTTTGAGGGGAGAACACTTTCTGTATTTCCATATATTATGGTTTGGGCTGTGCAGTTGAGCAGTTTATAGACTGCTGATGGGTACATAATCCCTTGTTTGTATGTTTTTTGGATCTTTGGACAAAATCTGGGTGATTTTGCTGGTGAAAGTCACTCCAGCAGAAGACCATAAATGGCTTGGAGATTTCACTAGAAACACATTTAAACAAAAATATGCTGTTATTATGATTACTATAATTATGATGATTTTTCTCTAGTCTGATTTCTTTTGGTGCCCTACGTTTAGTGTGTATGATGGTACTGAATTGATACCAGAAGACACCATTGTCAGAAGTGGAAAAACTCTGAAGGATTAGCTTCATATGAACATTTCTCTGTCATGCTTTGCTATGCAGGCTCTCTGTCTGTACTGATGAAGGTGTAACTTACGTGTGGCTGCTAAAAGCTTAAAGTGCCGGACTTTGCAGGGGGCTGGGTCTTATTTTTCTGTGATTCACCTTATTTTACTAGCTGGGGGCGCTCAAGCACCTTGAAATGTCTCGTTGTGGATGGAATTTATAGCCTTGGATGATTTCTTAAGCAGTTGCACCTCTCAGGCAGATGGACTTGAATTATATTAGATGTGGTTTATTTTTCATGTTTGTAAAGTTTCACGGCAAAAAATTAACAGCAATAATTTTGGTTATTTAGCATGAATTTTGGTTATTTAACATGTGATAACAGAAAAATATGGGGTTCATTTTTCAAAGTCATATTTAAGTTGATGCTATTTATTCGTTTATAACTGTCACAGTTTCAAATTAAATATTTAGCTCCAAACTAAACATTTAGTGCAAAAGCTAAATGTTTAGTTTACAAATAAAATATTTAGCTTGCAAGCTAAATATTTAAGTTTACAAATTAAATATTTAAGTTTACAAATTAAATATTTAGGTAACAAGCTAAATATTTAGCTACCAAGTATACCAAAACTGGCTATAGCTAAAGACATAGCTTCGAAGTAAATATTTAACGCAGAGCTAAATATTTAGCTAAAATGCAAATTTACTTGCCAACAACTCCTGCTGCTGTAATTCCATCGGTAAACGTCTAAATTGGCGTTAGAACTGCTCATCCTACGTTCGAGCTGAAATGTTGGACATGTTGGGAGGAAAATAAACGATAATAGAAAGGTGAGATATTCTGTCTCGCCAGTGGTTTATATAGAGGTTCACAATAATCAGCTTTTATTGTGGTAGTCCACTTCCGCTTATCGGCCAGTAAATATGCATATTAGCAACATTTTTAGCTCTGAGCAAAATGTTTAGCTTGATGCTAAATCTTTAGCTAGCCAGTTTAGCTGTCCAGCTAAATATTTAGCTTCAAACTAAATATTTAGCTTGCTTACTAAGTATTTAGTTTGAAGTTAAATATTTAGTTTTTCAGATTAAATGTTTTGTTGACAAGCTAATTGTTTTGTTTGTTGCCTAAATATTTACTTTGGAGCTAAATATTTATTTTGTAAACTAAATATTTAGTTTTAAACTTAGATTTATAAATGAATAAATAACATGGACGTAAATATCACTTTAAAAAATGAACCCCCATTTTTCTTTCTTATGAACGGCTAAATAACCCAAACTATTGCTGTTAACCTTTTCACTGTGTAATTTACAAACCTCACGCCATACATGAAAAGCATTATTAGATATTTAGTGGCAGGATAGGAAGGAGAAGCTTTCTAAAACGTTGTTGTTGTCCCTCCAACTCCAGGCCTCGAGTGCTACTGCTCTCAGCCTCTCTGTTCCAACACGCCCGAATTAAATGAATGGTTTATTATGGTGAACTTGAGGTCATTCTGGAGCAGGCTAGATGCTCTTGAAGCCTGTAGACCCCTGAGTCTTCTTAAGAAAACTGGTACAATATTCCAGTTTATTGTGAATTATGTCGTATTTGCCGCTCTCCACGCCTTAAACGTAATTGTCCTCAGTGTTGACACTGAAGGCTTCGAGGCGGATTCAGAGAGACGTCTGTGGTCATAAAGGGTTTGCATCAGTAGCTCACGTTGGCGCTAATTCCAGTTAAAACTCATAGCGCCTACATCAGGCTTAATGAGTCAACACAGCTGTATGTCCTGCAGTGTTTTTGCAGGAGCTCACAATTTGCCAGAGGGTTAAAAACCATCATCATGCTGCAGCAGAAAGGCTAAAGATAGCTGCTCTTATTAAGCTCAGACTGAGGAGCAAACGATCCAGGTCAGAAACGCAGACTAATCAGGAACCTGACTCTAACATGTCAACAACAGAACAAAGAATATTCAAATAATCTGTGAAGTGACGCGTTCTATTTTATGTTTTTTACTGGTGGAAAGGATTAATAGTTTCTTTTGGCCCTTTTTTAAATTGAGTTTTCGGAGCAAACTCATCATGAATCACGCGGTACAGTTTTCACTTCCAGGGCAAAGCAAGCCCAAACCGTCACCCTTCCACCACCGTGCTTGAAAGTTGCAATGAAGTGCTTGCGCCGATATGCTGCGTCTGGAACAAACCTCGGTGTAACCATGCAGCGTTGCAGAACGGAATCCAGTGTTGTCCAAACATAATCTGGGGTCTAATTTAAAAAGCGGATTACGCACAAAACGGGGTCTGAATATTGCTTAAGTCAGTTTCTTCGCAAAAATTGTGATTTATAAAAAAGCAAAAAAGTGACGGATAAATGTACGCAACTTTAGGGAAGGCAAGACGTTTTTTTTGGGGGGGGGTTGCTATAGTAACAGTAGATCTTCAACATATTTTGGTGCTAAGCCATGTAATGATTTATAAACTAGTAAAATTATTTAGAAGTCTATTCTCTGACCTACAGGGAGCCAGTGTAAGGACTTTAGAACTGGGGTGATGTGCTCTACTTTCCTGGTTCTAGTGAGGAACACGAGCAGCAGCGTTCTGGATCAGCTGCAGCTGTCTGACTGACTTTTTAGGCAGACCTGTGAAGACGCTGTTGCAGTAATCAATCCGACTAAAGATAAACGCATGGATGAGTTTTTCTAGGTCCTGGTGTGACATCAGTCCTTTAATCCTAGAGATGTTCTTCAGGTGATAGAAGGCTGACCTTGTTATTGCCTTTAAGCACACTAAAGCCTAGTTTATACTTCTCCGTCTGCAGAGGTGCAGAGACACGGAGCACGATTGTCTGGCGACGCAAGGGCTCTCCAACACTCATGCAACAGAGCGCATGTTTGTGATTGGTCAGCCCGACATCGACCCAAGATCATTTCACCAGAACGGCGCTCTATAGTCGATGTGATGTCAGTGCAGCTTTTGGCCACTAGATGCTTTAAAGACCCTTTCCAAAGAAATTTGAATATCGTGGAATAGTTGATTTATTTCTATAATTCCATTCAAAACATTAAACGTCCATAGATTATAGATTCAGGGCCCACAACTTAAATGATTTCAAGTATTTAGTTGTTTATTTGTGCCTCCATCTCATAAAACCCACGAAAAGAGAACTAAACATGGAGAAGCAGCTTTCAGTTTCTATGCTCCCCTTATCTGGAACAAACTTCCTGACGAGTGTAGAGCTGCTGAAACACTGAACTGCTTTAAATCGAGACTAAAAACCATCTGTTTAGAATTGCCTTTGAGTAAATGCTTGATGTCATATGTATGAAATGTGTTCATGCTCTCTTGCTTTTTTTATCTTTCTCTTGCTTTAGTGTATAATGTGTAATGTGTGTTTCTTTTACTATTAATTTCCAAAGTTATATTCCATGTCTGTTTTTTATTTTTTTTAATTTATTTACCAAATCATGTAAAGCACCTTGAATTACTCTGCTGTTGAAAGTGTGCTATACAAATAAAATTGCCTTGCCTTGCCTTGATTATACCTCATAGATTCTCAATGGGGGTTTAGGTCTGGCGAGTTGGATGGCCAGTGAAGCACTGTGATGGCACCATGGGCATCAAACCAGGTTTTGGTGCTTCTGGCGGTATGGGCAGGGACCAGGTCCTGCTGGAAGACGAAAAATCTGCACCTCCATACAGATCCTCAGCAGAAGGAATCATGAAGTCCTCTTAAACATTCGGGTAGACTGATGCAGTGACCTTGGATTTAAGAAAGCAGAGTTTACCAACACCTGCACCGGACATTGCACCCCAAATCATGACTGGCTGTGGATATTTCACACTGGACCTCAGACAGCTTGGGTTCTGTTCCTCACCCGTCGTCCTCCAAACCCTTGGACCTTGAAATGAAAGGCACACTTTTCTTTCATGGGAAAAGAGGACCTTGGACCATTGGCCAACAGTCCAGTCCTTCTTCTCCTTGGCCCAGTTGAGACGCGTCTGAATGTGGTGGTTTTTGAAGCTGTGACTCTTTCTGGATCTCTGCCAGATTCAGGAATCTTCTCTGTTTGATAATCCGCTGAAGCCCACGGTCAGCTCTTCTGCTGGTGCCTCTTCTCCTGCCACATTTTGTCCTTCCACTAGACTTTCCATTGATGTGCTTGGACACAGCACTCTGTGAACAGCCAGCCTCCTTAGCTATGAACTTGTGGCTGCCCCATCCTATGGAGGGTATTAATGATGGTCTTCTGGCCAGTAGTCAAGTCTGCAGTCTTCCCCATATTGAACCAAACTGAAGCAATTTAATGACACCTGGGAAAACCTGTGCAGGTGATTTGACTTTAGTAGATGAGTCGTGTGTGAGACTCAGTTTAAAACATTCATGCCCTGTAAAATTTGGGGATGATTTCTTCACAGTTTTCTAATTTCTTGAATTCCTGTTTTCGTGGGTTTTATGAGCTGGAAGCCCAAATTATGTACAAAAAAACAACTAAATATTTGAAATTGTTCAAGTTGTGGGCCCTAAATCTATAATCTATGGAAGTTTAACGTTTTGAATGGAAACATTGAAATAAATAAACCTATCCATGATATTCAAATTTTTTGGAAAGGTTCTGTATATAGCAAGGCCAGTTTACAAGTTTACAAGCTACAGTAAATCAACTGTAGTCGACCAGAGACGTCACTGCAATGGTAGGCAGACCCGCCAGAAAAGGTCTACACCCCCCTGCTGTCCGGGAGGGGAATTGCTTCGCAACAACTTAGAAGTATAAAAGCAAAACATCTTCGTGAATACGTGTGTGTGTGTGCACACGGAGGAGCATAAACTAGGGTTAAGGACTTTGCTGCTTACGCACACTTTGGACAACGAGGACACTGGCAGTGCAGCCGGTGAGATGGAAACATGGTGAATTTAAGACACATTTTCAGATTAGTTGACCCTCTCAAACACACACACAGTAAGTCCACCCCGCCGGTGGACCCGGTGTTGGCGCTACCGACCCTCTTTACCTTTGTTTGTCTCGTCAAACTCTATTTTCGTCTTTTAACGCGAAGCACTTCGGTCGCCTCTTAGCCGAGCAAAGCTCTATATAGATAAACATTGACTGATTGAAATGAGACGGTTTTCCGTGCCTCCCACATTGTGCGCTCTCTCTCTACGCCTCTCTATTGCCATGGTTACCCGTGAAACAGCCCCCGTATCAGTCGTCTTAAGTCTGTGCAGAATATTCACCAGGCACTTTGCATTGACTGTTTATGGCAGAAAGCGGGTGTGTAGGAGGCGGGATCTGATGCAGAAACACCTGAGCACATTTCCAGGCAGAGTGGGATTTATAAAGCGGGAATTGCGTGCTGCTGTGCGTACTCAACGTTTGATTGAAAAGAAAATGACTCTTTGGAAAGTTTTATAAATGAGACCCCTGGAGATAACAAACCATGTTTTTTTTCATCACAACTTGACTTAGGTTATAGCAAAGCAATGCATGCTGGGATCAGTCAGGTCCATGTAAAAACAAACATGGTTCCTTCCATCATGGTCCAAAATCTCCTCTCTGGTCTCCTTTGTCCCAGAAGTCTTGTCCTTCATCCAGATGCAGCTCTGCTGACCTCAGTCCTGCCGCCATCTTGTTTCCAGAGAGAAGAGGCTTTCATCTTCAACCCTTCCAAGCAGCCATGCTTTTTTAGGGTCACGACCTTTAACCTTTGACCCGCTAACTGAGGCCTGTTGAGCCTGAGATGGAGCTCTTGGGTTTCTGGTCGTTTCTCTTAGCTTCCCGCTCTGACCTTTCGGCAGCTGGCCGAGATGTTTTTCTTTCTGGACAAGGATGGACTTCAGATGGTCTGGAGATGACCTTTGACCCTTCCCAGAATAATTAGCAGCAACAGGTGCTTCTTATAAAACCATTCCTGGTGTCTTTTCACCTTGGTGTTGTGTTTAACGCCCACCTGTATGCTCCAGAGCAGCAAAAGAGACAAAACCACAGATACGTTCTGTGGTGGTTACCTGTGAAATGTTTGTGGACAGAGTTAGAAGAAGAATAATCCCTTATTCGTTACCTGCACTCATGTATATATCAATCTGTTTAGCATATTATATTTTTATTCTTATTTAAGTGTTTGTCTTTTTGTTCTCGTATGTTTGCAAAAAGTACCACAGCAATTTCCTAATGTTGTAAACCTGCCCAACATTTGGCAATAAACCCTTTCTGATTCTGATTATTGTCACACAAAGGGGAAAATTCAGCTGTGACAGCAGCAAAGTGACAGCTAATGAAAGCATTCAGATTCACACAAGAAAAGAATATCGGGTTAGAGCTGCTGAAACAGGCAGCCTGCTCGCACGGCGCTGCAAATGTGAGATTTATTGTTCCTTATGTCTTCTAGCTAACAGGGAACGTGGCTGAGCTGCGGATTTTTAGAGGAAACGGTAGAATGGGGCTGACTAATTCCCTCCATTGAAGGAACAGGGCGGCCTTGACGTAGCCGGGACATCCAGCTCATTTTTTTTGTCCTGTCTGGATTAACCTGAGTGAGCTGGGGGGGGGGTAAGAGGTTTATAATCCACCCATTCTCTAACAGCTGTGACGCTCCTTGCTTTCCCTGTCTCTGACTCAGCTCCTCACCTTCGTTCTGTCGTCCGAATCAGACGTGATAATCCATCGATTTCAGATTAAATCTGTGCCACCAGAGCGTCACGGTTCAGCCGGCCTTTAGCTGGGTCAGAGTCTGTTCCCTTTTCCGCTCTGTGCACCTCAGACTTCATCTGCAGGAATACTCGGATGACTCTGCGGTCGTTAGCTGGATCAGAGATGGACAAGAAGCTGAGTCCAACAAATCGAACCTTTAATTTGAGAATATTCATTCTGAGGGGGGAAAAAAATCACATTTTAAGATCCAACTCCTTTAACAAAACCATGTGAAACCCTCTTTATCCAACAGGGCGGCACTTACAGTACAGGGCTCCATGATTTCTAAGGTACAGAAAACAGGGACTGAGGAATTAGGTAAACAAAGTGGAATCGACTATAAAACCCAGAATCTCGTAGAATCCGGTCATATCAGTGTGCGAGGAAATATATATAATCGTTTCTTGGGTATTTTGGCCGCTGCAGCCCCCCTGTAACTGTTTCCTGTCTAGGCGCTGCTCAGTCAGCTGCTGCAACGAGCCACCCAGAAACTCATCAGAAACGCCTCCAAAGAATCCAAAAGAAATTTAAAATTTAGCAGCGGGATGGAATACATATGGATGGTGAGGACAACGTTTATTTCCAGACCCTCAAAGCAACAGTAAGTAAGTTTTGCTCTCTGGGTCCCCCTACAGTTGGGAAAAATGTCTTGTTTTCTACTACTGTCATAAAATCTGTTATGGTTACACCAGGGGATTCACATTTACAAGCGATACCCTCTAACGTTACAGATTTGCACGTCTTGGGCAGCCTTTGTGTCAAATGTCTTCATCCCAGGTACATTTTCTATATTTCAGCATGTCATATGTACGGCGGCGTAGAGCTGTCAGCCATATAATAAAGAAATTAGACCGTATCACGTTATAACGTTATTGTAAACACGTGAAAACCACTTGAAACTAAAACGTTGTGACGTGATACGGTCTAATTTCTTTATTATATGGCTTACAGCTCTGTTCTGACGATCTGTGCTACCTCCTCAGAATGTCCTACCGTAGCGCGCATCTGTCGGTGCTACACCTTGAAAAGTATGTTTACATGCTGAAAACAACAACTGTTAGCTTTGATGTTAAACGTAATCATCGGAAGATATTTTTCAAGTGACTGGATCGAAGTGGCAGTTTAGCAGTAATGCCTAACATAGCAAAAAATAATAATAAATAATGAAAACTTTTATTTCAATCCACAGAACATGCTACCCGTTTAATATAAAGCTAAAACTAGCACTAAAAACCTTGATCAGAATATCCTACCTGTTAAATAGGCCTATAGATGAATAGCACATTCTGGAAAAGCAGCTAATGAATATATACCAAGCCAGTAAGACGTAGAGCAGTATTATTACTCCAAAATATTAAAATGTAGTAGCCTATGATCATAAGCACAAATAGCCCGCAAAATACACCGCATTTATTGTACGACTTTAATTAATGGGACTTGTTTACATGCAGTGTAACGATATCACAGAAGTGAAACTAACATACAAGGGCTGTCATGTAAACTTGAAACTAGTAGCTTAAGGAAAGCCTTAAAATATTTTGAATAAAAATTAGCCAGTAATAAAATAATTTGAATAAAACTCACTGTAAACTTCAAAGAAATAAAACAGATGAAATGGATCTTCCAGGTAGGAATTCTTGATGACAGATTTGCTGAGTAAGCGAATTGTGACGTAACATCGAAATGTGCATGCGGGTCGCATAGATAGTCGGAACACCGGCGTACAGATGAATACAATTTCGGCTCCATCATGATGACAATTGTTCAAGCTACCTGCTGCTAGGTATCTTCCATTTATATGTACCTGCCGAGTATGCTCCACCCAGAGAGCCTTGCAGGACGCTCCACCCAGAGAGCCTTGCAGGACGCTCCACCCAGAGAGCCTTGCAGGACGCTCCACCCAGAGAGCCTTGCAGGATGCTCCACCCAGAGAGCCTTGCAGGACGCTCCACCCAGAGAGCCTTGCAGGACGCTCCACCCAGAGAGCTTTGCAGGATGCTTCACCCAGAGAGCCTTGCAGGATGCTCCACCCAGAGAGCCTTGCAGGATGCTTCACCCAGAGAGCCTTGTAGGACGCTCCACCCAGAGAGCCTTGCAGGATGCCCTACCCAGAGAGCCTTGCAGGACGCTCCACCCAGAGAGCCTTGCAGGACGCTCCACCCAGAGAGCCTTGCAGGACGCTCCACCCAGAGAGCCTTGCAGGACGCTCCACCCAGAGAGCCTTGCAGGACGCTGCACCTACCGGCTTTTGTGAAGCCGGCCGTAAAGCAAGTCGCATTTGAACTATTAAACCGCTACCCGACGACCCAAAGTGACATAGTGCTGTTATGGCCGATAGAGGGCCGCAAAGCCAATGCAGAAGTGCCGTTTCACCCTGTTATGAGATGATCAACCACTGACACGATTTCGTAAACATTATTTTAAGGTAAAAAAAACTCTTTAGTGTTGCTTTAAGGAAACACCTGATGACCAATCGGAGTGCAAGAGTCACATCGGAAACGGAAAGAAAAATCTCGCTAGCGCGTCTGCAGACGTTCAAAGCAACCAGTAGAAGCGAGACGTGAGATTATTGGAGGTTTTCTGTGTAAAATCAGTTCCTGTAGATAATTACGCTTTCTTTAGGATAATCATTTTCAGTTTTCTTGAAGAGGCCCCCAGATTTTTATATCATTGGGTCTTTGGAAGAGAAACAGGCCCACAGCATCACAGATCCTCCACTGTACCAAACAGTGTTAATGATGGAAGAAAGCACTAGCTTTTACCAGCTTTTTTCTTGTAGCGTTTGCTTGTGAAATTCAACGCATTTTTCTTTCTTGAATAAGTTCTCGTCTTTCCCAATTTGAAGAGTGGCTAAGTGAAACTTGCCTCTGCGGCACTAAAGAGTCAATAAAAGTTCCTCGAAACTCCAATAAACGGTAAAAGTAAAGTACACGTATAAGAACGCTTGTTGTTTTGTTTGTTTGTTCTTTATAGGTGTTTACAAGGAGTGCCTATAGAGGACGTTGTATGTCATGCAAGCAATTATGAACGCTGCAGACGTGGACATAAATCAATATTATTCATGCGTGTCAAGGAAAATTATGTTTGTTGTAATTTTTCACGAGTTCTGCAAAAAAAAAAAAGTAATTGCGCTACTTTTCTTTTTAAAAACGTCAACAATTTCAAATTTTTGTAAAGCTGCCAAAACTTTTAAAAGGGCGTGAAGGTGGCTGAGTTTGAAAGATCTCCTCTGAACATGTTTGTTTTCCGTCTCCACAGTTTACAGGACTGAGCGTGACCAGCGGGGCCGACCAGATGGTGGCGCTCCACACGTCCTCTCAGGACGACGTCCTGCTGTGTCTGCAGCAAGGCGAGCTGTGCCCCAACCAGGACCGAGTGGGAGAGCTGGTGGGAGCTCTGGTGGACCACTTCACACGGTGAGTCGCAGCTTGTTTCGAGCTCAACGTGACTCCTCTGCTGCTCTTCCAACCACGACCCTCATCAGTTTAAAACGAACCTGAAAATGATTCCACATTATTGTTTTTTAATTGTGTGACAGAAATACAGGCTTCAGCTTTCTGCAACTTTCTCCACAGTTTTCCCAAAACCATCCGATGCTCTCTTGTCGGTGATTCGTTTTTTTTTTCTTTAGGAGACGAAAATTTTGCTTCTGCAAACCCATTCTGCAGTTTACTCACATCACCAATCATTTGCTTGATCTTCTGTTTCTGTTTCTGGAGAATAAAAACCCGCGGACATTCTCATATAATAATATTTTTTCTCCCAAACACTTGGTTTTATTGGCCGTCTTCATCCAGGTTTTGTTTCCGGTTTGAAACCATTCCTCTGTTTTCCACAACCGTGTAGATTAGAGCTAAAGGTAAAGTGAACAAGCCCACTGGAAGGTGGTTAGGAGAGGTGAACGCACTGCAGCCAAAGACATCGTGTGCAAATGCTTTGAAAAAACAACGGGTGGATATACGTTTTAGCTCGTGATCAGATACAAAGATCGGTGCAAATTGTTGGAGTCACTTTCCTAGACCTAATCAGAGTGTTTATGTCTGGGTGTAGGACAGTTTGTGAATAAAATAAAAGGAGCAGTTTGCTTTTTTTGTGCAGAGAAAGTCCGTAAACACAACAGCTTTACATAAATCCGATTTATCACCTTCATGTGTGAGTCCCGCTCAGAATAACTGCAGAGTAACAACTCAGCTCCTCTGACGTTCATCACAGGTGTCATAAATCCGAGTCCCTCTCGTCTCTGCTGGACTTGGGCGGTGCTGGTTTTCACGCCTTAGCAGACTGATTCGGTGTCTTGTGGTAAGTGCTTCCTGCTGAGGCAGCGTTCAGCCTGCAGCAATAATCCTCTAAAACCTGCCAGCTCGGCAACAAGCGAGGAAACGCGAAGCAACACACGTTCTGTTGGAATTTGGTTTTTAGTTTTAATTTACTCAAAATAATTAATCTGGAGCTTTGCAGTTCCTTTCATGGCAGCAGGATGGAGAAATGATTTATATTCTGATGTGATGTTTAGTCAAACATACAGTGAGTAACCTAAGTATTTGAACACCCTGTGATTTTGTAAGTTCTCCCACTTAGAAATAATAATAAAAAAAAAGAAATTATGGAGGGGTCTGAAATTCACATTGTAGGTAGATTTCCACTGTGAGAGACAGCATTTTCTTTTAAATTCGGGGAATCCCATTTTCTGATTTTTAAAAAATGTAGTATAATTCTGTATTTTAGAGCTGCACATAAGTATTTGAACACCTGGCAATCAGCAAGAGTTCCCGTTACTCTGCCTTTAATTCAAATTCAATTCAAAATACTTTATTGATCCCAGAGGGAAACTAAGTGTTGGTATAGCTCATATAATTAATTCTTTAAGGAGTTGTTGTAGATGATGATGGCTGTGGGCAGGAAGGATTTTCTGTAGTGGTCTGTGTTGCAGCGAAACTGAAGATGCCTCCGACTGAAGACGCTCTGTTGTTGTATGACTGTCTCATGAAGAGGATGCTCAGGGTTGTCCATATTTTTTTTGATTTTATGAAGAATCCTTCTTTGCATCATCATCTCCAGATGTTCCACAGTCGTCCCAAGAACAGAACCAGAACCTTCTTTATCAGGTTGTTTAGCCTTTTTAAGTCCCTGGCTCTGATGCTGCTACCCCAACAGATGACGGTTGAAGAGATTACACTCTCCACAACAGACTTGTAGAAGATCTGCAGCATCTTGCTGCAAACCTTGAAGGACCTAAGCTTCCTCAAGAAGTCCAGTCTGCTCTGTCTCTTCTTGTAGACGGTTTCACTGTTCAGTCTCCAGTCCAGTCTGTTGTCAAGGTGAACTCTGAGGTATTTATATTCCTCAACCACCTCCACTTCTTCTCCCATGATGGAAACAGTGTTTGACTTATCCCTGTTTCTTAAAAAGTCCACCTCTACTCCACTTATTAATCTAAATCAGTAGCACCTGTCTGAGCTCATTAAAGACACCTGTCCACCCCACAGTCAGTCAGACTCCAACTACTACCATGGGCAAGACCAAAGAGCTGTCAAAAGACACAGAGACAAAATTGTAGACCTCCAAAAGGCTGGAAAGGGCTACGGGGCAATTGCCAAGCAGCTTGGTGAAAATAGATCAACTGTCGGAGCAATTGTTAGAAAATGGAAGAGGGTAAAGACGACTGTCAGTCTCCCTCGGACTGGAGCTCCATGGAAGATCTCACCTGGTGGGGGTATCACTGATGATAAGAAAAGGTGAGGAATCAGCCCAGAACTACACAGGAGGAGCTGGTCAATGACACGAAGAGAGCTGGGACCACAGGTTCAAAGATTACTGTCGGTAGAACACTACGTCGTCATGGTTTAAAATCATGCATTGCACCGAAAGGTTCCCCTGCTCAAGTAATCACATGTCCAGGCCCGTCTGAAGTCTGCCAATGACCATCTGGATGATTCAGAGGAGGCATGGGAGAAAGTCATGTGGTCAGATGAGACCAAAATACTGTAGAACTTTTTGGTCTAAACTTCACTCACCGTGTTTGGAGGAAAAAGGAGGACAAGTTGCGTCACAAGAACACCTTCCCTACTGTGAAGCACGGTGGTGCAAAAATCATGCTGTGGGGCTGCTTTTCTGTGAAGGGGACAGGACGACTGCACTGCATTAAGGAGAGGATGAAAGATTTTGAACAACAACCTCCTTCCCTCAGTCAGAGCATTGAAGATGGGTCGTGCCCGGGTCTTCCAACATAACAATGACCTGAACCACACAGCCAGGATAACCAAGGAGTGGCTCCATAAAGAAGCATATCAAGCCAGTCTCCAGACCTAAATCCAACAGAAAATCTTTGGAGGGAGCTGAAACTCTGCGTTTCTCAGCGACAGCCCCGAAACCTGACAGATCTAGAGAAGATCTGAGTGGAGGAGTGGGCCAAAATCCCTGTTGGAATGTGTGCAAACCTGGTCAAGAACTACAGGAAACGTTCGACCTCTGTAACTGCAAACAAAGGCTTCTGTACCAAATATTACCACGGCTTTTTTTCAAGTGTTCAAATACTTATGTGCGGCAATAAATTCAAATACAAATAAATTCTTTAAAAATCAGACAATGTGTTTTCCTGAATTTAAAAAGAAATGCTGTCTCTCACAGTGGAAATGCACCTACAATGTGGGAGAACTTGCAAAATCTCAGTGTTTAAATACTTCTGTTCCTCACTGTATGTAAACTCTCTCCCCAGCATCGTATCTAATAGCTTGGTCAGCTGACTCACGTCGATGCATCATCAGCTCCCACTTTGACGAGTCTTTGTCCTGCTGAGCAGAGAGCCCTGATTCGGCTTTTGTTGGTTTTATGAGTGGGTGACCTGCAGCAGCTGCAGCGGCCGTCTCAGAGGGGAGTCGACCTTTGCAGCTCATCGCTCGTCATTGTGCCACCATCTGCACGAATGCAGGGGTCGCGGCCTCTGCTGGGAGACTCATAGGACGGAGCTGAAGCTGGAGGGGGAGCTGAGCTTAAAGAGTGTGTGAGCATGTGGGGAGAGAGGATGAAGGAGGAGGATGACGACGACGACGACGAAGCGCAGAAAGCCTCCGCTGCGCTTCCTTCTGTCTGGACATCAGAAGTCCGACTCTACACACTACGTCGTTTTAGGTTGAAGCTTAGCCGTCAGACAAACTTTCATGTCCCTTTTAATCCACCAAATAAAAGCTTCAAAAGTCACTTTCAAGCAAAATTAACAATTAAAAAATGTTGTTTTTCCATCCGTGTTTGGTATTAACGCATGTAACGCTGCAGTTGTGAAAGCAGAAACAACTAAATAGCAAAATAAACAAGTAAGGATAGAAAAATAACAAAAGGCATTGTAGTGAAGAAAAAACTTTCCATCCATTGTCTACAGTAACAGCATCTTTACAGGTCTACCTAAAAAATCAATTAGGAAACTGCAGCTCATCCAGAACTCTGCTGCTCGAGTTCTCACTAAGACCAAAAAGTGGAGCACATCAGTCCAGCTCTGAGGTCTTTACACTGGCTGCCTGTCTGTCAGAGGATAGACTTCAAAGTTCTGCTGCTGGTCTATAAAACTCAGAATGGTTTAGGACCCAAATACATCGGTGATCTCCTGACCCAGTATGAACCTACTCGACCCCTCAGGTCATCTGGATCCGCTCTTTTATCAGTTCCCAGAGTCAGAACCAGACATGGAGAAGCTGCGTTCAGCTTCTATGCTCCACATGTCTGGAACAAACTCCCAGAAAGCCTCAGATCAGCTGAAACACTCAGTTTATTTAAATCCAGGTTAAAGACCCACCTGTTCTCAGCTGCTTTTGATTAGATTTTTATTCTAAGTTTTAAATCTGCACGGCTTCTTTTAAGATAGATTTTTTTTTGGTTCATTTTAATTCATGGTTTTTATTCCTGTACTTTTGCTTTTTCTGCACCCTGCTGTAATGCTTTTGATGTTTTATGTAAAGCACTTTGAATTGTCTTGTAACATGAATTGTGCTATACAAATAAACCTGCCTTGCCTTATGAATGCCGCGTTCGCACGAATCTCCCTGTTCATACGAACTCTGGAGTTTGTAGACATTTATGGAGAGATGTATAGTTTCCTACAGCCTTATTATGAAGTTGGTACGGCTGCAGCTCAGTTCACTAAAGCAACTTGAGGCATTCTTGAGAAAATGAGGTGATTTTCTGCTAACTATAGCTAGCTTTAGCTAACTGTAGAGTTTTTATGTTCTTCTTAAAGGTGCCTAACGGCAACCGACGGTTGGTAACCAGTTGACATGAAAACGTGTTGTTCTGTAACACCGGGAAGCAGAGGTGTTCCCAAACTGGAGGTTCGACAAACGTAGCGTGCATTCAAGCTCCTTCTCTCGCTTAGAAGAGTCGCCGGTTTTAACGTCTGCTAGCAGGAGGCTGGGCTGGATGTGTTTTTTAAGAGCCGCAAATATTGCTTCCATGTGGAAACTCGGTACGCCTTTGTGTCGTATCGAAGATTCGGTACCTAAAAATCAGAATAGGGATACATGTACCGTTACAGCCCTACTATAGCTAATAGTTGGTATTGTACATTTAAAAAAAAGAAAGGCCAATTGAGCGTTTTCCTATCATCACCATTCAAATCCCATATTAAACAGGTTTCTAGGATTTCCTTCTTTCACCTCTGGAATATTGCTAAAATTAGAAACATCCTGTCCAGGAGTGATGCTGAGAAACTAGTCCATGCATTTGTTACCTCAAGGCTGGACTACTGTAATTCTTTACTATCAGGAAGTCCACAAAATGCCATTAAAAGCCTTCAGTTGATCCAAAATGCTGCAGCAAGAGTTCTGATGAATATTAAAAAGAGAGATCACATTTCTCCTGTTTTAGCTTCCCTTCATTGGCTCCCTGTTAAATCCAGAATAGAATCTAAGATCCTCCTTCTTCCATATAAAGCCCATAATAATCAGCTCCATCATCCATCAGAGATCTAATTGGTCCATATGTTCCTAACAGAGCACTTCGCTCTCAGACTGCAGGTTTACTGCTGGTTCTGCTGGAGGTTTCTTCTTGTTGAAGGGGAGTTTTTCCTCTCCACAGTCGCTACATGCTTGTTCAGTACGAGTCAATGACTCGATGTTGGAACACTCTAAATGTACACAACCATCGCTCACAATGACCCAGTATGTCCTACATCTGCTTACCCTGGTTATTTCTGTCTTTCCTGTAGTGAAAGGCGAAGCCAACCTGAGGGATCGGGCTTTTTATTTAGTCTTCTCAGGGTTTACTGACTATTAATTAGACTCCTGAGGATGCTTAGAAAATTAAATGGTTTTTCCCTCCTCAGCTGCTTTCCTTTCCTTGACACGTCAAAAACTGGTGACATTTGTTTAAAAGCTAGAAAGAGTGATTTATTCTAACATGATTTATCGTCTCTTTGTTGCCGGAAGCCCGGCCTCCTCGGCCCTCTGCAGGTTGCAGATGGCTGATTTCAGGGGGGTTGATGTTCACGGTTCGAAACTGTGGAGTGATTTGTGACTCCCGGCGCTTCATCCTCGTCTCTTTGTCTCAGACAGCTGCGACTGAATCTGTGAGGCCGTCTCGCTTCACGGAGCGCGCTCCGGCATGCTCGGTTCTGCAAAACTGGGTCAAGCGAAGGCAACGTTGGCACAGGAGGTAAAATCTGACTTCAAAGCTGCTGGGTGTTGTCAGAAGACGGCGTGTAGACGAGCTGTCTGCTTCGTTGTCACTTTACAGTCGTTTGTTGTTGCCTCCGCGGCGCGGCGAGTGTTCCTCCTCTTCTTACCGTGTTCTGATCCGCCTCATCCATTCACCCCGGCTCTCCCGACTGTCAGTATGTCTGCTGGGAGAGGAAGAGGGGTGTGTTTGTGTGTTTTCGGTGGTGGTGGACCATCTGCTGGGACAGCTGGGGGGTCTGTGAGCGGGACTCAAAGCAGGATTTAAGGTTTGATCGGCTCTCCCCTCAAAGGCTCAGAAGCTTTCTTTAATCGACAGCCAATTTAGGAACTCAATTACTGAAACAATTAAATTAAATACCCCTCAGGTTGAGCTACAGTGTTTTGGCTGTAATAAAAATCTTCACATTTTTAAAGACAAAGTAAAATAATTATACTTTTTTTTTTAGCTCATATGAGAGAAATTATCTATTAGTTTCTTTGTTTTTGAAAAAATGTTTGTTAGAATTCAAATTAGGGATGTAAGAAAATATCGATACACCGATATAACGCAATATTTTATTTCCCGATATATCAATATTCAAAACAAAAATATCGATTTTTTTTTTTAAGGGTTTCAATGGAACCATTAGTGATGACAGTAATTTTTGTAGTAAAATTAAAAGTATAACTGGTACTTTGTGGCTGTTTTCACCTTCTTTGTTCCAGTGGATGAACTAGATCTAGTAATAACTGGATGTGTTAAAGTATGAAACGGGTTGGAGTGTTTAGAACGCTGTGACGGTTTTCCTACTGTTAAATTTAGTTTTAAAAATCTGAATAAATTGTCTTACTCATAGTATCGAGATATATCATATCGTCTCCCATGTATCGCGATACATATCAGATTTACCATATTTTTGCCAATACACATCCATAATTCAAATAGAAAAGTAGCTTGAGCCAACAAGCCAGCTTTACACATCTTAAACCCTACCTAAAACTAATTTGTAGTAAAACAGTTCCAGTGAGGGTAACTAAATTTTGAGCCGTGACTCATTTTAAGCTGAATGTTGACTTAAAAAGAGAGCGAGAACAACGAGTTTAACTTCGATTTTCAAGCGCTCAAAGCGCACAGGGTTCTGTCCATGATGGTTTTGGACAGAATCCGTAACGAAAGGTCCAACTCTCACCGGAAACAAGTCCAACTAACTTACTGCTGGCAATGTGGCCTACACTCTGACATTAGCCGTACAGGGACTTAATGACCCATATCAGGGGCCCCGGTGCCCCATGCTCCCAGAGTACCCCCCGAGGGACACAGTCGAACGCCTTCTCCAAGTCCACAAAACACTAGACTGGTTGGACAAACTCCCATGCACCCTCCAGGATCCTGCTGAGGGTGTGTTTATTTATGTATATAAATATATATTAGGGATGAGAATTTAACGAGTTAATTGCGATTAACTACAGAGGAATTGAAGCGTTAAAAAAATTAAACGCATTTGATTGCGGTTTGCATTCCAATCAAGGCGGAATGTTAGTCTATGCACGATTTCCTGGTACATAGATTACAATGATGAACATGTCAGAGCTAGCTACCCACATAAAGTAGGGCGACCAACCGTCCTCTTTTACCAGGACGTGTCCACTTTTCACCTTTTCTTAGATTGCTGAAAACGTCCGGGTTTTCTTCGTTGATCGGGGTACTATACTTAAACTTACTGGTGTGATGCATGCAGTACGACAGACTTTCTCTCATGTGACGCCCTCCCCGATCTGCTGCCTAGTGCCTGGTTCTGAAGTTTGTTATTTAACTATTCATTCTTACCACATGGAGAATGCACACTTTAAATATGTTAAAGTCAAAAGTTTTGGCCCAGTTCTGAAAGTATTTCATATTATAGTATTGGGACGAAGAGATTAAAAATGCAACAATCTGCAGCGAGAAGCCTGAGAAGCCTCTGACTCATGGGCGGTTTTAGACAGGGGCCAGCGGGGGCCAGTGCCCCTGTAGAACTGATCCTGGCCCCTCTTATGGCCCCTGTACTGCAGAAATAATACTTAATCAATTTCTTATAATGATTGGGTACATAAAGTATGACAAAATCATCTCTTGGACCGACTTCATTTCTTACCTTTAAGGTTTTAATTTAACAATTAGTTAGAAATTAATGTGTTACACTTTTAGCTTCAGCCATATTGAGTTTCACCTGCTGGATCAGGAGCCACAAGAGTCTCTTTGGCGTATCTAATATATTAAAGAATGACTTATTGAAATATTGTTTCATTCTTTTGTTTTTTGCCCCCATGAACAAACCCTGCCCCCCCTGGTAAATTTGGTCTAGAACCGCCACTGCTCTGACTGAAGACACTGTTGTTGTAGGATAGTCCCATGAAGAGGAAGCTCAGGGTTGTCCAAAATTAAGTTAAACAGTCAGCTTTACATTCAGAAAATGATGACCAGTTGGTTTGCCTTAGCAACTGGCTAAAAGATAAATCGGTTAAAAGGGCCGCATGTAAATGTGATAGTGGAGTAAAAAATAAAAAGTTCTATAGATCTCTCCTGTATTTCCTTAAAACGAAAGAGCAACAGGTTCTGATTTTGTTCTTTATTCACACTGAAAATTGTACTTTTTCAATCATATTTAGGAATGTTAATTAATCATGATTAATTCACAGCTACCCTATGATTAATTACATTAAAGTATTTTCCGGTTGACAGCCCTCTCTCTCTCTCGCTCGCTCTCTCTCTGTCTGTCTGTATATATGCGTGTGTGTGTGTATATACAGTGGCTTGCAAAAGTATTCGGCCCCCTTGAACTTTTCCACATTTTGTCACATTACAGCCACAAACATGAATCAATTTTGTTGGAATTCCAGGTGAAAGACCAAAACAAAGTGGTGTACACGTGAGAAGTGGAACGAAAATCATACATGATTCCAATTTCTTTTTAAGTGGGGTGTCCGTATGTATGTATGTATGTATGTATGGATGTATGTATGGATGGATGTATGTATGTATTTTTATTTATTTATTTGTGTGTGTATGTTTGCAAATTACTGGAAGCAAATCTATGTTTCCTGAGAAAACTCTGGGGTCTAGCATAGAGCCCTGAGGGACTCCGCCTAGTCAAAACTCTCATCATTTAGACTGAAGCAGCTTTTACAGATTCTGAAAAGCCTAGTGGTTCCGGTTATCCGGAAGGCAGCTGTCGGTTCTAAAAACACCAGAAAGAGACACCATTAGTGAACAACAACAAACAGTTTGTCTTTATTTCTTATTCCCATCATAATTCCCTCTTCCTCCTCCCAGAGACTCCTCACTTTCTCTCTAGCAGGTTCTGCTCCTCGACATCAGCAGTTTAATTTATAAATATGGAAAGACCTGCTTCTGTGCTGCATTAATACCCGTCTTCTGGGTCACCCCTCCCTTCCCAGAGCAGGAGGAGGAGAAAGTATGATTTCATTTACCCCAAAACAGACGAAAGGACTCGTGTGATGTCCAACGAGAAGCACACACACACAGACCTGATACTGAAGTCGAGGGCTTGATGACTTTATGTTTTGACCTTGACAGTTTGATGGACAGAAAAAGGTGTGGGAAAATCAAGCTCCTTTCATTTCTAAATTAATTTTTAGGTCATTAAAAACGTCATCCTGGTGCTGAAATAGCCCCCTCTGCCATTTCTGTCCCTCAGCGTCTGTCCTCGATGTTTTCGTCTCGTTGTCGGTCTTCTCCTTCTGCAGCGAAGGCTGTCCCTCCTCAGGAGCCCTGCCGGCTCCTCATTTTTATTTTACAGTAGGGTACAGGATCTAGTTTCTGTAATTTTGATCAAACTCAGGTTAATATACAGTGGAGCAAAACAGTATTTGGCTGCCACCACAAGTTGTCCTACTAAAAGATGAGAGAGGTCTGTAATTTTCATCAAAGGTACACTTCAACTGTGAGAGACAGAATGTAAAAATAAAAATCCAGGAAATCACATTTTATGATTTTTTTTAAGGAATGTATTTGTATAATGGTGCAGAAAATAATTATTTAGCTCCTACAAACAAGCAACAATTCTGTCCCTCACAGAGCTGTTACTTCTTCTTTAAGAAGCTCTTCTATCCTCCACTCGTTACCTGTATTAATTTAACCTGTTTGAACTCGTTATCTGTATAAAAGACACCTGTCCACACCTTCAAACAGTCAGACTCCAACATCCACCATGACCAAGACCAGAGATCTGTACAAGGACACCAGGGACAAGACTGTCCACCTGCACAATCAGTTCAATTCAGTTAACGGCATCAATGGTCCACCGTCTTCCTTATTTCCCCTCTTGGGGTTGTAGCCAATCAGAAGCAAGGAAAATAAATTGTGCTCCTTAATTGGCTACTTTTGGAAATTGCCAGCCAATAGTGTGTGAAGTAGCAAGGTGGTAGGTATTTCAGCTCCCCAAGCTGTATTTTACTTTTTCTAATCTTTCAGGAATAATTTGGAGTTACGTTCGACAGATATATCCTCGAATACCGAACACTGAACAGGCGCTGGACCACTGTTCTCCTGATAGTTTATAGTTGCTGTCTCTGTCACTGGAGAATGAATTCTGATGATTAACTCAAAGTTTTGGTTAAATACTGAATAAAAAAAGAAAAAAAAAGAATAAAAATATATATGTGTATGTATGTATACATATTTAAAAATCATACAATATATATATATATATATATATATATATATATATATATATATATATATATTAGGGATGCACCGATACCACTTTTTTGGAAAACGAGTACTTGCACTTCAGTACTCACCGATACCGAGTACTTAATAAAAACATGATTTAAATTTACAGGTAACAGCTTTAGTCATATAATTTATTTAAGGTATTCCGGAATTGCGCCGCTCAAGGTGGCAGCATGTTGGAGTAGCTCTGTTACTTTGGTTCATCTTTTTTTCTTTTTTAAAAACTTTAATTCTTCCATTTCTGGTAGAAACATTGTTTTTGTGGACAACTGTTCTCTCTGGTTTTGAATGCTGTGCAGCTGGAAGGATTTTTGCTGCTACTTTTTATTTTTGGACATTTGTTATGATGCATAACCATGGCAACAAGGTGGTTTACAACCGGCAGCAGCTGATTAACATCACAAAAGCTCAAATAAGACCTCAACTACAGCCACAAAACCCTGATGAGTTGAAAAGAAGACGCCATAGATCCAGAGCATCCTCTACATCAGACTGTCATACAACTACAGAGCGTCTTCAGTCAGAGGCTTCTTCAGATCTGCAGACTGCTACAGGAGATCATCCCTACCCACAGCCATCAGCATCTACAACAAATCTTTGAAGGAACTTGCATAATGAGTTACAACAACGTTTAATTTCCCTTTGGGATTAATAAAGTAATTTTGAATTGAATTGAATTGAATTAACAAAAAACAAGGGACTAGTTTTAAATTAAGAACATTTATTTAAAATGAAAAGCATATTGTATGCAACATATTACAGAGTAAATAATTATATTGATGACATCATATCTAGGCTCCAGAACATGGAGGAGATGCAGGAATCCCACATTTTCTACCTCCGAGTGGCTGGTCACTCAATGCAATGTACTCGATAATTGCCTGTGTTATTTTCACAGCACGTGGATTATCTCTGGACATTTTCTCTCGTCTTGCAAGAGTTTGCTGTAGGGTGGGTTGTGTTGGTTTAGAAGCGTGGGTAAACTCTTTGTACTCGTCGTGTTGGGATTTTAGGTGCTTGATTAAATTACTTGTGTTTAATGCGCTACCTTTTTAGCCTCCTCTGGACAATTTCGCTGAGCACAATTTGCTGTCCGCCTTTGTTTTGTCGTCTTCATTCACCTTGAAATAGTTCCACACGGCTGACATGTCTCGTCTCGCCTCGCCTTCTCCCCGCTCTGAGCTGCAGCCGGGGCCTGGGGGCGGGCACTCGGCGCCTGTGATTAACCCCTTACACGCCGCTCAAACATAGACTTTTCTCAGACCGTGGTATCGGTCCCCGGTATCGGGGGACTTTTAACGAGTACGAGTACTTTAGAAAATGTGGTATCGAGGCCGATACCAGATATCGGTATCGGTGCATCTCTAATATATATACATACACATACACATACATATTGATTATTAAAACTTGTTTTAATTACAATTCACATAGTTTCAGTGAAAGTTTCAGTAGCGGTTTTCTGGCTAAAAGCGCTCGCTAACCTCCGTTGGTTTCAGTTAGCTCAGTTAGCTCGTAGCTACATCAGATCAGAGTTTGATGGGTGTCAGTCATCCGCCGCCACCCTCACAGCTCCACCTCTTTGCCCATTTTTTGTATTTTCCAGGCGTTACCTGAAGCTGCCAAGATGGCGGTGGTGGGAACCGCCCACTGGGCTTCAATTCAGCTCTTCAGAAACAGACGGGTGACGTCATGGAGGCTCCGCCCATCCTATATATACAGTCTATGCATAGCAACATTTTTAAGGCACAGGTTTCAAACTAGTAAACTGAAAAATACGATTTATTAGAATATGACAATATTTTAACTTCCGCCCTTGTTTATAAAAATATATCATCTAAAAATATCACTTCCCTGTTTGATAAAACAGTAGACAATACTTATAAATGTTAATATCCACTAGCAATACAGAAGTATATTCATATATGATAGTCCCCTGTGTATACAATCAGACACAAAGCGAATTACATAGTCTTTATTTTGGACCTCTCTTTCTCTGGAAAGCCATGTGCCTCCGTGACTTTCCCATTAATCCATGACTTCCAGCTTGTCCCAGCTGCTTGTCATCTGGAGGGTGTGACTAACTGACTTCATGCGGTACTTCAGTGAATAATTCGGTGTCAGCTGTGACCAAATGTTTCTTTCATATCATCAGACTCAATTTTTACTTGTAAATAGTGACTTTTAGGTCCGTCAGATTAATGATCCTGCTTCTTTTGCTCTTTTATCCCAGCGCTGACTTGGTTTCTTCTTGCCACGTGTGTCGTCGTAAATCCCCTGCGTGTTCCCTGATTTTTAGTCTTGTTCCTTTTATCACACCGTTCCTTCCCTGCTGCCTCTTTTAATAACTACACATCCTAGAAACACAAGCCTTAAAACACATTAAAATAATTACGTGATCATGTCGTGGCACTGAATATAAAGCTTCGTCGTCGGGGTTAGTGTTGTCATGAAAATATTGAATTGAAGTGGGCTAAGAATGGAGCCTTGAGGAACCCCAGATGTGATCTTTAACAAGATTTTAGATTTAAAAATGCAACCTTCTGAGTCATTTTGGTCTAGAAATACATTTTGAGTCCTTAACTTTGTGGACACATTACTGCTGCGTTCCCTGGGCCATTAGACAGCACCAGAACCGGCCGCAGAAGGTCCTTCTATATGTTGAAAGGGTTGAAAGCCAGATATGTCTCGTGTTAAATTAGCATCAAATTAGATTTCAGTCTGAGACTTTTGCTCTCCTAATGTGACATTCAGTTGATAAAAACAACATTATTCTAAATGTATTGCTCCATCTATGTTTCAGGTCTCACCAGGGGTCGCATTAACTAAATATTTTCCCTTTTTGACCGGTTTTATTAGAAGTCTGAAGGCCATCCGTCATTTTGACAGATTACAATTCACACCCCTGACCACTTGGTGCAGACATAGACACTTTAAACTTTACCCACAGAGTACAGGTAATTAAATCAATCAAAAAAGATTCCCATTAGAGCATCTGAGCATCATCTCAGACCTGGACAACGTACTTAATGCATCTTGCTAACCGGGAGGTGACAACGCGTTGAAGAGTTACCGACAGGAGGCTTTGGAGCACGACCTCCACCACCACAGATCACAGACCGGTTCAGAAAAAGAGCATGCTGTAGGATTTCCTCCCGCTGAAGCTTGCGGGATCAAATAACAGTTCGTTCAGAGAGTCTTGCTGAGTTCTGATCTCTTCAATTTAGGAAATGTTCCCTGATTTCCAAACTTTGGCTGAAGCTTTAATTCCAGTCTCCAGTGTGGCAGCGGAGCGCGGATTCAGCCTCCAGAACAACATCTAAACTCCATGAGAAGTTATCTGTCCGAGGCAAAAATCCCAAAACTCATCACAAAAACCTCTGCAGCAATCCCACTATTTGATTACACACAAGCAGGTGATAATTTCCGTTCCATGCAGAGCAGTAGGAAGATGTGAGACTGTGTTCAGGTCACAGCAGGTGAACTGTTCGTAATTTAAGTGCAATCGTTTATTTTTATTGTTTATATGTAGTTATTGGGGCCACAGTCGGTGGTTGTTGTCACTGTGGAGAAAGATTTACATTTATTCATCTTTCATCTGCTGGATGTGTGATGGTAGGATGTGGGTTCTCCGTTCAGCTTGACCATTAATTAAAATAAACGAAAATTGAATACTATTGAATATGATGTTATAATTCAAACTGACGGGTAAAAATAGATTATGACTGGATCTTTTGGACCGGATGGATGGATTTAGTCATCTGTTGAGAGGACACTTGATACGTATCAACTTGACATTAATAAACAATCTGTTTGACATCTTAACATCTGAAAATTCGCTGAAATTTGACCCCACTAGTTAAGTTCTAACATCTTTGCAATATTCAGAGGATAATATCAACTTCTGCTCCGACTCATCATTTACGTAAATTAGTCAAAGTCGAGGGAACCGTTCGCATTCAAGCTGTGTTTGACACCCTCGGCTGCATGTAAAGTCATATTTTCTTGCCGTTGTTGAGTCATTTTTCTCAGAATGTCCCTCGTTCAGAGGTTCCTGCTGGGACTGACAAATGGAGCGAAATGACGATGGGTCGAACCCTGGTGGGTGGTGGTCGAAGGACCGGCCGGAAGTTGCCCTCCGCTCCCACCCGCCATGGGGCCTGAAGATGCAGCTGTTGCCCTGGAGACTGTTTCCAGGTGGAAAACGAAGCCTCGTCTTGATGCCAGGACAAACCGGATCAGAGCAAACGAATCTCAAACGTGTGGTTTAATACAAACACTGGAAGGAAAGATGGGGGTCTGTTTCTGCTGTTTGTGTTTTTATCTCTTCTCAGTCGACATATCTTTGCAAAAACGGACGAAAAATAGAAACAAATATCTATGAAGTGGAGTTCATGACTAAAACCTTAGAAGGACCTTTTTTGTTGGATGCCTGCAGTAAAAATGATGCACAATGTTTTTGCATCCCTATAAAACAGTAAATAGATTTTACTTTTTTTTAAGCCTTGATCAACAGCTTATTATGAGAAAAAGAGGATTTGATGACTGAAAACATGAATAAAACAAGACATTTGAGATATTTTTCTTCCGCATCGTAACCAAGCCTGTCACGTTAACAGATTTTGCTGGACAATAAATTGCCCCAGAAATTATTACAATAAACGATAATATTGTTTTGAGATCATTTTCAACTAATCTAATAATAATGCATGTACACCCTCGAAATGATCAGTAAACTTTAATGTCAAAAGAATATTCACCACTAAAACTGAAAGACATTTTTCTATTTCTGTATTTATCTCAAAGCCAACTGTATTTAGTTCAAAGCTAATTGTATTTAGCGCAAAGCTAACTGTATTTAGCACAAAACTAACTGTATTTAGGGCAAAGCTAACTGTATTTAGCGCAAAGCTAACTGTATTTAGCGCAAAGCTAACTGTATTTAGCGCAAAGCTAACTGTATTTAGGGCAAAGCTAACTATTTAGCACAATGCTTACTGGATTTAGCGCAAAGCTAACTGTATTTAGCGCAAAGCCAACTGTTTTAGGGCAAAGCTAACTATTTAGCACAATGCTTACTGATTTTAGCACAAAACTAACTGTTTTTAGCGCAAAGCCAACTGTTTTAGGGCAAAGCTAACTGTATTTAGCGCAAAGCTAACTGTATTTAGCACAAAACTAACTGTTTTTAGGGCAAAGCTAACTGTATTTAGCGCAAAGCTAACTGTATTTACCGCAATGCTAACTGTATTTAGCACAATGCTTACTGTATTTACCACAAAGCTAACTGTATTTAGCACAAAACTAACTTTTTAGGGCAAAGCTAACTGTATTTAGCACAAAGCTAACTGTATTTAGCGCAAAGCTAACTGTATTTAGCACAAATCTAACAGGCCCGTTTCAAATAGCTAACACACTATCGGATGACAGTCCTCAGAATTGGCCACCTGTTCAGTACGGAGATATCAACAATCATCTTATTAACATCAACATTGTTTTGTTACACATCTACAATGATATATCAGTTTTTGTATAAAGCAGCTCCATGGTCAAAAGTGTCTGTCAATTCCATATATTTCCATGCCAACTATGCTAGCAGTAGATTTAGCTTTTGTACGCTGGAAGGTTATTCCAAATAATTTAAATGTTCTTTTTAAAAGATTTTGGCTATATTTTATTTAAACTTCAACATACCTCCAATGAAGATTTTATCATGAGTCTTTGGCTCGCAGGATTTAGACTGATCATCCAGTAGAACTCTCTTCATGGCTATTAACCATTGCCTTCGGAGTATTTCATCAGCTGGAAACCTGTGAAACGTCAGCCTATAGCGCTGCACGTTTTAACCATAGACTGTGTATATATAAGACGGATGGAGCCTCCATGACGTCACCCGTAGGTTTGTGAAGAGCTGAATTGAACCCCAGTGGGCAGAGAGCGGGGCTGTGAGGGTTGTGGCGGATGATTGACACCCTTCAAACTCTGAGCCGATGTAGCTACGAGCTAACTGAGCTAACCCAAAGCTAATGGAGGTTAGCGGGCGCTTTTAGCCAAAAACCTGCAGTTGAGCGGCTTGGCTACTTCTCTGCCTTCTAAGATTCAATACTTTTGTCAAATAAAGCCTTGTTGGTTCATAACATTCACTGAAACTATGTGAATTTTAATCAAAACAAGTTTTAATAATCAATATGTAAAGCCCGCCGCACACGAGAGCTACCTGCTGAGCAAAAAGTCATTCCAGGTTGTTTGCTCAGCAGATAGCTCTCGTGTGCAGTTAATTTTCGGTGAGTTTTCTGCCTCATGAGGCGTTGAGGTGAAAATCAAACTGGTTTGATATTTTTCGCCTCGCGAGGCGAAAATCTCACCGTGTGCGCTCTACGTGAGGTGAGTGCTGAGGGCAAATATTCAACCGACCAATCAAAACGCATCCTCCGCTCACATGATTCCAAGATGGCAGCCCCCTGTTTTCAGTGAAAACAATGAATGAAACGGAGACAGAGATGGATTTGGAGGAAATGCTGCTTCTCATTTTGTTTATGAGGCGTCGCCGCCGCCACCGTTTGAAGGTTAGGAAAATATGGGTTACGGTCGAGTACCCACGAGTTTATCTTCTAAAATATAATCTTCTCTGTGGGCTGCCATCTTGGAATCATGTGAGCGGAGACCGCATTTTGATTGGTCACTTGAATATTTGCCCTCAGCACTCAGCTCATGTAGAGCGCACACGGTGAGAAATATCAAACCTGTTTGATTTTCACCTCAACGCCTCGTGAGGTAGAAAACTCACCAAAAATTAACCGCACACGGCGAGCTGTCTGCTGAGCAAACGGCCTCGAATGACTTCTTGCTCAGCAGATAGCGCTCGTGTGCGGCGGGCTTAAAGTAAAGAAGAAATGTGATCATTTCAACCCATTTTTGATCGAGCAGCGTTCTCTTAAATTTACAGCAGAAATATAATTTATACTTATCGAAAAAAGGCCTACGGTCAGAGGAATGACAAAATCTCAAGAGCTCCATCCCAGCCTCGGTTCAGACTTGGGAAAAAAACAAATCCTTTAATCAGATGAGAGGAAAGCAGAGATGTTTGGGGGGGATAAAGGTGAACACCTCATAGCAGCTAAACATTTTTACAGTCAAATATGAGCCCATCTGTCCCAACGGCTGAATCATTGGTCCAAACTGCAAACCTCAAACTAAGCCGCAGATCTAGAACAGCACAGCTGAATAAGAGAAGAAGAATAGTTCTGCAATGGCCTAGTCAAAGTCCAGGCTTAAATCTGATTGAAATGCTATGGTGGGACCTTCAGAGAACCTTCAGTAACCTGAAGGTAGCTGCCTGTTTGAATGTCTGGCTTTTGAAGGTGTTTTCACTCTAATTTAAAGCCTTTCTTAAAGGAACAGACACCCATTTAATTTTATGACCCCTGGGCTCTCGGGCTCTTATTTCACCTTCCAGCATGCTCGTTCTTTTCTGTAAAAAGAAGCAATAAGAAAAACAAACAACAATTATAGATTTTAACAGCGGGACGTCATTCGCTGGACTCAGTTCTATTAACTGAGCCCAGATCTACGGCAGCATAGAGTTTTTATTGAAAGAGTTGCAGGAAATCCCTCCCACATAGATCTTCGTTCACAGAATAATGTTCACAGCTTCTTCACATAATGGAACGAATGATGTACCACATTCTTCTTGATTGTTCTCTGTTTCTAAGTGTTGCCACATGCACTACAGAATTAAACCCTCATACAACATTTACAGAAGTTTTATCTCTTCAAAGGTTAGATGTAAATCATTATAGAAGCTTCTACAGATCAGATCAGTTGCCTTATGTTGTGACAGGGTGTACTTATTTTTTTTACACCGTTTTATCTATTATTTTGGCTCTATCTTTTTTTACATTTTCTGGTTATTTGAACACTTGAGGTTAGATTGAAATAATATTAGAAGCTTGTAAAGACCCGATCAGAGGGGTCTACTTACTTTTTTCATGACTGTATTTTGGGTTCAGTGGACTCTTAGCTAAAAGGTAACAGAAACTAAAAAGCTGTCATCTTTTCTTGCTAATCGAGCTAAAGTTGAAAAAAAAAGCTGCAACCCGCTGGTCAGGTTGGCTCAGCAGAGAGACTGCGGGCTGGAGAAAACTTCAGCTTTCCTCTTCAACTCATCAACAAACATCATCGTTAAATTAAGGAGACAAACTGCAGAGCATCTTCCTTTCATTCCCTTTGCTTCCGAGGAGACGTGTTGGTCAGGAAAACCCGACTGCCAGTCCTAAAAACTAAAAACGGAGAAACACAGAAACCGGGACTGTGGAGCTCATCAGCTTTAAACGATTGCTCTATTAGGTGTGCCGGTACCGGCTCAGAACAACACATCCATCCTTCCTGTGTCAGATTCTTTGTTCTGATCTTTTCCTTTAGTTTTCCGTTTTGATCATCCTGCATGGTTCAGGCTGTAAAGTCCCAATGGATAAGAAGCTAGTGACCCTCTGGGGTTGCTGTCCATTTAGTCGATATAACCCTTCTAAACCAGCACAATATGCTTTGCATTAAACACGATGGTTTACTCTGGAAACTAGCGCTGGAACGGTGCATGTATTCAGATTTTCAGGTACGGCCGGGTCTGTTCGGTACCGAGCGAATCCAGCTGTTTACTACCTGAACACATGCAGAATATTTCTGTGCTGAACTCAGAGCGCAGTGCAATGTTTCTGCAGGGCAACTTTAAAAAGTGACACCCAAACAAAAACAGAAAGGACTCCCAGCTGTCACTGAACTCTGCTACTTGGGAACATTAATGGTTTCTCCTGCAGCTACAGTAGAAAAATTAAGATGGACTGAACCAGAACTTTGTCAGCAAATGCATCTTTCAGCAGCAATAAGGTCCATAAAGCGCTCTGCACTGAACTGAATGACTCACCTGAAACAATGTCAAGCTGAATGGAAACATCACTGATACTAGAGAAAAAACAGCTGATGTCCAACATGGCTACCAGCAGCATCCAATCAGCCCAAACTAATTATCCTGGATCAAACGCAAGTCGGAAGGAATACCCGTTGATGAGAAGGGATTTTCCTAACAACTGCCAATGCTGCATTCAAGTACAGTTGGGAGACTAGGCTGTCGAAATACCAAAACAACTCCAATGTGATTTAAGCATGTTTTATTCTTAAATGTGGGCCAAGTATTATTTAAACGTTTCTAAACATTAACACTGACTGTTTTGAAGCGGTTACATTGTTTTCTACTCTGGCTATGTCTGCTTGTACTATTTTATTTATTTTTAAAAATCCAATGAAATCTCCAGTCAACGCTATACTTTCAACTTTTTTAATTTACATTACATATAAAATCTAATTATTTTCAGGAATTGAAAGGAAGAAATTCAGGAAGAAAGGTTTTTTATTTACTGCTGATCAACTTTAAAAAAAAGTAAGTAATTATCACATTTGTATTTATTTTTCTTGATTAAAGCGTACCGTAAACGTACCAAACTGTGACTTTTGTGTACTGATACACCCGTACTAAATGTAGAGATCTAAGACTAGATTAGCACGTCTACTGAACTCTGACCTTTACTCTTTATTTTAGTCAAAACATCTGTGAATAATTATTATTCTAAACTAAAACATGCTTAGCAGGACAGCTCTTCATCACCTGTGCATGTTTTTTTATCCCGATGCTTTTTTTTTTGTGACGAGAACATTAGGATTTGGAAGCTATTGTTGGTTTGTTTGGTTTTGTTTTTTTTAAAGAAAACTAGTTTTAGCAGAGAGTTCTGCTAAAACTGTTCTGAGTTCGTAAGAACAGTTCTGATTTTCACCAAAGTTGGACCATGAGATGTTCTCCACACACTGAGTGGCATTAATCTTTATGAAGGAGACGGGGACGAGGAGGGGTGGACGTTTCCTCCGGGATTTGCTGCTCTGGCCCGGTTCTGTCTGCAGCCTCGTCTTCAGGAGCGATCCGACCGGTTGTCCGACCGGAGGCCGCGTTGAAGCACCGATTCCTGCTGCGCTCGCAGGAACACGCGCTCTGCAATCAGAGAAGTCAGACGCAAGCGTTTTGACGTGACATAGCCCCGCTAATTTAGAGTGAAGGGCAGCAAAGACGATGGCAGCCCGCAGTACTTCCGAAAATGGTGGAAATTTGCTGATTCTTGGCTAGGAGTTGAGGGTTTTAAACAGTGTCTGAAAGCAACAGGGAGGCACACTGTGTGTTCTGTGAAAAGAGGATTCTTTTTTCTAGGAACATGGCCGAATTTATTAGTCTTCCAAAACACTGACAACCCAGGGTCCAGACCAGGAAGCAGAGTCGTAGTTTAACCCACCTCCCTGCTGCTTCTGTACTGTTACCCCCCCATTACCCTATAGAAACAGTTTCTTACCCACGGCCAAAATTAAATGGATTAAAAGTTAAGCCGACAAAAGCAAATTATGGAAATCTCATAATAAATACAACTTTGACTGAACAGAAAAATAAATCTATTAAATGTGGTTTATTAAACATAAGATCTCTCTCCTCAAAGACTTTGTTAGTAAATGACTTGATTTGTGATAATCACATTGATTTCCTTTGTCTCACAGAAACCTGGTTGCAGCAGGAGGATTATGTCAGTATAAATGAGTCCACTCCTTCCAGTCATTTAAATTTCCACATTCCTAGAAATACTGGGCGAGGAGGAGGAGTTGCAGCCATTTTCCGTTCTGATTTACTAATTAGTCCCAGACCAATTGATAGCTACAGTTCTTTTGAACATCTAACCCTTAATTTTCCTCATCCAAGTTGCAAAACATTAAGACCATTTTTGTTTGTGGTTTTGTATCGTCCACCAGGCCCTTACTCTCAATTCTTGGATCAGATCTCACATTTTTTATCTGATTTAGTGTTAAATACTGATAGGGTTATTATAGTGGGGGACTTTAATATTCATGTGGATACTGAAAGTGATAGCCTAAATGCAGCCTTTAATGCTAATTTAGACTCAATTGGCTTTACTCAAAAAGTACAGGGATCGACCCACTCAGGTAAACACACTTTGGACCTTGTACTGACATACGGTATTGAGTGTGAGGAAATAACAGTCCACCCACATAACCCGGTCCTGTCTGACCACTTCTTAATAACTTTTGAATTTACTTTAGCTGACCATCTTAAATCTGAAAGAAAATTTCGTTATAGTACAGCTTTATCAGACAATGCTGTAACCATTTTTAAAGAATCTGTTCCATTCTTACTTTCCTCAGTGTCTCAGGGTAACACAGTGGATGGCAGCAATTCTATCTCTAACCCTTCAGAAATTGATGGTCTGGTTCACAGCGTTACGTCCTCATTGCGTTTGGCATTAGATAGTGTAGCCCCCTTAAAAAAGAAAGTGACTAGCCATAGGAGGCTGACTCCTTGGTTCAACGCAGAGTTGCGTACTTTAAAGCAGAATACTAGGAAGTTGGAGAGAAAATGGCGCTCTACACACCTAGAGGATTCCTATTTAACCTGGAATAACAGTCTACTGCTGTATAAAAAGACCCTTCGACAAGCTAGAACAGCATATTTTTCATCATTAATAGAGGCGAATAAAAACAATCCTAGGTTTCTTTTTAGTACAGTTGCCAAACCTATACAGAGTCATAGCTCTGTTGAGCCAATTATTCCCCCAGCTCTTAGCAGTGATGATTTTATGGGATTCTTCATAAATAAAATTAATTCTATTAAAAATAAAATCATTGGCATCCTCCCAAACATGATTACTTCTTCCTCAGTAAATGACGCAGCATCGGAAAGAACTGTAGAACCTCATTTGTGCTTAGACTGTTTTGATTCAGTCGAGCTTTCGGATTTATCAAAAATATTAGCCTCATCTAAACCTTCAACTTGTATGTTGGACCCAATTCCAACCAAATTATTTAAAGAAGTGTTCCATTTGGTTCCTGGCCCCATTTTGGATATGATGAATCTATCCTTAGTAAACGGATATGTACCACAGGAATTTAAAATAGCTGTAATTAAACCTTTACTCAAGAAACCTTCCCTTGATCAAGATGACTTAGTGAATTACAGACCTATATCTAACCTTCCTTTCTTATCCAAAGTCCTTGAGAAAATAGTTGCTAATCAAGTCTGTGAGCATCTAAACAGTAACGAGCTGTTTGAAGAGTTTCAGTCAGGTTTTAGAGCTCATCATAGCACTGAAACAGCACTGGTGAAGGTTACTAATGATATTCTCATGGCCTCAGATAATGGACTGGTGTCTGTTCTGGTTTTGTTAGATCTCAGTGCTGCTTTTGACACAGTCGATCATAATATTCTCTTAGAAAGGCTTGAACATGTTGCAGGGATCAAAGGAACAGCACTAGGCTGGTTTAAATCATATTTGTCTGATAGATTCCAGTTTGTTCATCTAAATGATAAATCTTCTTCACTCTCAAGGGTTACTTGTGGAGTTCCACAGGGTTCTGTGCTTGGACCAATTCTGTTCACCATATATATGCTCCCAATTGGTAGAATCATTAGACAGCATGGGATAAATTTCCACAGCTATGCCAATGATACACAACTATATTTATCCATAAATCCTGATGAACCCAGTCAGTTAGGTAGATTACAGGCATGTCTGGAAGACATAAAAACATGGATGAATCTAAACTTTTTGCTTTTAAATTCTGACAAGACAGAAGTTTCCTTCTTTGGACCAGAAGTTCTTAAACAGAAACTGATTAGTCAATCACTTCATCTGGATGGCATTAAATTGGCCCCCAGTAATAACGTAAAGAACCTCGGCGTTATTTTTGACCAAGACTTGACATTTAAATCCCATATTAAACAGGTTTCTAGGATTTCTTTCTTTCACCTCTGGAATATTGATAAAATTAGAAACATCCTGTCCAGGAGTGATGCTGAGAAACTAGTCCATGCATTTGTTACCTCAAGGCTGGACTACTGTAATTCTTTACTATTAGGAAGTCCACAAAATGCCATTAAAAGCCTTCAGTTGATCCAAAATGCTGCAGCAAGAGTTCTGATGAATATTAAAAAGAGAGATCACATTTCTCCTGTTTTAGCTTCCCTTCATTGGCTCCCTGTTAAATCCAGAATAGAATCTAAGATCCTCCTTCTTCCATATAAAGCCCATAATAATCAGCTCCATCATAATCAGAGATCTGATTGGTCCATATGTTCCTAACAGAGCACTTTGCTCTCAGACTGCAGGTTTACTTGTAGTTCCTAGGATCTCTAAAAGTAGAATGGGAGGCAGATCTTTTAGTTATCAGGCTCCTCTCCTGTGGAACCAGCTCCCAGCTTTAGTCCGTGAGGCAGACACTCTGTTTACTTTTAAGGCCAGGCTTAAAACTTTCCTTTTTGATAAAGCTTATAGTTAGAGTGGCTAAGGTCATCCTGAGCTATCTCTGTAGTTATGCTGCTATAGGCTTAGACTGCTGGAGGACAGACTTACCACTTTTCTTCACTCTGCTACTTTTCTCTCCTACTACTCTCCAGTTGTATTACAGTACATTCTGTAATTTCGACTGTTAACTTTGTTTTCTCTCAGTGTTTTTCTCTCCATAGAAGATATACCTGGTCTGGTATCCTGCTTGGCTGCAATGCCCTGTTGGACGGGGGGCATCGACTGGGATGATGCTCCCAGTAACTGAACATCCACTGTGTCCTGTTATCAACTTTTTACTTTCTGTAACATAGAAAGTTCTCTTATATCAGATCTTCTGTTCCTTCTGTGTTTCTGCTCTGTCTTCTCAAACCCCCAGACGGTCGTGGCAGATGGCCGCTCCTACTGAGCCTGGTTCTGTTGGAGGTTTCTTCCTGTTAAAGGGGAGTTTTTCCTCTCCACCGTCGCTACATGCTTGCTCAGTATGAGGGATTGCTGAAGGATTGCTGTGGTTGGAAAGTCTGCATCAACGGGGCCCAACCTCACGCCAATGACTGACGCAATCTGCTGGGATTCCTTAAATAGGAAACTTTTTAACTGATTGGAATGTTTGTATAAATGTATTGAAATGACTTCTTGTTAAGAGCCTTGAGATGACATCTGTTGTGAATTGGCGCTATATAAATAAACTGAATTGATTAGTGTTCTAGTGTGCCTCGGTGGGAATCAACGCGATCAAATTGTACATGAATGCCGCACAGATTAGTCGCTGCCAGTTTTTTGTTCTGAAGCTGCTGCTGTGACGGCAGGAGCAGCTTCAGCACCTGAAACACCAGTGAGTTAACCACTCCCCAACGCAACACAGGAATGACTTCGGCCCCGTCGTCTGACGCATCCGACCTAAGAGTGGCGCTAGCGGGCTGAGGTGACTTGGTGTTTTCAACAAGGGTCAAACTCCGCCATCCAAATGTGAAGCCAATGCGGAATTGACAAAAAAATTGCAATTTCCCCCTCATCCACTAGGGGCTGGCTGCAGAAAGGAGCAAGTTCCCGTTGACTCCCATGTTTAAAATGTCAACTTTAATAGATCAAGTTTATCGCCATGACGACTCTGATGGGGTGGATTTTTTTATAATGGGATTTAAGCTTGAAATTATGAATAATAAGGGGCGTGTCCTTTTGATTGACGGGTCTCAGATGAGCCGTCCGCGCTAGTGCTGGTGGCTAGCAGCTCACCCCCCCCCCCCTTTAGCCTCGGCCTTACGTTAAGTCTGCGGCCATTTTGTTTCTCTGAACTTGACCATCAGTTGCATCTGCAATGTTCGGATGTTAATCGTGCTCTGATTGGACAAACATGACTTCCTGTGGTATTAATCGCACTAACAGACCGTCCAAGAAGTCTCTGCTCCATTTTTCTCTGTAAGTAAAATTATATTTCTGCTGTGCATTTAAGATAACGCTGCTTGGTCAAAAATGGGTTGAAATTAGAGCTGGGCGATACGGCCTCAAATCTATATTGCGATATAATCTAAAGCGTGTGCTTTATTGATATCTATTGTGATATAATCCTTTCTTTTCTTTATAGATGTCAAAATGACAGTTGATGAACATTCCCACTTTCTAGATACATTGCAGCAGAAGTATAGAATGCTATTTAGAAATCAAGTCAAAAAGTAAAATTTTCTTCCAAAAAAATGCTACATAAAAATTCTCATAGCATAAAAAAGAAGATATTTTAAATAAATTATAAGCTAAATGTAATGAAAACACAAGGTTCAAAATGGTCTGCTTTCCTGGTCATCTGTTGATGTTTATAAATGTAATACCGCACAATAATAAGCCTGCGCACATTTGAATAAAAAATGCTTCATGTTTAACAGGTTTCTTTGCCGTTTAATGAAAAACAACAAACCCAGTGGGCCGGTTTTATTCAAAATCTCTGCCTTTGGCTAGATTTATATCATTTCTACCTTTTATATCGCCCACCACGAGTCATTTTCCCTTCTTCACATTCATGAACCACATAAAATCCTAATAAACTGCATAAGAGTTCTCAACCTGCAGCATCACACGTCTTCCTTCATTCAAGCAGATGTTGATCTAAAAACATCAAATCAACCACTTCAAGCTGTTAGGGTGTAAAGCAACTTGAATTGCCTTGTTGTTGAACGTGTGCAATAGAAATAAAGATGCCTTTCCTTATTCTTTAATAGTTCCCTTCCATTGTAAAGGAAACACTGATTTGATCATCTCATTTTTAATTTGATGATTTAAGATGGGATTTTTCACCGTCGTCATCAGAGAAACAACAGCCTCTTTTGTTCGTCTCGGTACAGAAGTTGACTAAAACTCATATTTGCTGACAATCCGTCTCCTGTTCTGGTAATACATGGAGTGTTGTCTCTCATCTTCAACATGTGATTGCGTAACCGTTGCGAAACACAGGAAGCGTTCGGTTGCTGCTTCTCAGGGTAGTTAAACGTAAAATTAGATTTTCTCTTACGGTGCTATTTCTGTTCCTTTTTGATCTTGCATGATGTTAGTCCTTTATGGAGTTTATTGTGACGCCTCTGTTTCTTAGAACATTATGAACTCTTTATCGTGATTCAACAATACGGAGAAACAGTCAGTTTAAGCTGCTTTAATGCGTATTTATGTATGAGTGGACTCCAAGTCAAAAAGCATCTCCTTCACCTGAAGAACATTTCTAGGATTAAAGGACTGATGTCACAACAGGACCTAGAAAAACTCAACCATGCGTTTATCTTTAGTCGGATTGGTTACTGCAACAGCGTCTTCACAGGTCTGCCTAAAAAGTCAATCAGACAGCTGCAGCTGATCCAGAACGCTGCTGCTCGTGTTCCTCACTAGAACCAGGAAAGTAGAACACATCCCCCCAGTTCTAAAGTCCTTACACTGGCTCCCTGTAGCTCAGAGAATAGACTTCTAAATACTTTTACTAGTTTATAAATCATTAAATGGCTTAGCACCAAAGTATGTTGAAGATCTACTGTTACTATAGCAACCCTCCCCAGACCAATCAGGTCCTCTAATTCCAGTCTACTCAGCATCCCTAGAACTAGAACCAAACATGGAGAAGCAGCTTTCAGTTTCTATGCTCCTCTAATCTGGAACAAACTTCCAGAAAACTGCAAAGCTGCTGAAACACTGAGTTCTTTTAAATCACAACTAAAAATGCATCTATTTAGAGCTGCCTTAGAGTCATGCTTTCATGTTTCATGTTTTGTTTGTGCTTCTTGCTTTATTGCCATTTTTACTTTATATGTTCTGTCTGTGTTTTACTGCTATTTTTATTTTACCTCTTAATCATGTAAAGCCCATTGAATCACCTTGTTGTTGAAAGTCTTGCTATACTAATAAAATTGCCTTGCCTTGCATCCCTAGTTTCACCAGAAAAGGGCTTCATCAGTTTGGTCCAGCAGAACTCCAAAGAACTTTCTTTGGTCTCTCAGCAACCAGCACAGCTGATGATGATTTTTTTTTTACATGGATAAATAATAGACAAATATATAATGTGACAATGAAATTGTGAAAAAACTGAATTTATATGAAATTTTTACCTCATTAATATGAAATATTTTTAATTTTCCTTTAAAAATGCATTTATTGATATAAAACATTATTTAATTATAAAAAGATTCTGATTTTATTTGTTTAGCCATTTTCTTTAGATTTCATCTGTTTCTATTCCAAAACGTCTTTATCACAAACTCAGCTTGTATTTCATAATGGTGGGGTTTTTTTCCAGTGGCTTATTTATTTCATAATGAAATATGAAAAACGACAGATGAGCTAAGAATTTCATATGAATTCAGTTTTTTTTCCTCACAATTTCATTGTCACATTATATATTTCTCTTATTATTTATTCATGTAGACATTTATATGGTAAGGTTTTATTTATTGATTTAGTTTTGAGCACTTTGGCGTTCCAAACGATGCACTCCCACCATGATTGTAAAGCTCCATGATTGCTTTACTGAGGTTTTGTGGATGATCAGAACAGTTGAGGAACTGACAGTCTACCACACGGGGCTCCTGATATCCCACCAAGGCCTCTTTAAAGTTGGACCTTCTTGGGGCTCATTGGAGTAAAAATGGACAGATGGAGAATTAAAGAGACATGAATTGGTTAAAGTATCTGAAAAACATGTCAGATTGGCTTAAAGAAAAGATATCAAGACGCCGCCGCCTGTTGGAAAAACTGCAATTATTACATGCAGCAGGTTTGAGTTGAGATTTCTCAGGTTGCAGCTCAAAAACAAAGAGTTGTGCAGAAAAATATTACCCGACACAAACTAATCCGCTTATTTCTAGTCTCTATTAGTTTTGTTGAGGATATCTTCCAACAAACGCGCCAGTCTTTGCAGGCAGCAATGGATAAAACGAAGTCAGAATCCTCTCACATGTTTCTGTTCGGATCATTTCCTGTGACGCACTCACCTGGTGGAGCTGGATGCCAGAACCGTTGCATAACGTCCATAATTATGTAATCTGCAGAAATTTAATTCACCTTCCAAACGTTGGCCTTTAATTCCAACTTCCAGGGATGATTCAGGAGGAGGTCGGTCCGTCCGTCGGGGGGGGGGAGAGGGAGACAAAAACACTTTGAGTTGAGTCATCAGCCAAGTTTGCCAAGTTGGCTTAAATACACGAACCAGCAGCGTATTGGTTATTTTCTCTGAACGCTCATGTGTCCACAAATAGCAGCTCTGCAACGTCCTCAGCTTCTGGTCAGAGTCTCCGACAGGAAAAACCAACACTTTATTCAGTTCATGGAAGAGCCTCGGGGGTTTATTTCTGAGCTGAACCGAGCCCGTCGGACCCCTGACGTTCGGATCGTCTTCAGCAGGACGAGCGGATGACACCAGCAGTTGAAACCGCGGCTTTTAGAGAAGGTTTCACTCAGTTTCTGGGAAATTATCTACAAAATACCAGAAGGAAACATGTCAAAGTTCATGTTTTTCATTAGACTTCATCTTTGAATTTAAGAGAAAGCAATCAGTGGTATTAGTTAAAGTCTCCCCTGGTGACCAATTGATTATTTCATGGATATCAAACGTACAAAGAAAGGAAATTGAGTTTCTCTTGTCTGGAGGATAACGACAAAGAAATGTCTCAAGATCCAAAAGATCAATTTCATTTCAGTTTTGAGTTTTGTTGATGTACCACTTTAAAACACCCAAGTCCTTCATAAAGTCGAACAAACCATAGAAAAAGTGGCAATGTTGTCCTTCTGGCACTTTCCTCCAAGGAGTTACCACCAGTGTTGCCAACTGTCTCCGACAGAAAGTAGCTGAAGTTGCCCCAGAAAGTCACTAGATGTCGCCAGATGACGTCATACGCTAATTTACATAATGATGATGTCATCACGTGATGACGATTGAAACAAAGGAGGAAAAAATTATATTTAGATTAGGATTTGATCATACAGGTTAAATAATACATTATTTAAACATTATTTAAATAATACATTATTTAAACAGGGGAAACACGCTACAGGGAAATATGACTTCTGTCTTCAAGAAGAGACGGTGGAACATGTTATATTATTTTGCCTGAAGTAAACTGTGGAGAAACCTGGTAGCCTACAAAATTGACAAGATATCAAATTGCAACTGGACATCAAAGACCTTTTTAAAAAATGTTAAGTTCTGAAACATACATTTGCTGAGATATCTTAAGAAGATGAAATTAATAGAGAGAATATTGTTGTTTGTTTGTTTGTTTTTTTAGTACTTTGTAAAAATAAGTAGGACATATTTAGCATGCATCAAATGTTTGCCAGCCGCCATTAAACAGAAGTTTATTGCTTATGATATTTTCAGTGGGTTTTTTTGTCATAAGTTTTAAATGTCCTGCGTTTTTGAACTCACCATACATTTCCAATGTTCCTTGAATGCACCACAGGTGTGAGATGCAGCGTAATAGACAAGCTTCTGCCTTAATTCCAGTTGAAAGATCGGTTTTATATACATGCAGATTTATTTTTTACTTTTGAATTTACTTTAACTACAAAACTACTTCGTTTGTGAGTGGGTGAAATGAACCGAAAAAGGTTTATGATTGGTCAGTGGACATAGTCTGATCATGCTGCGTACACATGCGCAGATCATTCCCTTTCTGAGCGTCGGGAAGGAGCAAGCTGGGTCTCTAAAATGCAGGAAATATCGGCGACAAAGTTTCATAGAAAGTAGCTAAGGGTGGTCAGAAATGTCGCTAGATTTGTCGCTAGGCGCTTTTGGAAAATAAAAGTCTTTAAGGGGGTCTGAAAAGTCGTTAGAAATGGCGACAAATTCGCTAAGTTGGCAACACTGGTTACCACAGCAGAGGAGGTCCGAAGGCCAACCTGCTCCGCCACCCGAGCCACTGTTGCCCCCCCAAACCCTAAAAATGGTCCGTGCTAGTAAAAATACCCCCTTTTTCGGTGGTCATACGGGGGTGTTGGCGCCTGTCTTCACTGGGCAAAAGGTGGGGTGCAACCTGGACGGGTCACCAGTCCGTCACAGCGGGAGGATGCACTGCAAAAAAGGATTTTCAAGAAAGTAAAAAAGCCTTGTTTCTGGAAATGTTTTTTTAAATATTTTTTGTCTAAAGAGAAAAAATGGTCTTAACAAGAAAGTTTTGCACAAGAAAATTAAGCTTATTCTAAGATTTCTTTGCCAGCTTTAAGAATTGTAGCCGAGCAACTTTTGCTCACCCTATTGGCAGATTCTTTTGCTCAAAACAAGAAAATTTGACCCTTTTTAAGAATATTTGGCTTATTTCAAGCAGTGCTGTTTTTGCAGTGTGCTGGAGCACCCGGAGAGAAACCACTGCATGTAGAGGGAGAACAGATGGGGTCTGGTGACAAAGAAAATTATACAGCGGGGATAAAATCTATTTGGCAGCCACCGATTGTCCAAGTTGTCCCACTTAAAAGGATGAGAGAGGTCTGTAATTGTCATCATAGCTACACTTCAACGGTGAGAGACAGAATGTGAAAAAAGAAAAGAAAAAAACAACCAGGAAATCACCTTGTACGATTTTAACATCATTTATTTGTATAATGGAGCAGAAAATAAGTATTTGGTCAATAAAAGTTCACCTCAATCCTTTGTAATGTAACCTTGGTTGGCAATAACAGAGGTCAAAGGTCACATGTAGGTCTTCACCAGGTTTGCACACGCCATCTCTTACAGTTGAAGTGTAACCTATGATTAATCTTATCTTTTTAAGCAGGACAACTTGGACAATCAGTGGCTGTCAATTCTTCCAGGTCTTTGTATCCTTAACAAAGGGCTTTAGCGCAAACTCTAATTAGTCTCTCATGGAGTCAATGATTTGCATGACAGCAGATGCAAATGTTTCCTGATAATGCTGCCCAGAGGGAGCATGCATGGGGGGAAAAAAGAACTGGACCTAAAGCAGAGCCCTGAGGAACGCCCTGAATCACTATGGAAGGAGGTGACGATGTGTTGCTTGTTTTTATAGGCTGGAATCTGACCATTTTTAGTTGTTTTTTATTTATTCAGAAATATAACCTTGAATCTCCGTCTCTATAAGCACAGCGCTTTCCATGCATCCTCCAGTGCGACTACTAGACAGGGGGCGGAGGGGGCCTACAAAGGAGGGCCAGAGTCCAAAAGAACAACCCATAACACCACCCAGAGTTCAAAAACAAAGAGTTTGGGAGGTGGGCGACGGAGGCGCAGGAGCTTGGAGGCTTCAGACCTATAGTTAGGGTATCCTGCGGGCCGGCGAAGGCCGAGGGGCGTATTCTGGGGCAACGGGCGAGGGAAATTCTCTGAGGCCGGCGGCAGAAAGTGTCCGGAGGCCGAGGGTGGCGCAGACGATGATCTGGAGGCCGGCGGCCGGCTGAGGGACTTCCTTTTAGGCAGTCTGTGACAAAGCGCTGGAGACCCACAACAAAGCGCTGGGGATCCACGACGAGGCGCTGGTGCAGGATGGTCTCATGCCGAGACTTCGTGACTTGGAACCCACGGAGAGGCTCTCCGGGCTTGGAACGAGGAAGCCCTGGAGGCTGAGAAGCCGCCGAGGGAGGCTCTGCTGACTGATGGGCGGTGGACCGAGGAGCTTCACCAGCGGTGACAGACGGGCAGGGAGACTTCTGCAGCCGAATAGGGGCTGACTGAGGGTCTGCGATTTTGAGAGCCTGTATGGGGCTAGCGATGCTGCTGCGGTGGAGGAACTGAGGAAGACCCACCTTGCGGACGACACCGTTTACGCCGTGCCTTGGAAGCTGAAGGTGAAACCTAGGACAGGTGGAGGAGATGAAAAGTCCGGAAGAGTTCTGACTACCATGGAGGAATTAACTGTAATAAGTGTAGATGAGGACTGAGAGGACTAATGGTATAGGAGGCTCCGGTTAGAGCCGCCAAAGATTGTTGAAAGGAGCGAAGTCTGCGTGACAACGTCTACCCACACTACTGGCTACTGTGTCGATAAAGGTTTTCACCTTGTGGTGTAGTAAAGTAGGTCCTCTTTTTTGGCTGGATCCTTCGGTCGTAATGCGGAGCAGTTGGGACCCAAATGCAGATAATATTGTGGTGAAAGAATTTAATATACCTGATTACACTGAGTATTAATTACAACATTGACTGAGGCAAAACTGTAGGGGAAGAAGACGGAAGATCCGGCGAGGAATGAACAAACATGAACTGCTTTAAATACAGAGGGTGAGGGTGGAGTGACAAAGAAACCAGAGGGAGACTTATGCCTCGTCCACACGTAGCTGCGCTATCTCACAAAATAAAGATATTTTTCTACGGTTCGGCCCGTCATCCAAACGAAAACGCAGATTTAAGGCACCGAAAACGAAAGCTTTTTGAAAACTCCGGCCAAAGTGAAGATTTGCTTTTTCTCTGTTTTAGGCGTTTGCGTGTGGAAAGAAATAACCGGAGTTTTAGGCTCCGCGACGTCACTTCCCGCGACAAAAATGCTCCGACATCATTTGTGCGACCTTTGTTTACACTCAGAAACAGCAGTTAAGTTAGAACGTAGAAAGTTACTCCGAGTGGATAGGATTTGGAGGAACTACTGCCCCCTACAGGTTTGGCATGTTTATAAATGTGATTAACAACGTACTTATGCAGTTAGGTGTGGACTGAGTGTTTTTTTAAACGAGGTGGTGAGAATATTCGTTTTTGGGGTTTTTTCGGGGTGGGGGTTGGGGGATGTGTGGCTGTCTTCCCCACATCCCACCCCTCTGTTTTAAATGCACATTATACAACACGCATCAACACCATACTCGAGCGGGAGGATGGAGGCTAGGGGTCTTCTCACACCCCTGTTCGCTACGGGGCATCAGAGGTTGGGCTCCGGAGGAGGAACAGGCGGTCTGGTCGGGGTCCTGGGCTGTCGGGCTGCTTCGCCACTGTGGGGCCCTTGGCGGTCTGCTTGTCTCCGTCCTAGAAGGTAGGGGGTCCATCTCCCGGGTTCGGGGGCTGGTGGCTCTACTGGGGCATCGGTACCTGGACCTGGGAGCATAAAGTGTGTATGGGGTGTGTGAGTGAGGGTACAGCGTCATTTCTTGGGTGTCTTGGTGAGTTAGTGAGAATGTATGTGTTTAAGAGGGAGGGAACATATGATATCTGTATGTCTTTGTCTGCCTGTCAGGTTGGGTCTTGGGCTGCCCTCTCACCTGGCGCACCTCAGGCTTTACATTTAATGGGGGGCCTATTTCCCCTCCGTCACTCCCCGCCAGTGACGGTTGCCCCTGCCTACTGTTGCATCGGTGGTCAATCTGGTTTGGACCTGGTGCGTGCCTGGCCGGGCCTGGGGGGGCCTGTGTGTCGGTCGGCCGATGCGCTGGGCCGATATCTTCCTTTGGTTGGTTGGGGCACCTCTTTTAGGGGTGCCAGGTTTGGGATTGTTGGGTGGTGCCTGCTCGGTGGCTCAGTGGGATACGGATCCAGCGTCTCTGCTTGTTCAATCACCTGTTCTGTGCGCACCGTGGGTGGTTGGTACATTGGCGGGTTGGACCGGCCCTGGCCTGTGTTGGATGCCTGGTCTCGGCGCTCTGCTTTGCGCGGGATCAGGATTCGGGAGCTGGTACAACTAGGTGTCCAGGTGCTGGCTGAGCCCGGCCTGGGGATGCCGTCCGTCCGCTGCGGCTATCTGTGGGGCGCCCTGACTTGGGGCAGGGGTGGGGCGCTGGGATGTTGGCGGTGGGGATTGGCCCAGGGTGGTGGTGGCGTGTGGCGGCCGGCCCCTCGTCGGCTGGTCCCTTGTCGGGTCCCTGCTTGGGGGTGGGGCGCCCCTGGGCCCCGGCTCCCCACCCTGGCGCGGCTGGTTGCCGGCGGGGCCCGTGGGCTCGTCACTGCTGCCCCCCGGGCCCCTGCATAGTGGCCGCTGGATGTTCCCCTGGGGTTCTCCTTTACTCCTCTCTTGGGGGATGCGGTCGGCCCCGCCCGGGTCCGCCTGGGGCTCTGGGGGTCCTTTGGACGTCTTTGCTCTGATCTCCTTCATGTCTGCATCGATTCCTGGGAGACGGATTGATGCCTGCTCACACCAGCTATCGAACACTCTTATGGAGAAACCTTATATGCACCAGCATGCTAACACACACACATAGATGTGGGGTCTCTGGTGTTTAAGGATATATTCTTGGGCTGAGGTTATCATTACTAGAGCTTGATTAATCGGTACCATGAGTTTTTCTGTCACATTGTTGTTGTATTTTTATATCTATTTTTTTGTGATGTGGTTGTGTAATTCTTAGTTCACAATGTTTGGTTTGTTTTGTCGATGTTCCTTTTTCGTGTTTTGTTTTTTCCCCTCTCTCTGCCGTCCTGTGGGGATGGAGGCAGACATCAATGTCTTCCTGTGTTTTTTTTGTTCCCCTTCCTCTCTTGTATTTTCAACTCACCCTCTCTCGTGACTTTTTGTTTCCTACCTCTCTTCTTCATCTACTTTCTTTCTTCCCCTTAATTTTCCATCTCCGTGTCCATAACATCAGGAAATAAAAACCCCAACAATTCATAATAAAGATTTTTCACATATAAATCAAGTGGAGGACTATAGCAAAAGCTGTACTGCTCCACTTGTGAAAGTAAATCTGTTGGGCTTCTACTTGGTACTCAGACACCAATTATGAGCTCCACACTGCCAAACAGGACAAAAAAAGAAAAAAGTGGTGTACATGGTTGAAACAAAAGATCTAATAAAGGATCATTCTGAACGCCTAAATAAGAAGTAAGTAAATAAGAATAAAGAAGCACAAGTGAAAACTCAAAAGTAAAAGCACTATGAGCAGAATGAAAACAAACACAAGGCAACTTTATCTGTATAGCACATTTTCAACAACAGGGTAATTCAAGGTGCTTTACATGATTAGGGGATAAAATAAAAACAGCAAGAAGCACACAAAACCATATGATACATGAAAGCATAACTCAAAGGCAGCTCTAAGCAGATGAGGTTTTTTTTAGCCATGATTTAAAAGAACTTTGTGTTTCAGCAGCTTTGCAGTTTTCTGGAAGTTTGTTCCAGATTGGAGGAGCGTAGAAGTAAAAGTATGCTCTAGGTACTCGGATCAGAGAATAGTCGTAATGAGAGAAATCAAGTTTAAAAAAAAGAACCAACACTGGGGAAAATTATAAGATAATAAAATAACATGAAAATAATGCAAAGAAAAACGTTTGTAACATTTGCTTAGTTTTTTTTCTTTTTGTGTCGATTTGTTTTGTTTTATTTATTATTGTTACACTAAACCCGTCTTCCTCCATTTGGGTCTTCCTTAGATTTGGAGATTTACAATTAGTTGAAATTTTAACTAAGTTTGAGCTCTGAGGGGAGCAAAAGGGTCATCTGAAATTGGATCATTTAAACCAGGATTTTACATTTTCACTCAAAAACTCCAGTTATATCAACACCTAACTTTTCTATATAAATTAAACGGATCAAACTACATGATTTTTAAAGTTTCAGTCTTGTTTTAAAGTATTTTATGGATATAAAAACTAAAAGTGACTCTTTTAACTTGATTCTGAGGATATGTCTTGATTTAAAAACCCGAGGAGATTCAAAGAAGGAAACCTTGAAGAACTACTGATCAGGGTCGCTTTAGAAGATCGCAGGAACGTCTGGTTTTTCCAATCTCATGCAGGAAGTTTTCATTTTGATTTCTGCATCAGAAATGTAATTTTGAGTCTCTCTTTTATTCGGGCCGCTCTGTTCTCTCTTCTCAGTTATCGTTGCAGCCGTCCACTGTGTGCTTTTAGTGACTCCCTGTAACCTAAAATCTGGAGAGATCCCTTTTTTAACAGACGGGTGTTTTTTGTTTTCCAGCGTCAGAAAAGCTCTGCTTCCCGTGAAGGTCTGCCGCTCGGCGCTGCAGCTCCACATGCGAGGAAAACCCAAGAGCGTGACGGTGGAAACCAAACCGGGTCAGAACGTTGCGGACTTCAAGAAGAGCCGAGACGGTTTCATCCTGCTGGTTCCGGAAAAATGAGACCTTCACAACCAGGACTTTTATTAGTCTTTGACACCCGGAGCAGAACCCGATTTATTATTCCTGAGCTGCAGCGGCTGGAAACTGAAAGGACCCATGGCTCCACTGCAATACTTATACGTTTCAGACCATTTCTGCTTTTTAATGGGATATTTTTAAACATATGACTTAGAATTAAAGTAAAAATATGCATCCAAACGTGTTTGGGTCTGACCTGAAACACAATCATGGAGAATAAATTATTCATGCTGTACCCGAGTGAGCTCTCTGTGTTGATTTCTCTCCTACCTTCAGATGCAGTCCCTCTGCAGAGCCACATCAGAGGCAACTGGACTTGAACCGGATGATAAACATTGCAACATTTATCTCCTTCATCCACTCATTCGCTTTCATTTGCTCTCGTTTTGTTCGAGCCCCCTGCTGGAGATTGGAGCCCTTCCAGGAGCAAAGAGCACAAACTCGCCCCGTTAATAGACTGGATTTACCGACTCCTTAGAAGCTAAACCAGTTTGAGGTGATTACCAGAATGTTCTGGAGTTCAAACTGGGAACCGTTTGCAAACGTAACTCATTTCATCCAAATGCAATATGTGTTTTTTAACAGGAGCTCTAGTCAGGCAGCGGGAATTTATTTGTTGTGCAGCATTCATACAGAAGGACGCTTTACAGAAAAACACATAAATTACTTAAAAGAAAGGAGAAAGTAAAGGAGGAATATAAAAGTCATATTTGTCCTTTTTCTTTGAGTTGGCTGCAGTAAACGTTCAGGTTTCGGTCCTGATTCAGAGAAGCCAACTGTTTCTGCAGGTTTTCAGGCAGTTTGTTTCAGAACCGAGGAGCAAAGAAACGAAATTCTGACTCGCCTCGTTAGGTTCTGTACCTGGGAACACTGAGCAAGCAGCAGGTCTCTGACGAACCGAGGGGTCGGTCTACATGGTTCCTACCTGACCCATTCATGGCCTTGTAGACCATCAGGATTTTAAAATCTCTTGTTTTTTTCAAACGGGGAACCTGTAAAGAGGTGGCGTGATCCGATCTTGTTTGCTGGTTTTGGCCACGACTCCTACAGAAAGTTACAGCATGTTTTGAGTTTTGATCATATTTTAATCTTCCTTCCAGTGTTTCCTCTGTGGGAGCCCTCTGCCTCGGGGGCGGTGGTTCGGCTGTAGCTGCCTGGGTGCTCTCCAGGTGGAGTTTGGATGGAGGTGGGGGTCTCAGCCTCTAAGCGCCCCGTGTCGGTGCCTCGGCTGCTGCTGTCGATCTGCTGCTGCCGGTGCAGACGGCTCCCCTGATGGCGTTTCCTTACCTGGCTCATTTGTGCTCGGCCCAATGTCCTTGTTTACTGTTGCTTTTAAGTGTGTGTGTACATGGGAGATGGGGCGGCGGTTATGTGGGGTCATTTTAATCTGTAAAGCACTTTGAGATGCTATTTTGTATAAATAAAGTTTGATTTGATTTGCTATAATCCAATTCTGGGTCACTGAGCGACAAAAGGGAGTCAACATGAGAAGGTGAGCATGTTTTTGAGAAGGTTGGGTTTACTTTGATAAAAAGGCTCAGTTTTCTTCTTCTGTGACCTTGCTGGTCTCTGTTGGATAGCTGGCAGCAAACACTGGCATTTTGGTGGGGGGGGGGGGGTCACAATATCGCCATAGCAACCATTAGATGATATCTACACGTCAACTGGTTGCTTGGTTGTTTAGGAGGCAAGACAGGGAAAAGTGTCTCTTGTCCTACCATCACAAACGTCAAAAACTATGGCTGCATCAACACAGACAACAAAATACTGCTTCTTCTTCTTCTGCTGCTGTCGTTTACTTCGTGATCAAAAACACGCGTGTAACGTGTTTACATGCCACAGAGATCCTGCTTTATATCTTTCTAATCCGATTTGTATTCTCAGACTTCCCAGAGCCAGGTTAAGAGTTTATTCCGAGGAACCGGGACATAAATACTCTTTAATTTAGAATCTTGTTTGGGGGGGTAAATTCTGCAGCTGAGCAGAAAAACTTTGTTGCATTTTTACCGATGTTCTTCATGCTGATGTTTATTCAGTCGAACTAAACTCTGAGCAGAACCACCCGACCCCGATGGTGGATCCAGATGAAACTGAGAATCTGATTAAAATGTTGATGTTTGCTGCAGCTGCAGAGGGAATCTCCATCCAGCTCCTCCGATCCAAACCGAGGCCTGTGTTAAATCTGCTGCTGCTCCTCTCCCAGTTTACAGCCCCTCCAGTCGGATGAATCACTGGCTTTGTGTTCGCCGTCATGTTCAAGCACAGATTACAGCCTATATGTTGCTTTTATTTCACTCTAATCCTTTAATCGTAGCCGTGAAGACCTGACTTATCAGTCATGAAGTGTGAAGGCAGCTTCTCCCTCTCAGACATTTTCATTATTGCATTTATCGGTTACTCATCGGATCAAAGGGAAATGTTTTGTCTAACAAAAGCAGAATCTTATCCAGAACGGGTTTTTTATGGAAAACATGAGATTTGATTGGAGCTTTTTTTCACATCTTCAATCCTCCTCACATAAATCTTCCTGTCATTCTCCTCCAATCAGATAAAAACCCTCTGGCCAGCAGACAGAAGCCATCAGCTCTGCAGCAGGAATGTTGATCACCTTTTGGTTTCATCGCAGGCCTAGGAGGAGGTTTCCTCAGCCTTGCTTGTGCACAAACAGGATTCCTCCGAGCGTAATCTAATTCATCAGGAGTGGAGGTTGTTGATGCAATCGCTTAATGTGCTGTGCAATTCCATTACACAAAGACTGGCACCTGGTCTGTCTCACTTTAGAGATTAGCAGCCCTGCAGCGAGGATTTGGTAACGAGTTGGGGAGGATTTACCCGGGAATATAATGTGTCTCAGAGCTCTTGCTGGAGTTTTTTTTTCTTTTTTTCCCCTCCCTAAATCCTTTCGGTGCAGAACAGTGCAGGTTTGGTGAGTCCCGCAGGTTTCCCAGCATCCTTCCGTCATCGGACTGAGGGGAGGTCACATGCTGGAGATTACAGTAACATGAGGGAGGGATTGGTTTCCCCCCCCCAACTCGCTCTGGAGCAGGATGCCAGCAGCAGAAATGCTTATTAATCAGGAAAACCAAAGCCGCCATGTTCAACTGGCTGCATGTGGAAACACCCAGGGCTCATAAGAAATATTACATATTTAATCATGTGTTCTGGAAAATATACTGAGCCTTTAGGGGGGACCTGGCAAATACCATGAATCTACATCCTAATCTGTCTTCTTTATAAAACCATGCAGCTCCAGTATCATATTAACTTCACACAAACGTATCTATACCTGGTTAATAATGTTATGAACTGAGTGTAAAAGCCAGAGTCTAAACAAAACCCCTGAAAGGAATTGAGATAGTCGGAGAACTACGGGGTTCTGTTTGCAAAGTTACACAGTCAAAAGTTGACAGTAAGAATTTGGGTTATTTAGCCCGTCATTAAAAAGTTAAATAAATAGGGGTTCATTTTTAAAGTCATATTTGCGTCCATGTTATTTTTTTCATTTATAAATGTCACAGTTTCAAACTAAATATCTAGTTAACAAAATAAATATTTAGTTCGAAGCTAAATACTTACGTAACAAGCTAAACTGGCTAACTAAATATTCGGCTTTTAAGTAAACATTTAACTCAGAGATGAATATTTAGCCGATATGCAAAATTACTTGCCCAGGAGCGGAAGTGGAGTATCAAAATAAAAGCTGAGTCCTGCCAATGTCTTTATAAACTCCTCCTGCTGCATCAATGTTACTGTAAATCAATCGGTAAACGTCTGTATAGCCGTTAAAACGGCTCATTTTACGATTTAAGCCAAAATGTTTGACACGTCGCGATGAAAATCAACAATAACAAAGAGGTGAGTCATGCCAGAAGTTTACACAGAGGTTCACAAGACCCAGCTTCTATTTTGGTAGTCTACTTCCACTTTTCTGTAAGTAAATGTGCATATTAGCTAAATATTTAGCTTGCTAACTAAATATGTGGTTCGAAATTAAATAGGCCTATTTAGTTTGTAGACTTAATATTTAGTTGATAAGCTAAATATTTAGTTTGGAGCTAAATATTTGTTTGTTTATATATTTCAAACATTAAAAAAACAATAATTACAATCAACATTGAACAGTTGAATTGTTTGAAAAGTTGGTATAGGTCAAAGTACACACTTTTAAGGCCCTACACCCTTTACACATCATCTTTCAAAGAATCAAACTAAAAAAATGTATCAATTCACTCGCTTTATCTAACTTACACATTTTTTTTCTAAAAAAAAATCAAATAAATTGCAAGGAAGTCAAAAGAGAACAGTACAGTCAAAACAGAACAAAAGGCTCTCATCTCTACCATCTTTACCTTCCAACATTTTTCTGGTTTGTACTTTTCTTCCTCATTCTTGTATACATGAAAAATGTCTACTTTGAATTTTCTTTTGAATTCTTTTATGTTTTTGCTATGTTTTGTGGCGTCTGTTAGACCGTTCCATATTTTTACACCTGCTACTGAGATACACCAACTTTTTAACGTTGTTCTGTAAGGTTGTATTTTTAAATTCAATTTCCCTCTTAGGTTGTACTCTCCGCCGTTTTCATGAAACAATTTCATTATTTTTGGGGGTTAGTTGGTCGTGTCTTGGCTTATAAAGTATTTGTGCTGTTTTAAGTTAAACCAAGTCAGGATATTTCAGTATTCTGGTTTGTATAAAGACTTCATAAGTATGAACTTTGTATTATGCTTGATTTAATAATCTAATCGCCCATTTTTGCATTATATTAATTGTTCTATATAAATTGCTCTCGTATGCGTAAGTCAGATAGGATAAGAGTAGAGTATGAATAAAATATGAAGAGTTTTGCGATTGAGAATATGTTGTTTTTCCTAGGACTTCCAAGCCAACTTCGCCCGGTATTTAGCTTGCTAACTAAATGCAGTTGGGCCAATAAGTTTACACACCTTGGGGGATTTTGTTTAGTTTTTTTGGCCATTTCTCAAAGAATATGAATGAAAACACAAAAACCTTTTTTTTTTCATTTATGGTCACTGATCTTGTGAAAGAAATCTGAACTCTTTTCAAATCATTACAAAATAAAAATAAAATAAAAATGACCCTGTCAGAAAGTTTACACACCCCAGTGATTTTGGCCTGAAACATGCGCACAACTTGACACGAATGGCTTCGAATGGCTGCTCAAGGTAACCATCCTCACCTGTGATCTGTTTCCTCACAATCTGTGTGTGATTATAAAAAGGTGTGTGAGTTTTGGGGCTCCTGACAAACCGTTGCATCTTCCATCCAGAGCTGCACTGACCTTTCCAGTTTCTAATGGTGCGTTCACACCGCCCCAAACGTCAGCGTCAGTTGCGGCAAGATTACATGTAAAGTCTACGGTTGAGTCCGTCAGACTCTACGGTGCGTTGTGTGCTTTGGCTCCGTCAACTTTTCAAGCGTTACCTGCGTTTCAAGCGGCAACGTAGCAAACGCAAACAACGCAGAAGTTCAGCTAGCTGAACTTTTGACGCACTTGACGCAGTGCGCCAACCAATCAGAGCGTCTCGCTGTAGCGACGTCACCACACGTATCTTGAATGAAGCGGGAGCAGGAAAAAAAAAACATTTTCAACAATGGAAGACAAGCTCATTGTAGCCGTCTGCAATCGCAGAGAATTGTACGATCCGTCATCGTTTTTGTATAAAGACAGGAATGTAAAGGAACTTGTTTGGATGAATCTCGCTGAAGAGATCGGGTTGTCGGGTAAGTTATCAAATCTTTTCTCAACATAATCATTTCCCATTGTTTTAGCTAGCGACAGAGGAAGCCCACGCTTTCTTTTCAGCTCAACGTACATGCGTCAAACTAGATGCATTGGGAGCGTTGCCGGACGCGGACAAAGTGTGTGTTGTGAACGCACCATAAGTCATGGGGAAAGCAATAGAATTGTCACAGGATCTACGAGAAAAGGTGATTGAACACGAAAGGGATACAAAAAGATATCCAAGGTACTGATAATGCCAATCAGCAGTGTTAGAACTCTGATAAAGAAGTGGAAAATGAGGGGTTCTGTTGAAAACCAAACCAGGGTCAGGCAGAACCACAAACATTTCTGCAACAACTTGCAGAAAAATTGCTTGCGATGCACAGAAAAACCCTCTAATAACTTCAGCCATTAAGGACTCCCTCAAAGAAAGTAGGCGGTGGCTGTTTCAAGAAGCACAATAAGGATGCGCTGGAGGAAAAATGGGCTACAAGGCCGAGTTGCCAGAAGAAAGCCATTACTATATGCGAATGCCACGAAGCATCTCGCTTACAAAATGCCAAACGACACAGAGACGAGGCTCAACGTTTCTGGAACTACATCATTTGGGAGTGATGAGACCAAAATTAAACTTTGGTTTTTGGCCACAACCATAAACATTCCTACTGCAAAATATGGAGGTGGTTCACTGATGTTTTAGGAACGTGAGTTACCAAGGCACAAGATGAATGCAGCAGCTTATCAAAAGGAGGAGGAGAATTAGCGCTCATCAGCCCGAAAGCTGCGAATGGGTCGCATTTATATGTTCCAACAAGACAATGATCCAAAACGCGAGGCCAAGTCGACCTGCCATTGGCTACAGGCAGCAGAATAAAGTGAAGGTTCTGGACGTGTCCATGTCAGTCTCCTGACCTCGTTATGATTGAACCACCGTGGGGAGAGCTCAAACGTGCTGTTCATTTACAGAAACTGGAGGCTTTTTGCCAAGAAGAATGGGCTGCGTTACCATTACATTACATACAGAACCTTCTCCACAACTACAACCAAAGACTCCAAGCTGTCATTGTCATGGTTGTATATAAATGGAGGACCCAGATGCAGAAAAAGTGAATAAATGAATGATTTTAATAAAATTAAACATGAACTTACAAAGCGGCGTCAGGAAACTTGGGAACCCAAACGACGATCAAACGGGAAGGAATAGAGGGTTTAAAGAACATCGCCAGAATCGCCCCATTCTCTCTCGGTCCAACATGGAGACACTGATGCTTTTATCTCCAGTAGAATTGATTACTGTAATGCCCTGCTTTCTGGTCTTCCCAAAAAGAGTATATCAGGTTTACAACTACTACAAAATCCAGCAGCACGTGTCCTGATGAAGACCAGGAGGCGGGAGCACATTACACCGGTCTTAAAATCATTGCATTGGCTCCCCGTACATTTCAGGATCGACTTTAAGGTTCTTTTAATGGTTTTTAAGTGTCTTAATGGTCTTGGGCCTTCTTATCTCTCTGAACTGCTTTTACCATATGAACCTTCGCGGTCTCTGCGCTCCTCTGCAGCCGTCTCCTTGTTATCTCTAAAGTCAGGACACACACTCATGGCGAGGCGTCTTTCCAGTTTTATGGCCCTCACCTCTGGAACAGGCTGCTGGAGAACCTCAGAGAACGTTCATGTTTTTAAGAGCCGGCTCAAGACTCACCTTTTTAGCCTAGCTTTTAACTGATTATTATTTATTACTGTCTGTTTAATTGCTCTGCATGTTTTATATGATTATATTTTTATCAGTTTTACTATTTAATCTTAGCACATTAATTTACTGTTTATTTTTATACTTTAATTTATCTTACTCCCCGTTCCAGTGTTTCCTCTATGGGAGCCCTCTGCCCCGGAGCGGTGGTCGGCTGTGGCTGCCTGGGTGGAGTTTGGGTGGAGGTGGGGGTCCGCTGAGGAACATTGTCCTTCTGGAAACCCCATTTGTGTCCAAGCTTTAACTTCTTGCCGATGTCTTTAGACGTTGCTTCAATATTTTCACATCAGCTTCTTTCTTCATGCTACAATCTGCTTTCTGTAGTGCACCAGTCCCTCCTGCAGCAAAAAAAGCTGCGTCTCCTAACAGCATAATGCTTTTTTAATCTGATCTAATCTGTCCTCTTTGTTCTTTATCATGCTGCCTCTTTGCTCTCTGATACCCCCCTGCGTTTCAAACCCCTGACCTTTGCCCTTTGTGCCACCATATGGTTTCCTCCCCCTGCTCAGGCTCTGTGAAACGATCATAAACACCATTTAAATAATCAGTTTCCAACACGAAGACGGTAGGACCAGACAACAAAGCTACACTTTAAGTGAGCTGCTTTACTGAAAAGTCGTCTCCAGCCTTCGTTTCCTGGAGGACGATCGATACATGATTAATAAAATCTGTGCAGTAGCAGGTCTATATACCAGAAAGCTCAGTCTCCTCTGAATCTGGTCACCTTCTTCCACAACTTTGTCATGTCTCCTATATGGTTTTTGGGCAAACAGGACACAGGGCGTCTTATGGCTTTCTTCTTGCCACTATTAAGACATTGTCCCTTGGACCTGAGCTGTGGATCTCTGAAGCTCCTCCAGAGTTACCACAGTCCTCCTGTCTGCTTCTCTGATCAATGCTAACTGTTTAGGTGGCAACTGGTAACACTGGATTTTAATCAGTGGATGCACGCTGCACATTTCAGACTTTTTACCAGCATAAATAGTTTTTCCTTGCTTTTTGTTGGGCTATCACATCCAAGTGTGTGGCTCTTACATGATGTGGACAAGTTCACATGGTGTGAATGATACACTACCCAATTTATACCCCAGAAACCGTTCTATGAGCCGAGCAGGGAAGACATAAACAGCTGCTTTCACGATCCAGTTCAACACTTTATTAAATAACCAACATGGTAAACAACAACAAAAACAACATGAGAAAAGGAAACAAAAATGTGAAAAAAACAAATGAAACGGTTTTCTTCAAGTTCCCCCCTCTTTTCACTTTCACAGAGACACACCTGGTTGTCATGGAGCTGTGAGGAGTGTTGCGTCAGAGACGGAGCTAAGCTGCGACCGTCGCTGCCTGCACAACGGCCGGCTTTGTGTCGCTGGCAGCGGCTGCCACTGATGGCCTCCGTCTCTCCGAGGCAGAGAGATTCCTGCAGCGACGCGGGAGGACAAACCTCCGATTTGGCAAAGAGACATCAGAAATTCACAAGCCAAACTCAAGTAAACATGATTCCCGTGTCTCTTAATGTTCTCAAACAGACCAGAATGATATTTCACTCAGCGAGGGACATTAACACCTTCAGCTTGATGCTTCCTTTGCAGTGGAAATAAAAAGTCTAAACATCCCTGTTAAAAGGCTAAAGAAAGCAGCTCACGCCTCTTTCCACCTTCAATGGGACGTCTATTCTGCACAGGACGACTGTAATAAATGTAAAGGTGTGAAAACTATGCAGCAGGATTGTTTTTAATTTCTCCTCCCAACATGTGTGTCTGTGCAGAACAAACGTCTCAATCAAGGCAAGAGAAAGATGGGAAATAATTTATTTTCTCACATTGCGTAGAAATAAAACGTCAGCTTTAAAAAGAACATTTTCAGCGAGAAGCAGAAAGTAAAAAAACAAAGGTCTAAACTAGCCAGCAGGCACGCCCTGTACCGCAGCAACACTATCGCTTTATTTTTATTCATTCCCAACACCCCTGCTCTTCATGTTTACACCATCACTCCAAGGTGTGCCATTAAAGCTTCACACTGATCTACAGCAGCAGCGGCAACTTGCAATAACACAACTCACAGAGCTGTGGAGACGGCAACATAAGAAGGAATTATGTCCCAGAACGGATCTTTAATACCCAACAAAGCTCCATTAAAGTCCAGACGACGGGGAGCATGTTCCCCAGTCAGGGAGCCGTTTGTAAAGTTACACAGTTAAAGGTTAACAGCAATTATTTGGGCTATTTAGCCTCTCATAAGATACATAAATGGGGGTTTCAAACAAAATATTTTGTGTACAAATGAAATATTTTGCTCCAAGCTAAACACAGTGGCTTGCAAAAGTATTCGGCCCCCTTGAACTTTTCCACATTTTGTCACATTTCAGCCACAAACATGAATCAGTTTTATTGGAATTCCAGGTGAAAGACCAAAACAAAGTGGTGTACACGTGAGAAGTGGAACGAAAATCATACATGATTCCAAACATTTTTTTACAAATAAATAAGTGAAAAGTGGGGTGTGCGTAATTATTCAGCCCCCTGAGTCAATACTTTGTAGAACCACCTTTTGCTGCACTTCCAGCTGCCAGTCTTTTAGGGTATGTCTCTACCAGCTTTGCACATCTACAGACTGAAATTCTTCCCCATTCTTCTTTGCAAAACAGCTCCAGCTCAGTCAGATTAGATGGACAGCGTTTGTGAACAGCAGTTTTCAGATCTTGCCACAGATTCTGGACTGGATTTAGATCTGGACTTTGACTGGGCCATTCTAACACATGGATATGTTCTGTTTTAAACCATTCCATTGTTGCCCTGGCTTTATGTTTAGGGTCGTTGTCCTGCTGGAAGGTGAACCTCCGCCCCAGTCTCAAGTCTTTTGCAGACTCCAAGAGGTTTTCTTCCAAGATTGCCCTGTATTTGGCTCCATCCATCTTCCCATCAACTCTGACCAGCTTCCCTGTCCCTGCTGAAGAGAAGCCCCCCCAGAGCATGATGCTGCCACCACCATATTTGACAGTGGGGATGGTGTGTTCAGAGTGATGTGCAGTGTTAGTTTTGCATTTTGGTCTCATCTGACCAGAGCACCTTCTTCCACATGTTTGCTGTGTCCCCCACATGGCTTGTGGCAAACTGCAAACGGGACTTCTTATGGTTTTCTTTTAACAATGACTTTCTTCTTGCCACTCTTCCATAAAGGCCAACTTTGTGCAGTGCACCACTAATAGTTGTCCTATGGACAGATTCCCCCACCTGAGCTGTAGATCTCTGCAGCTCCTCCAGAGTCACCATGGGCCTCTTGGCTGCATTTCTGATCACCTTGTTCGGCCTGTGAGTTTAGGTGGACGGCCTTGTCTTGGTAGGTTTACAGTTGTGCCATACTCCTTCCATTTCTGAATGATCGCTTGAACAGCGCTCCGTGGGATGTTCAAGGCTTGGGAAATCTTTTTGTAGCCTAAGCCTGCTTTAAATGTCTCAATAACTTTATCCCTGACCTGTCTGGTGTGTTCTTTGGACTTCATGGTGTTGTTGCTCCCAACATTCTCTTAAGACAACCTCTGAGGCCGTCACAGGGCAGCTGTATTTGTACTGACATTAGATTACACACAGGTGCCTCTATTTAGTCATTAGCACTCATCAGGCAATGTCTATGGGCAACTGACTGCACTCAGACCAAAGGGGGCTGAATAATTACGCACACCCCACTTTTCACTTATTTATTTGTAAAAAATGTTTGGATTCATGTATGATTTTCGTTCCACTTCTCACCTGTACACCACTTTGTTTTGGTCTTTCACCTGGAATTACAATAAAATTGATTCATGTTTGTGGCTGTAATGTGACAAAATGTGGAAAAGTTCAAGGGGGCCGAATACTTTTGCAAGCCACTGTATTTTAGCCTGCTAGCTAAATCTTTAATTTGAAGCTAAATATTTAGCTTTGAACTCAGTATTTAGTTCAAAGCTAAATATTTAGCTAACATCCAAATTCACTTGTCGAGAAGCGGAAGTGGACCATAAAAATAAAAGCTGGGTCCTGCGAACCTTTATATAAACTGCTGCTTCTGATGAAAAACTGTTGCTGTAAACCCATTAGTAAATGTCTGTGTTGCCATCAAAACAGCTTATCCTACATTTTAAGCTGAAATGTTGGACATTACAGGAGGAAAATAAACAATGAGGTGACAGACCCAGCTTTTATTTGCTGCTCCACTTCCACTTATCTGCAAGTAAATTTGCCAATTAGCTAAATATTTAGCTCTGAGGTGAATGTTTAGTTTGAAGCTAAATATTTAGCTAGCCTGTTTAGCTTGCAAGCTAAACACTTCAAACTAAATATCTATGTAACTAAGTATTTAGTTCGTATTTATAACTGTGACAGCTATAAATGGATTAATAATAACATGGATGCAAATGACTTTGAAAAATAAACCCTCATTTATTTAAGCTAAACAACCCAATTTATTGGTGTTCATTTTTCACTATGTAACTTTTGGAACGGCACCGGCTCCTCATAGCGGAGACCAGAGTTATTTTTTAACCAGAGCCTAACTCCGGCCCGGTTGAGGGTCCTGTCCGCAGGGAGACGTCCCGGCTGCTCAAAATGTCAAGCTTAACCCGAAAGCACAAGGATTCAATCATCCACAGAGACGCCGCGGCCGTTCTGCCTCTGTTTACAGTCAGCAGCTCAGGATTCGAGAGCTTTGATTGGATGAGGTGGAATTAGTGCTCCAGTTGACATGAGAGTTAATGGGCTTGCTAGATGGGCTGGAGGAGGCGTGGCTAGATCCAGAACCGCACCTCAACGCCTGAGGTGGGTGCGAACCCAAAGAAGAGGCGCCTGCCCTTCCTCGTCCTGACAATGGCTGACGGGTGCAGAGCGTCAAATCTAATCAAACAACAACCGAGCATGTGTGTGGAGGGGAGAGGTGGGGGAGGCAAGACACCAGTCTCCTTGTCAGAGCTGGAGAGGAAGGGGAAAACAAGCTGAAAATGGCTGCAGAGATGACACTCATGGATGAATCATCAGAGATCCCTCAGTTCAGACTCAGGAGAGAAACCAACACCCGGCCCGCTTTGTCAGAACACAACTGAACCCAGAGTCCAAACTGTTTTACTTCCTGAATGGTTCTCATTCACTTTCCGCATTAGATTGATGGAGAGGATTATGACTGGATTACAGCAAGAGAGGTTTGGACCTGGTTGTCTGCGGCTGCACATCAGCAAAGGTCAGCGCTGATGAATCTGCAGCGTGTTGCTTTCACCTACTGAGCTGCAAAGGTTAAAGGTTAGTCCTTTAAGAGGACCGAGGTTGGTATATTTTGCAGGCTAATATATTTCAAATGCAATGCATTCACAGTCTGATACGGTGATACATGAGGGCACCGGATTGACCCGATGCATCCTCCTAGCAGAGGTTCTGGCGAGCGAGAAGCAGAAGCTCATGAAGTGGAGAATGACGGGGGAAATGTGACTAACACAGTCACCGAATGTTCTCCGATAATTTCACGATTGTACGTCGTCCTCTAACCGCCTGACTGGGATCGGTTCTCCCGCCGGAACCGACGAGGTCAAAGCCTCTGTTGGGGTTTTTCCACTGAGGAAGAACCAGAGTTGGTGCTGTGGCCAGAGATTAGCCGGTTCTTAGCTGGTTTCTGATTCCCACAGACGCGGCGCCTAGTCGGTGCTGCGTCTTAACGTCGTCTAAATCGTAGCACGCAGCGGTACACGCCCCCATGGGGAGAGACCAAAACAGGAAGCGCGCGAACAGAGAAAGATAACAATGGAGGACGCCATCCTGCCGTTTCGGACGCTGCTGTTGTGCTTCCACACTTCGCTGGATTTGCGAAGGCGTGTGGAAAAACAAAATGGCGGGTTGTTTGTTTCACCTAAAGTAGTCCCGCCCAGCACACCTGGGTTGCGTCAACATTGTGGGAGGGGTAGAAACCGGTTCTTAGAAAGCACCGGTTTAGCCCAGCTTCGAGTTGGTGCTTGGCTATAAGCAGTCATTCCCGAACCGAATAAACAATGTCCTTGCGCAGTGGCAAAACAAAGAACCGGTTCTAAGTCAGACTCTAGCAGCGAACCAACTCTGGAACCAGGTCAATGGAAAAGGCCTCTGAGTTGGGAAGAACCAATCAGGATTTTACTGAGCAGCGCAGATTCAAGCAAACCACTGATCTGTGTGAAGCTTGTCTCAGCATCGGCCATTAAAGGATAAACCTACAGCTGGATCCGTGACGGAAGGAGACATTTCGAATCCAACAGAAAACGACGGAAGTTTATGCACCAAAGTTGCGATTTTTTACTAAAACGGACACAAAAAAGTGCTTCACGAGTTTCCAGTTTAAAAGTTCACCAATCAGTCGGTCAGGGGGACACTGGCCGGTTTTAGAAAGCTAGCCACGGATGCATGATTGATGCATCTCTGCCCCTCGATGTCTCAGCCCATGTAAGAACATCTGGACCCGAATAAAGGCTTCATTGTTTCTTCCGTGTGGAAAATATATGTTTAAAAAAGTAGCATTTTCAAGCTAATTTTTATTCGTCAGTTACTTTAGAACAGCAGGAAAAAAACAGCTAATAAAATTTCAAAAACATTTAAACCCCTATTTGAGTAAAATGAGTCTTTAAGTATATTTAGAATATTTGATTATGAGGTCAAAGTTTCCAGATGTTGAGCAGTTCAACCTCATAATGTGGGATTTAGTGACACCTAGTGGCGGACCTTGGAATTTATCAGCGAGTTTTATCTTTTAAAGATTAAAATTATGCTTTTTTTAAAAGAGAAAATAAATGCATTTAAAACATTTTTTTAGAGCATTATAATTTAAATCTTAAGACATTTAGGGAAATTATATCGTATTTTAATGGTTCACTTTTCAGTTTATCCTTTGATGTAAAAAGTCTGGATTTCTGAACTCTTCTTTGGAGTAAAATGTCGGATTTTGTGTTCAGTTTCGCTCCAATTTGGCTGAGTCACTGCTGCTCTAGTCTGACACCTAGTGGCTCAACTGTATAAAGTGTTCAAGTCCCTAAAAATATAGCTGACAACTTTCAGCCTGAAAGTAAACACGAAGCTTTCCAGCATCAAAAAAGAAATTCCCCAACGCTGAGCTGAGTGCGAAACCCTCAGAAAGAGCTCGCCAGAGGGGGGACGGTTTACCGGGAGCTAAATGAGGGATGAGACGGAAATCTGCAGCCTGTCCCCCGAAAGCGTCTCAGGTCAGGTGAGAGACGAGAAAATGGGACAAACTCGGGAGGCGGCAGCAACGAGCTCGTCTGTCATCTCTGCATGGATGCTCTCTGCCTCCACATCAGGAAAACACACACGAGCCGCTCGGCTCGGCCCGGTCCGGATTAACCGCCGAGGCTCTGCAGGGCTGCCGACGGGACGAGGAGGCGGGCTGAGGGTCACAGCTGGGAGGGGCTTCAGTAATCCGGTAATCTTGTTATTAACACGACTCTGTGTGTGTGTGGAACAAAGGGGGGAGTAAACAGCTGATGACCCTGGCTGCCTTCCACTCCATCGATGCCTGCACAGATCTCCTTAGAGTCCAGGAGGAAAGCTGACTCCGCCCGCTCCACCACACGGACCTCCAGCTGCTCCCATCCGTCCCTTTTCCACCGATCAGAACTCCATCTGAGGCTTTTCTGAAGCAGCCGGGACGGTTTGTGACGGCTCCGGGTTCGCTGTGAGCCCCAGACATTGTGTGGATGGAAGGGACGAAGCGCTGGGAGAGGAATCTGAAGGTCCCCGAAGCCCCCCTCTCACCGATCCAGAACCCGGCCGTAGTCCTGAGGCCCGCAGCCGCCTTCGCTCTTCAGCTCGGCAAAGATTTGCGTGAAAAAGTGCGGGTCTGCGTTGATGCGCAGCATCTTGGAGCTGGTGGTGTCGATGATGGCGAGGCAGCGGTCCCAGAAGGCCTCCTTCGCCGCCTCCACCAGGAAGGGCTTGAGCGGGTACGAGATCTCGTTGCCCATGTAGGAGTAGGACAGGTAGAGGCAGGTGAGCAGGATGGCCTGCAGCTCGTGCTCCGAGCCGACCAGGTCGCCGTCCACCACGTCGCGGCACAGCATGTAGACGAACACCACGTTGGCCGGCGTGACGAAGGCCTGGTCCTGCCAGCCCTGCAGCAGCAGCGAGCGGTCCACGGCCCGAAGCCACAGAACCGGGTCGGCCGGCGACAGGCGCTTGAGCCGGTAGCAGCGGCAGCAAAGGAACTCGCCGAGGCAGCGCAGCAGCTCGCTGGTGGACGCTTGGACGATGATGCGCTTCGGAGAAGAGCTCCCCAGAGGGACCTTCTTCACCGACGACAGCTGCTGGGACTTGCTGTAGCCGTATCCGTGGCCCTGACCCATTCCCAGTCCGTAGCCGAGCCCCAGACCCGGTCCTGGAGGGCCCTCGTAGTTGGAGAGGTTGGCACATGACAGGGACTTCTTCACATTCTCTCGGTTCAGGTGCAGCACTTGGTCCCTCTGGTAGATGTTGTTATTGTTGTTGAGCGGCTCAGCGAAGCCCCCGGCGGCTCCGGGCCCCTTCTTAGGGTGTCCTTTCTTCTTGGTGGAGGCCACCAGCCGCTTCCAGGTCAGCGCCGGCAGGAAGATGGACTGGCCTCTCCTCAGGCCGCGGTCCTTCTGGCCGCCGAGGGAGCGGCTGCTGAGGCTCGGGTAGCGGCTAAGCGAGCCAGGGTGGCCGTCGTAGTGGCCGGGTTTCCGAGCGCCCGGCGACAGAGACAGCACGGTGCCCATGGCGGGTCAGAGCTCCACGGATTGGACCACCTAGCTCGGGTTTGTCTCTCAGAATCCAACAAACATCATGAAGAGAAGAAGAAGAGGAGGAGGAGAGCTGATGGAGGCAGAGAAGAAGAAATCAGAGTCATTAGACAACATCTGACTCCAGCAGAGGATGTTTAACCTTCTAAAGATCATCCTGAGGAGAATTCATCTTTTATTCAGTTTCAGATCTGAAAACATCACATTAAGTTCTGCTTAGACCTCCTAAAGGTCCAAACTGGGGGCTGGACGGATCGGAAACTGAGTTTAATGAAGGAAAACTGAAAAAAACTAAAATAAATGCAATCTCCACAAATTAGATTCTGCACCAACAGACGTGGTTCTGTTTGGTCCAGTGAAACAAAAAAAGTAAGAAGCTCACCTGTGTTTGTGGAAGCAGAAGGTTCTGTCGGTCCGGTTCCTGCCGCAGTCTGCGGAGCTGCAAACGTCTGAGAAGAGGAAACCCGCTGATTGTGCAGCTAGTGGCAGGCGGTGACAGGACGGCGCAGAAAAATGCGGACTGTGCGCAGAGACGGTTCAGCGGGTGCGGCGCTGCTGTCACCCCCCGCTGCCCCTCAGAGGCAGCCGGCAGCGACTGACGGCTTCACCCGGCTCAGCTCCATCTTCTCAAAACCAAACTTCCACTGAGTCCTTTCAAAGCATTCCATCTTCTCTGTGAGCCACAGAAAAGTGTCCTCCGGACTCCCTCTGGTTCCGGTCCAGCAGCAGCAGCGGTCCGCTCTGCAGGAGCATCAGAGGCTGAATGAGAGGAGCTCAGAGGCGCTTCTGTACAAGCTCCGAGCGCTGCGCCTGCGCGTCAGCAGGAGGAGCCTCAGAGCGCGCGCACACGCACACACACACACGCACACACGCGCACTCACACAAACACACACGCGCGCACTCACACACACACACACAAACACACACACACACACGCGCACTCACACACACACACACACACACACGCGCGCACTCACACACACACACACACACACACACACACACACGCGCACTCACACACACACACACAAACACACACACACACACACACACTCACACACACACACACACACACACCTACACACACACACACACACCTACACACCTACACACACACACACACACACACACCTACACACACACACACACACACACACACACGTCTTACTATCCTTGTGTTGACATTGTATTGACTTCCATTGATGTTACTATGCCTAACCCAGACACTTTCCCTAAACCTAACCATTACTGATCCATGCCTAACCCTAACCTTAACCTAAACCTAGTTCACACCATACCTCTAAACCTAACTAGTAGAGTTTAATAGCTAGTTAAACATTGTGGGGACCAGGCAAAATGTCCTCACAACTACAAATGTCCACACAAGGGTGGTGGGCTGTCAAAGGTTGGTCCTCACAAGTATAGCTATACATATATACACACACACACACACACACAGAGTAAACATTCAAACATCACTGGAAAAAGTAGTTTCAACATTTAATTCTAAGGTTTTATCATGAGGGATTGTGAAGAAAATTAAAATAAATGTTATTAATGCCAAATCCTAGTTCAATAGAAAAAGCTCCAATTATACAAAAAAATAAAATTAAATAGGGATTTAATTTTTTTCTCAATTTAACGTTTTAATAAAACAATACATTTAATTGTTAATAAATGAATATCAAACTAAATAAATATGTCCATTCACTGATTTTTCTTATGGTCACCTGAGATCAGCTCCTTCTCACTATGGAGGATCATCCCTGCCAAAATTGACAATAAAAAATAAATAAATTAATGAATGGGTAAATACAATTAGGAATAAATAAAAGATAACTATTTATATTCACATTTATTTTCAAATGTATTTATTTCCACATTTATTTATTTATTTCCACATTTAGTTATTTATTTATTTCCATATTTATTTATTTCCAAATGTATTTATTTACTGCTATATTTATTTATTTATTTACAGATGCATTTACAATTTTAAGTATTTCTATATGTATTTATTTATTTACACATTTATTTATTTACAAATTTTTTTCCAATTTTATTTATTTATTTACACATTTATTTATTTCTATATTTATTTATATACAAGTGTATTACCTCATTTATTTAATAATTTCCACATTTATTTATTTTCACATATATTTAAATATTTATTTCCACATTTATTTATTTATTGACATATTTATTTATTTACAGATGTATGTTCAGTTTTATTTATTTCTATATTTATTTATTTAAAAATGTATTTATTTATTTCTATATTTATTTATTTACAAATATATTTCTAATTTTATTTATTTATTTCCACATTTATTTATTTCGATATTTATTTATTTACAAATGTATTACCTCATTTATTTAATAATTTATTCCCACATTTATTTATTTATTGACATATTTATTTATTTACTTACAAATGTTTTTCCAATTTTATTTATCTATTTCCACATTTGTTTATTTATTTCTATACTTATTCATAGTCAATTTTGGCAGGGACCGTCCTCCATACTCAGCAGCCAGCAACTCTCTTATGGATATGTACACCAATCAGGCATAACATTATGACCACAGAGAGAGAGAGAGAGAGAGCGAGAGAGAGAGGAGATATGAACCACACAAATTATTAGGGTTGTCAAATTATCACGTTAATTGCGATCAATTAATTACAGCCATATTTAGTGCGCTATGTTTTTTAATCGCGTTGATCTCATTTTTAATTTTTAATCTTAACGTTTCTGCATGCAAGTTCCCTTTAAATAAAACCCGTTTTATTCACTGGGCTTCTTGTGCTTGAGTTGTTCGGGGTTAACCACACCCTAAAGTGGACATCGGTTGGTGGGGAGGGGGAGGTGAGGAGGAACGGTGAGTTGCCAACTTTGCTATATTTTGCGAGTTTTTATACCCATCTAGCGATTCTTTCTAAAAAATAAAAAACTAGCGGCAAATCTAGCAACGATGTAACGTTGTTACTCTTCTCACCGAGCAGCGGGGGCGCTCTCCTGTCTCAGAGCTCACAGCAGGCAACCACTCTGCACCGCACACTGCAGCTCCACGCGGCCGCCCAGGTCCACCGGTATGGCAAGCCATCGGTATCAAAAATTAATGCGCGTATTAGGTGTTGTTTTAACCTGTAATACGGGTGGACTCAGAGAAGATATTTACCCCACTGCTTCCAGAACGCTAATGAATCACGCAGCTCGAAGGAAAAGGTTGCAGGCGCCACTTGGGACTATAGTCACAAAAACAGCAGAATGTAAATGGCTGGGACTGCATCTGTTTAAGTCTGTTAAATACAATAAATGACTCCATTCAGACAGTTTTTTTAATTACATGTATCAAACATTTTTTCTACCACAATAATGTAAAGAATTTAAAAGAAAATACCTAAAGATGAGGGCTTTAATCAGCAATTATTAGGTGAGATTAAAAAGAGATTAATTAGATTGATTAATTACAGATCATAATTAATTTATCTCAAAGTTGTTTTAATCTCATGACAGCACTACAGATTATTAAAGGTGATTTTGGCCTCTGTCAGCAGGACAATGGACGCCGCTACAAAGTAAAACGGTTCAGGAGTGGCTCTAGGAGAACATCTACCAGTGTGAGATGTTGACTCCAAGTTCTCCAGATTTTAATCTAATTATATTGTTGATCAGACAAGTCCGATCCATGGAGGCTCCATCTCCCAGCTTTCAGGCCTTCCATAATCTTGGTGCAGATACAACCACGGCTCTTGTGGAGTCCATGGTCTGATTGGTCAAGGCAGCAGGTGGTCATATTGTTATGCATCCAGATCCACCCGACAGAACCCAGCCAGCCTACAAGCTGCTTGTCTCTGGGGTTTTCTTCCTTCAGTTTGGATCCATTCCTACGGCTGAGGGATGGATCGTAGACGGAGCAGAAAACCAACAGCTTCCTCTTTCCTCTCTGCAGCTTCTTCTTCTTCTTTTCCATTCCTCATTCCTGCAGACAGTCTCCATCCTTCATCTCCTTTTTCCAGGGACAACCAAGGTCCCAGCATGCTTACCTGCAGCCCATGGCCTGAACACACCAACAGAACCACATATGAGATCCTGAGTTTCCCAAACTGGACGCCCTCCTCTCCATCACTGCACCATGAGGTCATTTGGTGGCTGGTTATCTCCAGGAGTCAGGACAAACACTCATACCTGAGGGGAATTCAAAGTAAAACACCTGATTAACCCTGCGGTCCCATCCTGGTGTGAGGAGTAGCACTGTTCCTCCTGCCAGCAGGCAGATTGTTTTCACTCATAAAAACCCAGAATAACCGAACTTAGATCCACAGAGACATGAAATCTTAGATAAATAACCACAGAAAGAACTGAGAGTGTTTAGACCTGATGATCTACATGTTGCGTCTCAGATCGTCGTCTGAAACACTGAACAGACGGATCGAGTTATGGTTAGATGATGACGAGGTCTACTGCAGGTTTGCCACAGTAAGCCTCCACATGGCGGCAGGTCAGCTCCTGTTATGCAACGGTCCATCCTGTGTTGTTGGTCACGTAGTCGCCTGGGCTGTCCAGGATCAGAGGATCAGACAAGTTATCGATTAGCTGATCAGTTTCTCCTCAAGGAGCTGAATCTGTTCTCTCTGCCGCTCTTCATCGACTCCAGTTGTTACAAAAAAACTAAAATAAACAACCCCACTTCCAGTTGTTCATGCAACAGTATCAGCCAGGTGCTGCTAATCTTTGATCACATTGTGAAAGCAGGAGTAACTCTTGCTGCCCATCAACAGAAAAAACATCAGAGAAATGACCAGAAACCCAGGAGCTCCATCTCAGATTTAGTTCCAACTTTTTGGATTGTTGTTCTTGAAGCAGATGAGTTTAAAGTGGAGATGTTTGACACAGTCGCATGTTTGAAGACAACACAGACTGAAGAGAGGCCAAACACGGTGGTGGAGGGGTGATGATTTGGGCTCGTGGATCACAGTCTCCTTTAGGGTGGGACCACGAATCCTGGTCCGAGCTGGGTCATCGACAGGACAATGATCCCAAACACAGCAGCAGATCTATAAACAAAAAGAAAGTGGTGCAATGGTCTAGTCAAAGTCCAGACCTGAACCTGAGCTGAAAAAAAAGTATGCAAACTTCTACAGACTGAAGCAACGCTGGAAAGAAGAGTGGACCAAGATTCCTCCGATGTGTCAGCTGAGACAGATGAAGTCGAAAAGAAAAGGCGAAGAATGACCCATAAAGTCCCACTCTACGTAGCAATGCTGTCGTTCAGAAAAAGATCATCACTGAGTATCTAAAATCAAATCAAACTTTATTTATAAAGCGCTTTTCATACAAGAATTGCATCACAAAGTGCTTTACAGATTAAAATGACCCCACATAAAACCACCTTCCCTTCCCTCCCCCACAGATTTAAAAACATGGTCACAGTTATACCCCCCTCCCCCCAACCCATCTCCCATCCACACACACAACAGTAAAAAGGACATCTGGGCCGAGTGTAGATGAACCATGCAAGGAAACGCCATCAGAGGAGCATCTGCACCGGCAGCAGCAGATCAACAGCAGCAGCTGAGGCACCGACACAGGGCACCCAGTGGAGGCAAGGCCAAGACCCCCACCTCCACCCAAGCTCCACCTGGAGAGCACCCAGGCAGCTACAGCCGAGGCAGAGGAAGGGCTCCCATGGAGGAAACACTGGAACGGGTAAGATAAATTAAAATATAAAAATGAACATTAATGTGATAAGATTAAATAATAAAACACTGATAAAATATAATCATATAAAACATGCAGAGCAATTAAACAGACTATAATAATCAGTTAAAAGCTCGGCTAAAAAGGTGAGTGTTGAGCCGGCTCTTAAAAACATGAACGTTCCCTGAGGTTCTCCAGCAGCCTGTTCCAGAGGTGAGGAACATAATAATGGAAAGACGCCTCGCCATGAGTGTGTGTCCGACTTTAGGGATGACAAGGAGACGGCTGCAGAGGAGCGCAGAGACCGCCAAGGTTCATGTGGTAAAAGCAGTTCTGAGCGATAAGAAGGCCCAAGACCATTAAGACACTTAAAAACCATTAAAAGAACCTTAAAATCGATCCTAGAACATACGGGGAGCCAATGCAATGATTCTAAGACAGGCGTAATGTGTTGTCCCTCCTCCTGGTCTTCATCAGGGCAGGATTTAGTAGTAGATGTAAACCTGAGATATTATTTTAGGGAAGACCAGAAAGCAGAGCATTACAGTAATCAATCCTACTGGAGATAAAAGCATCAGTGTCTCCGTGTTGGCCCGAGAGAGAATGGGGCGACTCTGGCGATGTTCTTTAGGTGATTAAAACCTATTTTAGTAATATTTTTAATGTGAGGGATAAGAGTCAGCTCAGAGTCAAAAATCACGCCCAGGTTCTTCACTTGTAAAGAGGGATTAAAAGACAGTGATTGTAGTTTTGGTAAAAGTTTCTCTCTCTGAGCCTCAGGACTGATGACTACGTTTTTTCAGAAGATAATCTTCCCTTCCCCCCAGAAATTCCCAGAGAGGACAAACTTCAGGAAATGGTGAGCTCCTAGAAGCTGTGATGTGCAGATGAGATAACAGGGAACAGGCAGGAAACATTGTGAAAATTCAGCTAAATTCAAAAAGACTGATAATTTTCAGACATTATAGTAAAACTATAAACAAAAATATTCACAATCTAAACAGATTAGTCTGCCATGGCGTAAGGAAACCCCTGTTGGTTGGCAGTTGAAAGTCTAACTCTCCTCCTAAGCCCTGATCAGCTTCTCAGATGAGTGGCTTCCTTCTCTACTGCTCTTCAGTCCACAAATAGACAACTTCCCTTTATTTAGAGCACAGGGTTTCCATTCAAAGGTGCAAGGAGTCCCTTAAGCTCGTAGTTACACGACCGACCGTTTGTACACAGCAGGATTACAGAGCAGAAACCTACTGATGTCTTTTCCTGTTGCATCTCAGGAGACAAAAGTTGGGATCAGTTAAAGAAAACAAGAGTCTCTAAAAATGGGAATATTTCCCATCTCACAGATGCCAACGAGGAAAATATTGAGTTTTCTCTAATAGGAAAAAGTAAAATATTGTAAAGTTGACTCCTTGTAATGATTCTCTCAATGTCTAATGAGGAAGCAGAGCAACAGATGTCCGTTTATATACAGTGGCTTCAAGACCCGAGGGGTTTCCTAAGGTTTGCACGAGGTAAATGTATTTATTTAGTTTTCAAAAATGAAGGAAAAAATGTTAAAATGCGAGAAATACAGTGAAGTATTTAAGTTAAACATTAGGCATTATAAATAATCAATAGAGTCATGAAAAGGGTAGCCAACATCTCTGCTGTGAGGCGCCGTTTGTAAAGTTACTGTTAAATGTTAACAGCATTAATTTGGGTTATTTAGCACAAGACAAATAAATGGGAGTTCATTTTTCAAAGTCATATTTGCGTACATGTTATTTTATTCATTTATAAATGTCACAGTTTCAAAACAAATATTTAGTAAGCAAGCTAAACATTTAGTTCACAAATTAAATATTTAGCTTTGAGTTAAATATTTAGTTTGCAATTTTCTGAAATTTAAACTCGCGACTGACCCCATGTGGCCAAAAAACGGAACTGCTCTTCCTTTCTGCTCGCTCTTGCAGCGCGCGCTCGTACGCCGGTCGCTCTCAGTCTTCCATCTTTTTCTGCCACTTGTCAGAGGTTTAACTTTCTTAGTCTTATGTGGAGTTACTGTTGGTGTCAGAGTTGTCCTTGGTCTCTTCTGTGTAATCGCACAATCCATTGAACTGCTTGCGAGTGCTGACTAGCGGTGGTGGCAGAGTGATCTGAAACATTTAACATGAACGTGCTTCACGCCACATCCGCAGACAGCGCGGGAAAATCCGACCTGACAGAAAATAGAAAAAATTAGATACAGGCTTATAGGTGCACCCACTGTGAGCTGACAGGGTGTCAGTATGCTCATCAGGAGATGTTTGAGTCATAAATGGTCAAATAAAAAGGCTATTGTTACGTTTATTTTGGGGAAAAAGTTGCATATAGCCTCTTTAATATTTAACTTGCAAGCTAAACAGGATAGCTAAATATTAAAGTGTAACTGAACCCCATGAAAAAGCATGACCCCGCCCCCAGACAATTGAAAAATTCTACAAAGTGGGCGGTGCCAGGAAGAACGGAGGGGCGTGGCCACTGGGCTCCATAAAGCCTCCCTCTACTCCTCTATCTCCGGTGACGGCGGAGGAGATCCGCTGGCTCAGGGCGCTGAGTCAGCGCTGCCCGAGGCAGAGGGAGACAGGATGGGTCCGGTCTCTGAGTGGTAATGCTAACATAGGCTAACGTTCAAAACAGTATGTTCGCTGTTTACGTCACAGTCAATGCCTGTGACGTAGAGATGTACCGCTCTCCACCAATCACAAAATTCAAATGCAGTAGCCACCGTTCAACCCCAAGAGGGCAGCACTAAGACGTTTTTAGACCAAAAAGTGTAGAATTAAACAAGTTTACACCAAAATGTAAAAAAAATCCCAGAAACTGAAAGATTGCATTGGTAAAGACCCATTTATACAGTTTATAAGCAATAAAAATGTTGTTTTGTGGTTTAGTTACTCTTTAAGCTTCAAACTAAATATTTACCTCAGAGCTAAATATATTCAGCTAATATGCAAATTCCCTTGCCGATAAGCGAACTACCAAAATAAAAGCTGTGTCCTGCTGCTTTCTGTGAATCCATCGGTAAGCGTCTGTATTGCCGTTAAAACGGCTAATTATACGTTTTAAGCTGAAATGTTGGAGATGTTTGGAGGAAAATAAACAATGATAAAGAGGAGACATTCAGTCTCACCAGCAGTTTATATAAAGGTTCACAAGACGCAGCCTTTATTTTGGTAGTCCACTTCAAACTCAGAGCTGTGTAGTTCAAAGCTAAATATTTAGTTCGCCGGTTTAGCTAGCTAGATAAATATTTAGCTTCAAACTTAATAATTTAGCTTCAAACTAAATATTTAGCTAGCTTAAAAAATACTTTTGTTCAAAGGTATAAATATTCAGTTTGTACACTAAATATATAGCTTGTAAACTTAATATTTAGTTTGGAACTGTGACCTTCATAAATTAATAAATTAATAAAGACATTAAAAAATGAACTCCAATTTTTTTTCTCTTATGAGGGGCTAAATAACTCTTTATTTATTGCTGTTATTTTTCCACTGTGAAAACTTTAAAACAGCACCACATACTCTACAGACCCCACAAGGGCGGCGCTGCTTGCTAAAACCAGCCGCCTCAGAGACAGTTTCTGTCCCCAGGCTTTCTCCCTCTAATGGACACATTGAGTACCTTACAGTAGTCAGTTACTCTGCTGGGAAACAAAATACTATTTACAAAAAAATATTGGGTATGCATATTAATGTGTATTTTATGTTTATCCCCTCTGAGCATGTGAATCCAAAGTATCAGGTTTCCTTGTTTGTGCACAAAAACCTGATGATTTAAGCTATTTCTTACTCTGATTTTAAAAAACCAATTTAAAATAAATAAATATACAAGAGCTGAAAGAAAGAAATTGACAAAGTTTTGTTTTGGCCTTTCATGAACGGCTGCAAATAACATGAATGTTTTCAGTCTGGATTCAAAGCAACCAACAGTTTCCACACAGCTCAGGTTTTCAGGCAGTCGGTCCCACAGCCCCGTGTTTTGTCCTGTTCCAGGGAACACAGAATGAGCAGGTCTCTGATCATCTGTGATTGGTCCACACGGATCATTCCTGACCAGCAACCGTGAAATATTTGTATACCCAAGATCAGAGATCCGTTTTCTCGGTGTTTTTCAGGCCTCTGGCAGCAGCGTTTTGGAAAAAGTGCAGCTGCCTCATTATTTTATTACAGAAACTAGTAAAGACACTTTTTTCTAATCAGACTGATTTATTTATCCACTGACATGTAGCTCTGAGTCCAGGACTACACCTCTTCTCCAGCATGATCTGTAGTTTTCAGCCTCATCGACTCCAGTTCAGCGCTGAGCTCGAACACTGTTAACCTTTATGGGAAGCAAAAACAATAACTTCTGTTTAATCTGCATTTAGTCGGAGGAAGTTCTGAACTCATTGATATGCTTATGAGGTGACCGAAAAATAAAGTTTTATCAGCATATTGTAATACTGTGTCATCTAAACCAGGAGAAACATACAGACTGTGAATAAAAGGGGCTCAAGAGTGGAGCCTTGAGGAACACTGCAAAAAACGATATTCAAGAAAGTAAAAATCCCTTGTTTGTGGACATTAAAAATTTTTTTTGTCTTATTTCAAGAAATATTTTCAAGAAAATATTCACTTGTTCCATTGGAAGAATTTTTTTTGTAGCTCATTACAAGCAAACATGTCTTGTATAATTTGTTTTTAACTTGTTTCTGGAGGAGCCTTTTTTCCAGTGTATGAGTCCTATGATGTGGCTTTTGTGACTGAAGGCTTAAAAAAAGAAGATGGCCGACGTGTGAAGATTATTAGTTAAGATATATACAATGAAGATGCTTTATTACACTGGAAAAAAGGCTACTCCAGAAACAAGTTAAAAATAAATTATACAAGATATTTTTGCTTGTAATAAGCTAAAACAAAATCTGTCAATGGAACAAGTGAATATTTTCTTGAAAATATTTCTTGAAATGATACAATATATATATATATATATATCCATCCATTCCATTCCATCCATCCTATGTAGGGTTGCGGGGCGGCTGGTGCCTATCTCCAGCAGTCAAGGGGCATGCAGAAAGACCCCAGGCTGGGATTTGAACCCAGGACCTTCTTGCTGCAAGGCAACAGTGCTACCAACTGCGCCACTGTGCAGCCATATATATATATATATATATATATATATATATATATATATATATATATATATATATATATATATATATATATATATATATATATATATATATATATATATATATATATATATATATATATATATATATATATATATAAAAACATTTCCACAAACAAGGGGTTTTTACTTTCTTGAAAATGTTTTTTTGCAGTGAACTCCACATGCCAAGTAATAATCAGAATCCCAATCACTGTTTAAGTCTTTCAATCATTATATTTTCATCAACTAGGTCAAAGTTTTTGTTTTGATGAATCAGCATTAAGATGTCTGTTAAATTTGTCTCCAGACGGCAGCGGGTCAATACGCTAAGGTCAGGTGGAAAACAACAACAGAAGAATAAGTTGGACTAAAAACCTGCAGGAACATTTTATCACACAGGTGATCTGACCACCTTTAAACTGAATGCATAAAATGGGTCATAAACGTTTGGCTTTAAATCAGAAGTTTTATGACGGAGGTCCTTCTTAATGTTTTGCGCCTTGGATTTCAACGTCTGTTTTCTGATTCTGTAAACCAGGATAAAATAAGTGAGACTGATGGCCAGTGGCTGGAGAGATAGGCAGAACAAACCAGCGAGGGAAGACCTCCTGTAACATAAACCCATCTCTGTTATGTGTTTGAGTTTATTTTTAAATGTTAGAGTGAGTGTCTACACACACACACACACACGTCTTTGTCCTCGTTTTCTCCAACAGCTGCAGGACTCTGAGCATCTCCTGCACAGCTGACCCGGATACGCTGACAGCTATGAAAAGAGCTGTTGTTGACCACTGCTGACCCCCTATTATCCCCTGCACACACACATGCATGTGCACAGCATTACTCTTCAACACGAGCACCGACCTGTGGCGTCGTCTTAATCCCCGTTATAACATTTCACTTTCCAAATCCAGAGATTAAAGGTGCACGGATCTCATTCATTCGTTATCCTGAAACATTCCCGTCAGCGTTTCCGGAGAACGTCAGAGGGACATAAAAAACAACGAAGGAAACCAACAACAGCTTGTTTACCTGTTTCTCTCTGGGTCAGGATGTTTTCATTTTATCTGACCTACATTCAGCAATGTAACTGCGATTTTTTTCCATCATCCTCCTGAAACAGTCTCTTTGATTTGTTTCAGACAAATGAGGCTCAGCGGCTGATTTGTTGTTAAATCTATTCTTTCTAATGGATCAGCAGGAACGCTCTGATGTGTAACTTACCATGAGTTTCTGCCTCTTCTACAGCAGTCACGCCTAAAAGGACCAATGTACCAACAAGGTCTAGAGAAAATATTTCATGCGTCTTTAGCCGGATTGATTACTGCAACAGCATCTTCACAGGTCTGCCTAAAAAGTCAATCAGACAGCTGCAGCTGATCCAGAACGCTGCTGCTCGTGTTCCTCACTAGAACCAGGAAAGTAGAGCACATCACCCCAGTTCTAAAGTCCTTACACTGGCTCCCTGTAGCTCAGAGAATAGACTTCTAAATACTTTTACTAGTTTATTAATCATTGAACGGCTTAGAACCAAAGTATGTTGAAGATCTGTTGTATCAACCAAACATTGAGAAGCAGCTTTCAGTTTCTATGCTCCTCTAATCAGAATCAGAAAGATTTTATTGCCATATGTGTGAACAGGTTCACAACATTAGGAAATTGCTGCGGTACTTTTTGCAAACATAAAATAAACACTTCTAAGCATGCAATAAATAAAAATAATCTGGAACAAACAGAAAAGTGCAAAACTGCTGAAACACGGAGTTCCTTTAAATCAAAGCTAAAACCTTCTGTCTAGAGCTGCCTTTGATCAATAATCACTGGAATATTGTTAATCCTAGTCTGGTTTGAAACCTCATTACTTCCCTTTATTTGCCCGTATAAAGTCCTCCTTTATGTTTTTATCATGCAAAGCACTGAAATGCGCCATACCTACAAACCTGCCTTGCCTTGTAACCGGTATCGTCCAGCAAGTCGCAGTTCTTGCAACCAAGTCCTCCTTCTGTATCCCAGAATATGTAAAGATATTTCATTATATAACTCTTTTTTTAGGGAAACGAAATTTCTCCACATCTTTCACAAACCCAAACAGTGCTCAGAAGAATCTGTGATCAATGCAGAATACCTCAGTCCAGGTATATAGGTCCCTGTTTACATGCTTGCCTCAATGTAAAAAAATAAAAATATAAGGATAATTTTTTGCATGTTTTCAGAAAAAGAATAAGTATCGGTGATATAACCAGAGCTTTAGATGATCAAAGTCAAAGATGTCAATTTGAGCATCATTGGCCATATTTCTTCGAGTTGTATTTTCTTTTCTTGTGCCCTCCCCCCTGACAGACTGGCTTCCTGGTCAAAGAGCCGTGTCAGAAACCGCTCCTGCGTGAAAGGATTTCTTACCCTGCTGGGAATAACTCTTGTGTTTTCCTTTGCGTTATCCAATGGTAAAGCTGGTATCCCACCAGATGGGAACCGGTGAGGAACTTAGAGCTTTCCTGGGTCTCCTCTGATTGGCAGTAAGGGATCAAGCCATTAACTTCCAGCTGATTAGCTAAACATGCATGCTTTTGGTCTTTGGGAGAAAACAAGAGGACCTGTTTAGAGACCCGCGAATGCAGCATGAGAAAATTCTGACTTTGTGCCCATTTAAAGGCCCCAGATTGGATTTTAAACCAGGACCTTGTTGCTGTGATGCAGCAATGCAGACCGCTGCAACACCGTACACAGTGCATCACAGTACAGTCCAGAAATATACAGTTACAGTCAAACCGTGACAGTGAACCATCTGCATCATCTCCTAATTTATGGCAGTGACTTTCTTTTACAGTTGGTTCTTTTCTTTCTGCAGGTTGACCCATCGCTCTTCAGTTTCGCTTCAGTCTGCAGCCTTTTGCTCTCTTTCACATCTATTTTCGTTTCATATCTTCTGGGTTTCTTATAAATCATGAGTATATTTGCTTTTCTACTCAACATCCCTAGAATCAGAACCAAACATGGAGAAGCAGCTTTCAGTTTCTATGCTCCTCTAATCTGGAACAAACTTCCAGAAAGCTGCAAAGCTGCTGAAACACGGAGTTCTTTTAAATCACAACTAAAAACTGTTTAGAGCTGCCTCTGAGTCATGTTTTATTGTATCATGTTGTGTGTATTCTTCCGGTTTTACTGCTGTTTTTACATTATATACTTTGTCTGTGTTTTACTGTTATTTTATTTTACCACTTAATCACGTAAAGCACCTTGAATCACCTTGTTGTTGAAAGTGTTGCTATACAAATAAAATTGCCTTGCCTTGTTCTAACTAGTTTTTTATAAACACTGGCTCATCTTGCTCGCTGTGGCTTCAGTAGACTGGAATAACAACATATAAAAGCGATTTTTTTTTCTGTGCCTCTTGTTTAGAGAACCGAAGGGGACAGGAAGACGTTGGTCTAGACAAGGACGCAGACGGACTGGGGAGGAAAATGAGGAAGCGAGCCTTCGGAACGAGGACGCAGACGGTCAGAGAGGGTCGATAATCTGCTGGACCCAGACCGGTTCACCTGATGGCACATCTGTCGCTCTGACTCAGCCAGACGCAGTAATCCCTCTCAGAGAGACCTGCAGACCACACAGAGGGATTACTCTGAGGTGCAGGCCGCTTCCAGGCTTCTCTCTGGCTCTCACTTCCAATTAACCACATCACAACCATGTTTATGCACAAAAATCTGCATCAGGGGATCAGATTTTCTCTTCGAGCATTTCATCCATTCAGTTTTACCTGATAGTTTAGATACATGCATTTGTATCTGTGTAGAACTGGATTAAAGTCTTTCTGGCCGAAGGAAACTGGAGTTCTCCTGATATGTAAAGCAGGAATGGGGTGATGCTGCCCTCTGCTGGACACTTTAAGTTACGAAAGTTAATCTGTCCTCTGCCTGCATCAATGTTTCTAAAATCGACCACAGATGTTTTGAATGAAAGGAGAAAAATAATAATAATCATAAAACACATACAAACACAACAAGCATAAAAATCTGTTACCACATGAAACCCTTTACAGTTATTTATTAAGATTTGGCAAGAAAATAAAAACAAAAATGAAACATTTGGTCATAAAATACTATGATTATTATAATGTTTTTAAATAAAAACACATTTATTTAAACTGAATGCATAGAATGGGTCAGAAATTATAAATAAAATAGAATAGATAACATATTGGGAAAATAAATTTTTTATTGTTTATTCAATCAAATGCATCAAAGTATGCAAATTATTAATTAGATTAAGTTAAACAAAATGATGAAATTTAAAAATATGTATTTATCTCCTAATTTTTTAGTTAAATCATACAATATGGCTCTAGTTCTTTTTCAAATGAATGAATATATATTTTAATTCACAATAAGCTGAAACCGTTTTTCTTATTTTTAGAAATATTAAATCAGCTCATGGTTGTTTGTGAATCCTCTTGTAAAGTGCTTCAACTTTTAAATGGTTTCACTCAACAAAATTATTAGTTTTGACAAACCATGTATTTTTTAAAAGATTTTTTAAAGTTTCCTTATTCAATCGTGTTTTCTTAATTTCTTTCTCATTTGCTCTATAATTTATCTTATAAGTTTTTAATTCCTAATATCTGTCATAAATATGTATATTTTTAGATTTACTTTCATTCTAACACTTTAACTTTTACAGAACCTTTCCAGAATTTTTTAATATTATGGAAAAGTTTATTTATTTCCACAGTTCTATTCAAAACTTTAAACTTCCATAGATTATAGATTCAGGGCCCAAAACTTAAACGATTTCAAGTATTTGATTGTTTATTTGTACATAATTTGGGTTTCCAGCTCATAAAACCCACAAAAACAGGAATAAAAAAAATCCGAATACTGTGAAGAAATCACCATTTACTTCTCAGTTTTTGCAGGGAAAAAAACAAAGAAATTAGGATCACATCAAATCAATCAAAACATGGTAATTTGAAAACAATATGTTAATCTTCAACCCTTTGCCTTAATCACTGCCTCGAATCTATGGAAGTTTAACGTTTTGAATGGAATTATGGAACTAAATAAACTTTTCCCGTGATATTAACATTTTTTGGAAAGGGTCTGTATATAACTATTTATGAAATGAGGGAATTTAAAGACTTCTACTTTTAATAATTATTCGGTTTTTTTTTTATTCCGTGTGACTTCTACCACTAGAATTATAAATTATCCTCCAAATATGTAATGATTACACTTATAATAATTAAACTGGGTCATTTTGGTAAAACGTGATGAACGTCAGGTGAAAAACTTTGATAAAATCGAACAGGTGTTTGTGGGTGTGGCCAGCGGATGGATCTGTTGGAGGTGATCAGACGGATGAATGAATTACTTATTCAGACGCAGCTGTGAAATCAGTGCAGACTGATTTCACAGCTGCGTCTGACAAACATTCAGGTAAAAATAAAAATGACTTTTTTTGCTCTTACACATCTGAAATTAGAAACGTTGATAGTTGAAATGGACCCAAAAGAGGCCAGTATAAAGGCCTAGTAAATTCTCCATACCTGCTGTTTCTATTCATTAATAAACTAGTGCTTTCCTACTTTAGTTTATGCCATCTGCTGTTTATCCTTCCTTCTTCAAATCTGTTGCAGGCCATTAGTACGGGGTGCCGTTTGTAACAAAACCTAACAGCAATAATTTGTTTTATTTATCCTGTTATAAGATACAAAAAAAGGGGGGATTCATGTTGTTTTCAAATAAAACTTTAGCTTGCCAGCTAAATATTTAGTTTACAAATTAAATATTTAGTTTGAAGCTAAATATTAAGCTAGCAAGCTAAACTGGCTAGCTAAATATTTAGCTTCGAAGTTAGAAACGTGACGTTTAGCTAATATGCAAATTCCCGCCCCCCGATAAGTTGAAGTGGACTACCAAAATAAAAGCTGCGTCTTGTGAACCTTTATATAAACTGCTGGTGAGACAGAATTTTTCCTCCCAACATGTTCAACATTTCAGCTTAAAACGTAGGAGGAGTTGTTTTAACGGCGATACTGACGTTTACCGACGGATTTACAGAAACAGTGATCCAGCAGCAGCAGCAGGAGTTCATTTAGAGGTTGCCAAGGCCCAGCTTTTACTTTGGTAGTCCACTTCCAACTATATGCAAGTTAATTTTAGCTAAATATTTAGCTCTGAGTTAAATATTTACTTTGAGGGTACATATTTAGTTAGCTAGTTTAGCTTGCTAGCTAAATATTTAGTTTGAAATTGTGACATTTATAAATGAACAACAAACACGGACGCAAATATGACTTTAAAAAAATGAACCCCCATTTATTTATCTTATGACAAGCTAAATAACCCAAATTATTGCTGTTCATTTTTGACTGTGTAACTTTACAAACCCCATAAACTGCAGCATTGCGTTGCACCCTCCGGAGGCGAGTTAAATATTTAGCTTTGAACTAAATGTTTAGTGCGATGTTAAATATTTAGTGTATTAACTAAATATTTAGTTTGGAGATAAATATTTACCTAGGAAATGTGACATGTATGAATGACATGGAGAAAGTATGAGTTTGAGAAATGAACCCCCATTTTTCTTCCTCTTATGACAGGCTAAATAATTAGAATTACTCCTGTTCATTTTCTGCCTGTGTAACTTTACGACTGGCACCCCATAAATTCAGACACGTTTCACATCAGTGGTCCTCCAGAGACACTGTCCTGTAACTTTTAGACGCATCCCTGCTGTAGCACACTTAAAACCAATTAGTAGTTAATGAACCTTTGCAGAACCTGCTCACATGCAGGGAGGCAATTCAGCCTTTTGATTATATGTCTGAGCTTTAAGACATTTTAATCTTCAGTGAAATTTAGTCTGTCGCCATCTTCCCCAGAGTTGGATAAGTGAGAGAAAAAGCATTTTGTAACCAGCCCAGTCATTCTCCTGATCTGACAGCAGTCGGTTTGCTTAGCTTAGCATAAACAATAGAAGTGAATGGGAACAGCTAGCATTTCATCTGCAAAAGTTATAAAAATTAGTCAATGATCCTAATTATTCCTCGTGTCTTCAATGATCATAACGCTTGCAAATGAAAATAAGTAACACGAAAGTAATACCAGATAATGTTTCATTTTCTCCACAGGGGTTGTTGGAGGAATTCCCAGGGCAGAAAGCCATCGTCTCCTTCGTTCCACGTTTGCTGGAATTCTGTGAAACATCCTGGTGCTGTACGTCTTCGGCTTGTTTTCACAACCCTTCACTACACAAGTACCAACCATTTTCTTGCGTTGGACTCAAACTACGGCAGTTAAAAAACTCTGTGCGGCTCACGCATTTATGTTTAGAAAGTAGGTATGTTTTGCGGACGCTGCGTCGTGTCCTTCCACCTTGCAGTGGCGGGTTACAGCGGTGCTTTGTCGTAATGTAGTCCCAAGTCTAAGGCCCTGTTCACACGGAGACGAAAAAGGGGATCGTTTAAAAAACGGAGTCTGTAAAAACGGCACCGCAATTTAGAAAATCCCCTTCCCATACGGATGCGCAAAACTACTGAAGCTGCTGCAGTACCAGAACGGACCCATTGGTGGCGCTGTGACACTGCCAGAACCCACTCGAGGTAAACAGGAACAAGTTTCTCTGTGTTAATTTGTTGCTGGTGGAAGAGGGCCACCATCTTGTATTGTAGGATCCACAATAAGCCCAGTAATGTCTTTACTCTGTGAGGCGCCATGTTTGTTTACTTTGTGTAGTTACTGAGTGTGGCGCATGGGAGAGGGGCGGTGGCGTCCTCCGTTTAAGACGTGTTCCGGAGAGCTCGTAAAAACACGGAGACAACTGAGGCGGCGTTTTCAGATTTCTGCACTTTGGGAGCCGGTTTTAAAAAATGATGATGTTTACAGTGTCCTGAAACGCCGCCTCCTTGTGGATGATGCACGTATTCGATGATACATCTTTGCTGCTACGCCGGTTTTTGTCTCGGTGTAGACAGGGCCTCAATCGGCTCCTGTAATTCCTTCGTGTTACTTATTATTGTCGTTTGCAATCGATATGATTATTGAGTTCACCGGGAACATTTAGGATCATTATTGAGTAATTTTCATGACTTTTGTACATGAAATGCTAGCTGTTACCATTCACTTCCATTGTTTATGCTAAGCTAAAGCAAACGGCCTGCTGCAAAGATTAGGAGAATGACTGGTCTGGTTACAAAATGCTTTTCCTTTCTTTCCAACTCTGGGGAAGACGGCGACAGACTAAATTTCACTTAGGGGGGGAATATCCCAGTAACTGAACATCCACTGTGTCCTGTTATCAACTTTTTACTTTCTTTAACATAGAAAGTTCTCTTATATCAGATCTTCTATTCTTTCTGTGTTTCTGCTCTGTCTTCTTGAACCCCAGACGGTCGTGGCAGATGGCCGCTCCTACTGAGCCTGGTTCTGGTTCTGGTTCTGCTGGAGGTTTCTTCCTGTTAAAGGGGAGTTTTTCCTCTCCACTGTCGCTACATGCTTGCTCACTATGAGGGATTGCTGAGGTTGGAGTCTGCATCAACGGGACACAACCTCAAGCCAATCTGCTGGGATTCCTTTAAATAGAAAACTTTTAAACTGATTAAAATGTTTTTATGATTGAACTGAAATGACTTTTCTTGTAAAGCGCCTTGAAACGACATCTGTTGTGAATCGGCGCTGTAGAAATAAACCTCATTGAATTGACATGAAGTTGCAAGATAGGGCCGCAACAACGAATCGATAAAATGGATAAAATTCGATAAAATTCGATGATAAAATGCGTTGGCAACGAATTTCGTCATCGTTTTGTTGTGTAGCGTGATTACGAAGCCATTTGTGGTCTTCAGTCGCGCAACTTTTTTTTTCTTTTTTCGAGCAACGTTTATTTAACAGTCAATGCGCACAAATTGCCAAATAGGCTGCAGCGGAGCAGCGCATTGCAGACACACATGGCACACATGGCAGAAGCAGGTAGACGTAAGAAGATAAAAACTTCAAAAGTTTGGGACTTTACCTTAAACGAAGCAAAGACGTTTGTTAACGGCAACATTTGCAAGTCAGATGTTGCCTGGCACGGGAGTACGACGGTGATGCAGCATCTCAAACGGAAACATGTCGGAGTCATCAGCGAGGAAGAGGAGGAGGAGGAGGAGAGCCCAGTGTCCGGGTAAGTTCCGAAAAACGATGTTAATTTTTAATTAAAGTCTCCTGTTTGGGAACACTTTGGCTTCTCGATGAAGTATGAAAATGAGGAAAAAATAAGATAAGACAGACGACACCAGTGTGCCGGTGTTACGTTGATAATTGAACTGAATGCTATTGAACTGTTTTCTAATAATGTTCTGTTGTTAAATAAAGTAAAGGAAGGAGAGAAACATGTATACTCTATACCACGTTTTAAAATTTTCCCCACTAATCCGATTAATCGAGTTGAAACCCCATCCGACTAATCAACGATCCAAATAATCGTTTTTGGCAGCCCTACTGCAAGAACAACTGTGCTGCAGCACCATGTCTGGTGTACATATGGGGATGTACAGTTTGACCTCCTGCTGTCTCTCTGTTCTCCCACCAGAGGGCGGCAGACCCTCGCAGTGGCGCTTGGGTTGTTCCTGGAAGCCCGTTTTGACCTTTCTGTTCTTGGACAGACGCTGAATCACCGGTTGCCGGTTCAGTCTCGATCCAACCTGTTTCCCAGATCATTAAGGCTTGAGAGGCAACACACTCCTTTACTCTGAGTTAAAGGTAAAGTCTTTGTTGAGAAGTCACAATAAATCAATCAATTGTTGTCATTTAGCCAACAGATCTGAACATTTGAACAGAGAACATTAGCTGACTCCTGTTTCTCCTGGATTTTATTATTATTGTTATTAAAATACTCCAGAGAACTCGCCTGATGCATCTCATCTGGTTGGATGGCTTGGAGAAACTAAACGACGCCAGAAAACATCGCTAATGTTCCTCCTGTCATCATAAATCATTTCTTAGTCTGCACGGCAGCTCAGATGATTATCGTCAGCTCATCGTTTGGAGCGTTTGGGGTTTTTGTAGTTTGCAGAATGTTTCTGCAGAAAAAAAAAAGAAGTGGTCGAGCTTAAAATAATTTTAACCAGGTGAAATCAGATCCAGAGGGTTTTAACATCCCTAGAACCAAACATGGAGAAGCAGCTTTCAGTTTCTATGCTCCTCTAATCTGGAACAAACTTCCAGAAAACTGTAAAGCTGCTGAAACACTGAGTTCCTTTAAATCACAACTAAAAACATATCAGCTTAGAGCTGCCTTTTATTAATGCTTTGTTGTATCATGTTTTATGCATTCTTCTTGTTTTACTGCTGTTTCTACATTATATACTTTGTAATGCTTTGATGAATCTGTGCATCCTTCTTGCTTTATTGCTGTTTTTACTTGATATGCTTTGTCTGTGTTTTACTCCTATTTTTATTTTACCACTTGATCATGTAAAGCAGCTTGAATTACCGTGTTGTTGAAAGTGCTTCTATACAAATAAAATTGCCTTCGACCGATTTCTGCAGGCAAACTTGAAAACACCTGAGAGATTTTAATCATCCCTTTTTTTTTTTATAATCCCAATATTTGGTCAAATTTAAACAGACTTTAAAATGTGGAGATTCCCTGATCCACCGGATCACTTTAGTTCATCCTCTTTCTTTACCTCATCCTGTGTGTTTGTCTTCAACCATACCTGCTGGGGGGGTCAAACTTGTTAACCCCTGCATTGAAGACACATCATCAGCACGCCCTCCCACCCTGATCCTGCAGGCTTTCATCGCTCAACAAACATCAGATCATCTCTCCCTCATTAGCTCCACATGTTTCCCTCCATCACAGTTTTCCTGTTGCTCCGTCTGAAGTGTGGTGTGTGTGGGGGGTGGAGGGTTTCCCTCCTGACAGATGGGTCAGGCTCAGCAGTCGCAGCCTCTCTCTCTCTCTCTCTCTCTCTCTGAGCTGATGTTCAGCGTTATCCAGGCGTCTGAGGTGTGACGCGATTAGCGGGCCTGAAAGTGAAGCCTTTCAGCCTTCATTTAGGGACGGCATGTTTGTTGTTGCAGCGCAGCCTGTGGCGTTAACCTGTGACCCCCGCTGACCCCCTAACCTGCAGCTCCGTCCACGCGTCGGGGAGAAGGCCTGTCACGGCGGAAACGTCCAGAACTCTGCGGCGCTGAGAGCGGATCAGAAGCACAGCGCGTGTTCTGGATGTGAGCCTGCAGCTGCAGGGAGGGGAGGTCAGAGGTCAAGGTTTCCCTGGTTGAAGAACAGATTACTGTCGGGGTGCGAGAGCGACCAGATCCGAATCAGAGTTTGTTGTTCTGTCAGCTGGAGAACGGAGCAAATTAATTATTGTATAACTTTAAATTGAATAACGAAATATAGATATTGTTAAAGTTTGAGGATTCTAATGCACTGCAGCTGCCAATATGCAGCAGCTCTCTGATTTTGTTGTTTCTATTTAGATCAGCAGGATAGAGTATTTTAGTAGGTTCCTGTCTCATTTTAAGCAGCAGGTGAATGGAAAAAGTAAAAAGTAGCCATCTAAAAAAAGAGCATTTAGTAAAAAGGCTACAGGAGTACTGTGTAACTGATCATAACATCTGATTCAATGTTTAAAAATGTTGGTGTTCAAAAGACCAAAAAAGCAACAACCAAAAACGCTTCTTCAATTAATATATATATATATAACCTGTAAAACTACTACTTACTTTAGGTAATGTATATTTAGTGGGATATTTATTTGGCAGCCACGGATTGTGCAATTTTTCCCACTTAAAAAGATGAGGTCTATAATTTCCATCAATTTCCATCATAATTTAATTCAAATGTGAGAGACGGAATGTAAAAAAAATCCAGAAAATTACCTTGTATGATTTTTAAAGAATTGATTTGTATAATAATGCAGAAAATGACTATTTAGCTCCTATAAAACAAGCAAGACTTCTGTCCCTCACAGACCTGTTACTACTTCTTTAAGAAGCTCTTCTATCCTCCACTCGTTACCTGTATTAATGGCTCCTGTTTGAACTCGTTATCTGTATAAAGACACCTGTCCACACCTTCAAACAATAAGACTCCAACCTCCATCATGACCAAGACCAGAGAGCTGTCCAAGGACACCAGGGACAAGATTGTAGACCTGAACCAGACTGGGATGAGCCGATCTACAATAGGGAAGCAGCTTGGTGAGAAGAGATCAACTGTTGGAGCAATTATTAGAAAATGGAATAAATACAAGATCACTGACAATCTCCCTGTATGGTGAGATTTTGGACAAAAACCTCCTTCCATCAGTGAGAGCATTGAATATGAAACGTGGCTGAATCTTTCAGCATGACAAGGATCCCAAACACGTCGCCTAGGCAACGAAGGAGTGGCTACGTAAAAAGCATTTCAAGGTCCTGGAGTGGCCTAGCCAGTCTCCAGGGGTGTTTCTCAATGCCAAGGAACCTCGCCTTGATGCCTTGGTCCCGCCCCGGTTGCCTAGGAGATACGTCATCAGGGACTGCCAAGGCGTGCTCCAATGTTCATGTCCTCCGTTTGTCTGCCGTTTAGCTAACTGACCCAAGGATACATGGGAGGTTCCTTGATGCCTTCCCTCAGTCAAAAATGTCCCAGAATACAGCGCGGTATTTTCGAAAAGATGGTGGATCATGAGCCGGCAGCAGCTACTTCTGGAGCGAATTTCCAATTTAAATGTAAGTCAAGTAATTGTAGCTATCGGAACATGTTTATTAGATCCAAAGCAGTTATCTGCTTAGGTGTTAGGGTTAGCTACGCTACGTAGTAGCATAGTAGCGTAGCTATGCTACTACTACCAAACAGAGCACGTAAGCAAAAGGCGGGCCCTAGGTAGCCGCGGTCACGCGAGGTAAGTCCGTTCCATTTAACCGTTTGCAGTAAAACTACTCTTAGAAGTACAGTTTTTCCAAAAAGCCACTGAAGTAAATTTAAGTAGTAGGTAAGTATCTGTCTGTACAATATTAATATCGGTATCAACCCAGATTTTCATATCTATGTATCCTGAGGACAAATCAAAGGAAAATAAACACGTGTTATTTATGCCGATGCATTAGAGGAAAAGTTTTTGATTTGTAAAAAAAAAAAAAATCTTTGCAGGTTGTTGAGCAACATCTGAGATCTTGTTGCAAACCTTTAAACCAGAGAGATTTCATGCTTCACACATCTGAAATATCTGCCTCCATGTGGTCTGGCAGGCGACCTGTCCTTCTGTCTGGACCGTCGCAGGGAGGAATCTGTTCTGTGCAGCTCCGCCACCAAACCTGTCTTCAAAGCCCGTCGCCTCCAACGCGCGGTCCGGACTCCGACCTCAACAAAAAAAAAAACACGTCTCGCATTCCTGAGCCCGTTCCACAAAGTGAAAGCACTTCCTTGAATTCTTCGACCGCCGGCGACGGAGCCAGGGCACATCCTGTTGTCCTCGCAGCGCTTCCTGCGAGCAAGCCGCCCGATCTGTCCCGCTCGTTGCCACGGTGACGGGAAAACACTGCAGTCAGGCCTCAGAGGCACGCTAGCGCCGGAGCAGTGGGGGGGTTCAGATGTTCTTGGCGTCGGTTTGGTAATTAAAGGGAGTTTTAAAGCTTCCGTGAAAACATGTTTACTGGATCAGAGGGAGGGAGGAAAAAAGTATTTACACCCTTTGAAGGTCTAGTTACAAGCTCTGTTTATTCCATTGGTTTATATGTGAGAGCAACACAAACAGAGCGGTGGGGGGTGCCGCCATGTATCCAATCCATACCGGAAGTCTCGAGCGGAAGTTGGTTAAACAAAACAAAATAAAAAAATAAAAGCACACAATTCTATGGATTGCTTTTTAAGTTACATGTTTATCGTAACGGTATAACTGACGAGTTAATTAAATCCGCAAGTTTATAGGCTACTTAAAACTCAAAAGTTAGAAGCCTACACTAATCACTAAGTTGTAAAGTTAACTTTTTATGGATATAACTTTAATATAAACGTTATAAACACAAATGTAAATATTACGCTTCTGTTGGCGATGTCCGTATAACTTCGCCAAAGTCATTAGCATTCTTTCCAGCAGGAAGAGCAGCCTGGACAGGAAAAACAACCTTCACCAGACAAGTTGCTCTCGTTCATGCGACGCATCGCATTTTTAAATAGCACGAATTACATCCTACATATAACAACACACTCGTGGGATTATAATTAAACACAATATTTTTCTTACCGTTCTCTCCCTCTCTCACAAGAACTGACCGGTATGGACGCCGAATAAGCAATACATAGATTTGGGACTTCTTATTTTTGTTTGACGGCGGTTTCCGCTAGGGACTTCCGTCGTGGATTTGATCTATGGCGGCGCCCTTATCGGCCATTGTAACTGCAGGAAGGTATTCTTGGCAGCGGGAGGAAAATGATGCTCAGGTTTTCCTTAGGGCTGGGTGATACGGCCTCAAATCAATCTTGTGATATAATCTAAAGCGTGTGCGGGAACGATATCTATTGAGATACATTCTTTTCTTTATGTCTAAATGAACATTCTCACTTTCCAGATACATCGCAGCAGAACAACTTCAGAAAAAGTTTAGAATGCCATTTAAAGAACATTTATTGTGCAAAATATGTTGAAAAAAATTTCCTTTTTTCCAAAAAAATGCAACACAAAAATTCTTACAACATAAAGATGAAGATATTTTAAATAAATGAAAAGCTAAATGTTATGAAAACACAAAGTTCAAAATCGTCTGCTTTCCTGGTTACTCATTTATAAATGTAATGTTGCACAAAAATAAACCTGCACATATTTAAATTGAAAATGCTTCTAGTTCAACTTTTCTGTCTTTTCTGTTAAATGGAAAACAACAACTTTTAACCTGCAATATCTAGTGTAAAGATGAAAACTGAACTTCAGTATTTCTCCTCCTTGATGACATCATAAAAATGCGCAATCACAGTAGGTCAGTATACCTTTGGCTACATTTATATAATTTCTACCTTATACCTTTTTATATCGCCCACCACTAGTTTTCCTCATTGTGTACAAATACAAATCAGAAAAGTGCACGGTGACCCTTCAAGGTTTGCAGATCTTCTACAAGTCTGTTGTGGAGAGTGTAATCTCTTCAGCCGTCATCTGTTGGGGTAGCAGCATCAGAACCAGGGACTTAAAAAGGCTCAACAACCTGATAAAGGAGGTTCTGTTCTGGTTCTGTTCTGATTCTGTTCTTAGGACAACTGTGGAACATCTGGAGATGATGATGCAAATAAGGATTCTTTATAAAATCAAAAAAATGATGGACAAACCTGAGCATCCTCTTCATGAGACAGTCATACAACAACAGTGTCTTCAGTCAGAGGCTTCTTCAGTTTCGCTGCAACACAGACCGCTACAGGAAATCCTTCCTGCCCACAGCCATCATCATCTACAACAACTCCTTAAAGAATTAAATAACATGAACTTTATTGATCCTAGTGGGATATTATTTTAGAATTCAAATCTAAATATACGTAACTTCTTTTTTTAACTGACCAGCTGATTATATATATATATATATGTGTGTGTGTGTGTGTGTGTGTGTGTGTGTGTGTGAAAGATGGCTGAGAATATTTCATGCTCTTATCTAAAGAGAAAAACTAGCTGCTCAACATGGCTGCAGGAGGTAACCGAGGGAAGTGCAGCAGAAATGAGGAGGAGACTCCAGGTTTAAATCCCAACCCAAATCCAAAAAAGGAAGCGCTAAACCAAAAACAAAGAAAAAAAGTTTTAGTTTTATTAGTAGGAGAGGAAAAAGCATGAAATGTAAAACAAATGAGAGGAAATTTACTAAGTTAGCAGGCTTATGCACAGCCTGGCCCCATTAAAAACCGCTGCCACCACTTGGATTTAACCAGGTCAACGGGTTGGATAATTACTGCTGGGTGATCATCTTTCAGCTGCAACAAGTTATTTAAACCCAACTGATGCAACAAACCAAACAACCATGTTTAAAGGCACATCCTTTGGTCTTTGAAAGAGATGTTAGTCTGTGCAGGAATGGTCGGGTCACTGGCATCAAGCAGAGAGAAAATCTTAAGGAGATGCAGAATCGACTAAAACTGGGTTCAGAACTGTCCAGAAGTAGCCTAGAAATGTAGACAAACCGTAGCAGAAGGGAAGGATTTCGCTCTGCAGGTTGTTCTGGCCACGCTCCATTCAGCTCGGCTAAGTGTAGGACGGGCCAATCATAGCGCTCCGTTTGTAGAGAGACGTTGGGGGCGGGCTTAGCATTGCTACTGCAGAGCTGCGACGGAGCAAAACGACAAAGATGGCGGCGGCTCAGGAACGATCTGTTGTCAGTAAATCAGATATTCTCATGTTTTTTAGACAAAAAGGCGTTGTTGTTGTTGGACGCCATGACTGCCCCGTTCTTCTTCTTCCACTGTGTACGGGCGGACTGATTTGTTGCTATGAATGTATCACGTGATTAAAGCGACTTTGTTGTCGTGTATCATGGTAGCAGCAACATGTCCACCTTTATCGGTGCTGTCCGCGGCGTCCTCCCCGAGCTGCAGCTCATGTTTAAAAGACGTCAGCCCAAGTTTAGCTTTAAGTCTGAAACAGGAAGGAAATGAGCAGCGTACTCATAGCTGGTAGATCAGTTTCTGTCTGACAGGTGGCAAACATCCCATTGGTCAATCTGACACAAAAATGATGAAAAGTTACAGTTCTGGATTAGATTGACGGTGGAAAAACAAAACAAAGACTGGAGTATAAACTTTAAGTGTCTTTGGGAGAATGCTGCTTTTTATTTTCTGTTACTTTCAATAGAAAAATAAAACTTATTTTCTCAGAATATAATTTTCTGATTTTTGTGTCATTTTTGTCCTGTATAAAAAGGGAGCTATTATTGTTAAAGGTTTATTTTCTGATATAGAAGATTAATTATTTCTATTTAGATTTTAAAGTCATTTTTGTAACGGTTGACTTGTAAAAGCTGATCTGAAGTTTTATTTAATTTTTACTTTTAAACACATAGAGCAGGAATACTTTAAATATGTAAAAATCAAAAGTTTTAAGTAAACAGAAAAGGATGTGTTTAAGGATTGGACCAATGGAAATCAAAATAGGGTCACCCTATATTATATTTACATTTCCAACACACATTCCTTTAGCTTTCAATAAAAATATGACCTTGATGTGATTATGAAACATGCTTTGGACATGTGTTGGTTTGATTTGTGGTTTGACAGGAACAAAAGACAGTTTGGATGCTTCAATTAATCGAAACTGGATGGATTTAAAAGTAGAAATTTGACATGGAAGGAATTAAGAAAAAAAAAAAACCTAAATGGGGAAAAATATGAAACAAAATTAATCGTTTTGTAATCAAAATCATGAGGAACCCAAGATGGAACAGCCCTATGTGGATGGAAATAAATCCTGAATGATCTTCGAAACATTTGGTGAAATCAAATGGAAGAAAAACCAACAGTAGAACCCGGGGCTGTTTTAATAGCGACATGAAGAACTTTTCTACACCCACAATGAGAAAGGGGACTGAAGGGATCGGCACTGAACAGCTGCAGCCATAAGAAAACCACTGATCAGTGAGGCTGACTGGAGGAAAAGGCTTCAATCTGCAAGGGAGCAGAAACATTGGACTCTGGAGCAAAAGAAGAAGGTCATGTGGCCTGATGAGTCCAGATTTACCCTCTTCCAGAGTGATGGGCGCTTCAGGGTAAGAATGGATGCCCCCCCCCCCCAATCAGCCTGTGGAGGCAGTGATGTGACCCGGGGTTGCTGCAGGTGGTCAGGTCAAAGTTCAGCTGACCTCCTGAAGCTCCTGGATGACCAGGTTATTCCATCCATGCATGTTTTCCTTCTTCATCGTTTCCAGAGTCCCGACCTGAACCCCACTGAGAATCTCTGAGCAGAGGTCGGATCCTCCCGCCATCAGTACAAAATGTTGGTGAAACATTCATGCAACACTGGATGGAAGTAAATCTGGTGACGTCGAAGCAACGCCACAGAGAATGAAAGCTAGAGGCGGTCCTCCATTAGAGGAGACCTCTGTTCTGGTCAGGTTTCATTGTGCTTATATGTGATAGACGTTGGAAATGTCACATTGGGAATTGATTCCTGCACCAGTAAAGCTCTGTGCCTGTAACCCGTCTTCTGGTGGCTCCACCAGTAAAGCGAAGCGGTTCAGGTGTTTGCCTGGAACAACTCGGACCTCCCAGGAAGTGTTTGTTGTGAGCGTTAAAACCCCGAGGGACTCCCTGGAGGTTTTCGCTCCACCAGAGAATGAAAGCCTGTAATAGCTGCTCCCTGTTTGTCGTGCAACAACATTCCTGCTGCAGCTCAGGCTTCGCGCAGACTTTCACTCTGGGGAAACGGGGAAAGGAAGGCGGCGTCTCGCCTTGGAGGACCGCATTCACTGCTGCCTCATGCTTCGCTGCGTCTCTCCAAGAAATCAGGAAACGCGGCTGGCAGCGACGTCGACTCACACATGAAAGAGTCGGTTTCTGTCCCGTTGAGCTGGGGAGGGATGCTGCCAGCCCTCGTACCCTGATGGGGTCCAGGGATGACCAGAGCGTTACGGAGGGGTTTGGCGGTCTGTTTACCCCTCCTCAGTCACAGGGACTCTCAGGTTTCCTCCGAACCGATTTGGTTGTTCGTGACCAGAGGTGGGTAGAGGACCCACAAATTGTACTCAAGTAAGAGTAGCACTACTTCAACATATTTTTGCTCAAGTTAAAAGTAAATAGTAACTGTCCGAAACATTTTCGAGTAAGAGTAAAAAAGTATCTGGTTAAAAGGCTACTTGGGTTGTGAGTAATATCGGATTTTAATATTTTTTTCATCAGACAAACAAAGATTTTATGTAATGGGCAAATTCAGGTATTTAAAAGTCTAAACTGAAAAAAAATGTCTACAAATTAACATAATTAAAAACAAAAAAAATTAAGCTGAAGAAACTCTTTTCACTTCCTGATCTACTGCGTGTTTATTCAGCAGAAAGAGACACGATCAGATGTTATAAACGATCAGAGGAAGCGTTTGGAACGAGCAGATAATACAAAATGTAACAATCGGGAGCGATAACTTCAAATCAAGTAAGCCTTGGCTAACAAACAAGCTAACATAGCTAACCAACACTGCAGCTGCAAGAAAACCCCCGATAATAACAGTGGAAACCAGGGAGTCATGTAAAGGTTTGGTGTCGCACCATTTGTGCTCATGTTGATAAACAAATAATCCTTTTATTGTTCAGAAGAATACCATTCAATTAAAAAATACTTTATTGATCCCAGAGGGAAAACAAGTGTTGATTTAGTTCATATGATTTAATTCTTTAAGGAGCTGTTGTAGATCCTGATGGCTGTGAGAAGGGAGGATCTCCTGTAGCAGTCTGTGTCGCAGCGAAACTGAAGAAGCTTTTGAGTGAATACACTGTTGTTGTAGGATAGTCTCATGAAGACGATGCTCAGGGTTGTCCAATATTGAAAGAAATGGTGAGTTTTACCTTAAGAAAATGTTTACCTTAGCAACTGGCTAAAAGATAAATGGGTTAAAAGGGTCATGTGTAAATGTGTTTGTGGAGTTCAAAACTAAAGTTACATGCATCTCTCCTGTATTTCCTTTTAAAAAAGAGCAAACACTTCTGGTTTTGTCCTTTTATTTACACTGGAAAATGTAATTTTTCAGTCATATTTAGGACTGTTATTTAATTGTGATTAATTCACAGCTACCCTGTGATTAATTAGATTAAAACTTTTAATCGCTTGACAGCCCTTAACTCTTAGAACAAGGTAAAACCTACTTCCAGTGCCAAGTTATGGTGTTTACTGTATATTTACTTGATCTCAAAATGCAAAAAGCTGAGCAGGTAGAAAATCACATCAGAAAACCAAAGCTTATGTTGAAACGAGTGGCCTCCTTCAATAACAGGGTAGCCCCGGGTTCTTAAAGTATTTTAAAAAAGCATTGAATTCAGTAGAGTCAAATTTAAGGCCTTAAAAGCATTACATTTCAGAAAAAAGGCATTATTGTTTTTAATTATGGTCTTAAATTTGGCATCTTAATTTTGAAAAATAATTAAACAATTTGTCACATATACGTGTTTAGATTTGGTATTTATAAATAAAACATTATGGCAAAGTGGACATTACGACACTGGACTTGTTGCTATGGTTCCCAGCCACCATTTGCGACAGCCCCTATCCAGAGCTGTTCCCTCTCCTCTATTCACTACAACACGTAGTACTCCAACAGGAACCCAATGGGAAAGTGTTATTACAATCCGCAGTGGCCGCAAAATGCAAAATATGACTGGGTCGGACCTGTGCCTGGTAACGATTGTTAGGCCAAGTCTAATACTTGAACTAATGAGGCAGTTCGTCCGGGACCTGCTTGACACTCTGTATTAATCCGACGTTGACTGACTGAATTACTTACTTAGAATAAACAGCCTTAAGCGTGGGTTATGTTGAGGTGATGTCCTTGTTTAATGTTGATTGCTTTCTAGCGTGATAAATACAGAAGTAATTCATTTCCAATTCAGCGTCTTCATGCCACAGTGGTTAAAAATCTGTTTGCCCTTCCGGAATAATGCCTAATGTCAACAATGACATCACTGCCTTTATATTCCGCCCAAGAGACAACAATAATGACACGCCACGTAACAAATTACACCCAAACAATCAAGACAGAAGAAACGCAAACAATCACGTATTTGGCTCCTACAACGATCATGAGGCTTTTTGTGGGATCTCCCGCGAACGTTTAACCTGGGGACAATCATGGGACTGACTGCACTGGAGTCCCACATGCAAAGCAAAAACATGTTGCTAGCTTAAATTCTGGCCAACTTCATGTACCAGTCGCACATTATTGTGGGAGGCAATCACCAGCAACGGTATTGTGTGGTATACTGCATCAACCAAATAAATGTGTCATAACCTTCTCCAGCTGAACAGAAACAAAACAGAAGTAATTATTTTTGGACCTAAAGAGGAACGATCAACATTCCGCACACAGCTTCAGTTAATACAGCTAGAAACTACTGATCAGGCCCAAAATCTAGGTGTAGTAATGGACTCAGACCTGAACCTCCAGGGTCACATAAAGGTCAATAACAAGGTCAGCCTTCTATCACCTGAAGAACATTTCTAGGATTAAAGGACTGATGTCACAACAGGACCTAGAAAAACTCATCCATGCGTTTATCTTTAGTCGGATTGATTACTGCAACAGTGTCTTCACAGGTCTGCCTAAAAAGTCAATCAGACAGCTGCAGCTGATCCAGAACGCTGCTGCTCGTGTTCCTCACTAGAACCAGGAAAGTAGAGCACATCACCCCAGTTCTAAAGTCCTTACACTGGCTCCCTGTAGCTCAGAGAATAGACTTCTAAATACTTTTACTAGTTTATAAATCATTACATGGCTTAGCACCAAAGTATGTTGAAGATCTACTGTTACTATAGCAACCCCCCCCCAGACCAATCAGGTCCTCTAATTCCAGTCTACTCAACATTCCTAGAATCAGAACCAAACATGGAGAAGCAGCTTTCAGTTTCTATGCTCCTCTAATCTGGAACAAACTTCCAGAAAACTGCAAAGCTGCTGAAACACTGAGTTCTTTTAAATCACAACTAAAAACGTTTCTGTTTAGAGCTGCCTTAGAGTCATGCTTTATTGTGTCATGTTTTGTGTGCTTCTTGCTGTTTTTACATTATATGCTTTGTCTGTGTTTTACTGCTATTTTTAGTTTACCACTTAATCATGTAAAGCACCTTGAATTACCGTGTTGTTAAGTGTGCTATACAAATAAAATTGCCTGGCCTACTGTCGTCACTACCACAGCGACTGCTATGACTAGCCAAGGCAATTGACCTTTAAATCCAACCACAAACTTACAACCAGGGAACTATGGATTAACACCAACCGTACGGTCAGAAGTTATTTGGGTTTTAAAAACTGTTTCTGATCACTAATACTTGCCTAATGAAGATATTAGGGAGATAATTAAAAGCATGTTTACAGATTCTCAAACTGCATTTCTACATTTACGTGTGGTAAAAACCAGGCTGCCTACATTACCAAACTTGGACTTGCATTTTTTGCGCTAATACAGGATTTAAATGATTTTAAATTGAAATGGATTTTAATTTAACCAATACAAAGAAAAATATATATTTGTTCTGTTGTAAGTGTAAATATGCATATTTCTGGCCACAAACGCAGCATTACATTTGACTGAATAGGCATTAAAAAGGTATTAAAGTTCACTACTTGAAACCTGGAGGTACCCTGAATAAACTGTAGGTGTGTGTCCGTGCATTTTTGTTACAAAGATGTTTTCCTCTTCATTCCGTGAAGTTACTGGACGTAGGTAGAGCATTCAGAAATGATACTAACTACTCTCGGTAGTATTTTTTACCCCCAAAGAAGTTACTAAAGTAAATGTAACTAGTTACTACCTACCACCTCAGTTCTTGACTCTTACACGTTTCCTCCATGATTCACCCCACATCTCCTCACGCCGCCTGGGTTGAAGCGTATCAGATGGCACGCCGGATGCCTCGGTCTCTGTCAGGGTGCGGCAATCCTGGGAGATTCTGGAGGTCGGGTTGTTATCTGACAGAACCCCTGCACAACCGATCCCCAAACACACCCAAACAACGCTCCAACGCAGCAGGTGTGTTCCGGTGTCCTCCTCTCTCGGTAAACTCGACCCATCTCGACAATCACAGGAAGTTATCTCTCATCTCAGACGGTGCTGTCGTATCGACTCCGTCTTCTAAAAACTAAACAACCTGAGGAGAAAACAGCCAGTCTGGTTTCCTTCTAATCATATCTCTGTGATGTTTTGTTCAGAGCATACAGTGTAAACCCGGACCGACGCTGCGTAGTGTAACAATCTAATCTGCTTGATGCAGATCTACGGGGTTCTGATTCAACAGCTTCTCTTTTTGTCGCTGAAAAAAAACAGATTAAAAAAACAAAAAACACAGCAGCTTAGGAAATTATTGCAATTGTATTGAGTAAATTTCTTATTTTATGTGACAGACCAACGATAGTAATTACATTTTTAATGATAGGAAAAAAATGGTGGTTTTTAACTTTTTTAAATGTTTTAAAAAAGATCCAGAAATCAATCGGCTGAATCGAGGGTTAGTCGCAGCCGACATCATCATTGCAACATTTGACTGTTTTCATGTCAAACCTGCTCCTGGTGCAAAAGGTCATATGTGGTGCAAAACGAACGCCGAACATTGCCTCGAACACGGTAGTGGCACCATTATGCTGTGGGGATGGTTTTAATCAGAAGGCAGGGGTTTCACCTTCCAGCAGAAAGACGACCCTAACAACCACTGCTACGATGGGATGGCTTGGATTAAAGCATGTTTTAGAATGGCCTTGTCAAAGTCCAAAGCTGAAGATCTGAGGCAAGAATTGAAATCTGAGTTCAACCTATTTAAAATAGAAACCCCTTTATAGTCCCACACTGGGGAATTAAGAATAATAAACTGTCCAGTAAGGGCAAAATATAACACTAAAATACTGGAAGTTATTAATTAGTAAGCCAAGGCAATTTTATTTGTATAGCACACTTTCAGCACAAGGTAATTCAAGGTTCTTTATATGATTAAGACGTAAAATAAAAGTAGCAGTAAAACACAGACAAAGCATATAATGTAAAAACAGCAAGAAGCACAAACATGAAAGCATGACTCAAAGGCAGCTCTAAACAGAGACGTTTTTAGTTGTGATGTGAAAGAACTCAGTGTTGGTAGTTCAGGATACTCTTCTCTACTGTGAGTAAATTTACTGAATGAAGAACAATCAGTTTAATTTAATCTAATCTTCTGTCTGTCTGAGCTCATTGTTGCATTTTGAGGTCAAGTGAAAGTACAGAAAACACCATGAATTGTCACTGGAAGTACTTTTACTCTAAGATGTAATTATTCATTAACTACTGTAAGTATTGGTATTATAATGAAAACATTGACTTTGAAAAGTCTTCTGCTTAAAATTTGATTATTAAATTGTTATTTGTATCAGTTTTCTTTTTCATTTTAGTCTTTTAAATACCAGAAATTGCCCATAACTTTATATTTTTGTCTGTCTGATGACATCATTTTAAAAACATTAGACCAGATGTTACTCAGTACTGAAGTAGCCTATTTACCAAGTACTTTTTTTACTCCTGGTTGATAATGTGTTTTTTTTTTTGGGATGGCTACTTTTTACGTAAGTAAAAATATGTTGAAATAGTGTTACTCTTACTTGAGTACAATTTTTGGGTGCTCTACCCACCTCTGCTCCAAACACAGATGTTACATTATTACGCACAGTTTCACACCATTAAGATGTTTTCGGAAACGTATCAAAACACACTTCAAAAACAAATACAATATAGAGGAAGCCGTGGAGCTTTGTTTGTTATGATTCTGACTTTTTCTTTTTTAATCAGAGGGGTACACTGATATATTATGCATTCGCCCTGGAGAGGGCGCATTTTCTAGTACACGGACACCCCTTGACCTATAGTTAAAAAACGCATGCAAAATACACATTTTCTTTGGTTTATGTGCAGTTCCCCCGTTCTACCACTAGATGCTGTGCGTAGGCATGGTCAGAGCTGTTCTTATATTTACGAACATTTCTACGCACAACTACCAGACGGTGAATACCACACTATGCGTAAAATTGTTCCTACGTATGAAACACGCACAGATCTGAGCGTGAGTACGGTGGATGAATGAGGGACCTGGAGTTTCATGCCTCAGACCGGCCCACGTTATATCACAACCTATTTTTTATTAAAATCATGTAATTATAACCCTACATGTTAAAGCTTTACAAGAAAATAAGAAATTAAGAATAATATATGTACAGTAAGGGCAGAATTACCAAACTAAGGTACTGTGCAGTTGTTAAAAATAAAAATGCCATACATATGGGTCAACTTGCATGTTGTCTGCATTCCTGCGTTCAGACGGATTTTGTTATGTAAGCTGAACTCAGCTGATTTAAGGAAGAGCATTTTGCAAATCTCACTTTTTTCATCTTTTTGGTTAGAATTTCTCTGTTGCCTCTATAAACAGATTGGGTGGGCGTGGTCTGTACCTGCTACTTTGCATAAAAATAACAAACCCTTCTAAACCACTCGTTTTGAAAGGGACTGAAAATTGTCATGAATTGAGCTGGTGAGATCGTGTTGTCTGAGTTATTTTGTGCAAAGAACTTCAACATGTTTTGTATAGACCATAGACCTATTTTTAAGGCGTTGAGCTGAAGTCTGCTGCAGAAAAGGCCTCAACTCTTGAACAAATGACTCGGGAGCAGCGGGAGTGTTTTGTTGTGAAAACCATTTGGCCCATGGCAACATTTTTTGTTTGTTTTTCTTTCTCGCAGCTTGATGCAAATCAGAAATACGGTAGGTCTCAGATCAAAGACGAGCGCGACAGAACCCGCCTTTCTGGAGAGGGGAGGGGGGAAACAGACTGTTCCGGTTCAACCTGAATCACAAGCAAAACAATTACGCTGTCAAACGCTTGCTTTTAAAATATTACAGGGGAAGCCAATTCTGTCAATTATCCACAATTTGTTGTTGTTTTCCCCCCCTAATAATTTGACTTAAAGCCCTCCTTCCTTCTTACCTCATCTGAGCTGGGCTGTTTGGACGGGAACTCCTCACGGGGAGCGAATAGGAAAAAAAAACGTTGAAGCACTGGAGGCGTTCCTTCAGAGCCTCCCATCAGTCTAATGGTGCAGTAGCTTGTTCTGCTTTGGACCGATGTGTCATTAGAAAGTCATGAAGGCCGTCCTAGAAGATCACATGTTGCTCAGCGTTTCCATGATGTCTGCATTCAGGCTGCAGTGTTTAGACTGACGGCCTGCTTCTGCAGCCAGACGTAAAAGTGCAAACAACTTTTCAGGATCCGATTTATTCGCCACACATTGAATTTGACTTTGGCTAATTTGTTTGTAAAGCACGCTTTCAGCAACGCGGCAATTCAAGGTGCTTTGGCTGATTAGGGGATGAAATAAAAACGGCAATAAAACAACAATAAAAACAGAAAACACATCAGAAACATAAACATTAGGGATGTATTGGTAAAAATCAGACGATATACGATATATCGTGATACTATGAGTAAGACTATATATTGTGATTTTTAAAACTGAATTTAACAGTAGAAAAACTGTCCCATCATTCTAAACACTCCAACCTGTTTCATACTTTAACACATCCAGTTTAATTACTAGATCTAGATGATCTAGTTGATGAGGTGAAAACAGCCACAAAACTGCCAGTTATACTTTTAATTCTACTTTAAAAAATGACTGAAATACGCACAAATCTGTGTTTGAGTACAGTTGATAAATGAGGGACCTGGTCTCTTTATGAGACATGGTTTGGTGTTGAGTTTTTACTCTAAAGCATTTTTAAAGGGAGATTTTATTTTCTAAAACATGAGATTCTTTGTTTTAGTTCTTTAAAAATGACAGGGAAACGCTTGAACCACAGCATTGTTATATTTATAATTAACCGCAAATGTGGACGTCTTTGGCTATTGATTTGTTGAGTTGTTTTCATTCCCTCCATCATTACATATTTTATGGGTTAATAAATATGGTCAGGATAAAAAAAGTGGAATTTGGGGAAAATAGAAACAGAATTTGTAAAATAATTAAAGGGATTTCATGGGGCTCTAGAGAAGTTTGACACTGAAAAGTATAAAACAGTGGAGGTGTGATGGAGGCAAAAAAGTTATACATTTTTTCTGAAAAGGAATAAGCTGATGAAGCTGAAAAAGTAGCCAATGTTGACAGTTTTAAAAAGTTTTGAATGTTGCTGTTTAGTCTGAAAATGAACATCCCGGTGAGTCATTTGTACCTTTTCCCTTCTGAGGATCACAGACTGAGCAGTCTTTTATTAAATGTTACCAGTTGAGTTTATAATAAACTGAACTTGGAAACAGTGTTAAGACTTAAAACGGTTTTTAAAAATGAAGTTGTTGCAGCTCATTTTATTGATCTGTTTTGATTATCGGGAGATCGTTTGCAGAACGATGGATCCAGTGGTTTGTACAGATAAATACTTAAATATCAGATTATCAATAGTATTTCAGTTTGCAGGGGGGCGTGAAAAAATGTATGTTCCCTAGAGGGGAACATGACAGAAAATAATTGAGATCCACTGATTTAAACATTTAAACTTTTATTGCTGATTTTTTCCCCATTTAGTTTTTTTTTTTCCTTCATTCCTTCCATGGCTACTTTCTACTTCTTAAATCCATTCAGTTTCAATTAATTAATGCATCCAAACATATTTACGTCCTGTCTTATATTTATGTGAAGCTACAAAAAAAACAACAACAAAAAAACAAATGTTCAAATATAGGTTCCATAATCATATCAAGGTCAATTCCCCCCCAGTGAAAGCTACAGGAAATGTGTGTTGAGAATAGAAGTATAATATAGGGTGACCGTATTTTGATTTCCATAACAGAGGACACTTGGTCCAACTCATAGACACTTCGATCATATTCTGCTTACTTAAAGAAGACCTCACGCACCGCCGACTCGATGCTTCCACTGAGCCCGCTGATCAATTCTGCATCACGTGTCTGTAAGAAACAAAATGGTTGTTTTAATCCAAAATGGCCGACTTTCTCTGGGATTGGACCAACGTTTTTGAAGGTCTTGTGAAGTTACATATGTGTACCAACCTTAGATAAAAGCATGATCAATGGGGTGGTTGTTTTATTGCTTCTAGGAGGGGCGCTGGTGGAATTAGACCACACCCACCAAATATTTCCATAATCTTTTAGGGGTTGGACAAGTTTCCATCATTTTGAAAGTTGCCATCATTTTGAATTCGGTGCAGATCGTATGATTTATTTGAAAATTAGAGGCCAACAAATTGCCACAGCGTGATGTCAGACTTGGCCACGCCGCCACAGCCCCGCCCTCTGTCGTAGCCCCTCAGTACTGGACACCATCTTAATTATTTTTATTTTATGTTACTCACATTCTGTCTCTCACTGTTGAAGTGGCACCTATGATGACATTTACTGACCTCTCATCTTAAGCAGGCTTGTGCTGACTGACTTTCTGACCCCGCCCCTTTCTCCAGCCATTCTTCTTCTGTTGCCATTACCTGCAGGACTTCTCTGCAGCCAGGAAGTGGATTGTGTGGATGGTGGCTCAGTCACGTACGGAGACAGATCGTCCAACCGATCGCATTGGCAGATTTAATCCTGGTCATAATTTAATACAGCAAACATTCAGTTCGGATCGCAACAGAGAAACCGGTTATGTTCCTTAATGGGTTGCCATAGGCAACCACGCTGAATCCCTGTGGCAATGTTTACTTTTAAATGAGTAGAGCTCCGGGAGTTGACGTCACTTCTCCCAGCATGCAACAGTTCAAATCGACTGGGCGCCATTGTGGCAGGCAGTCTCCCGCAGCTGTTGTTATTTGCAGCTAACCCAAAGTTAGAGTCGGTAAATATGGTGGATACCTGTTGTGTCCCAGGATGCCATAACAGACGCGGACGAGATGAGGGAGAAACGTTCTATACGATTCCCAAGGATCCAGAACCAGAGAACGACGGATCATTGCCATGAAACGCGCGATCAGCGATCAGGGAAACATGAAGCCGTTTCATTTAGTCTTTGGGAGCGATTCACCTGTAATTCAGATTTATTACCATGTTTGATAACTGCTCTGGTATCATTAAGTGATGCAAATTGACAACAGCTTTGTTTCACAATGATGCTTTTAGAAATAAAAATACTTTAATTATTTCCTGAGATTAATGAACACACAACATGTTGCACACAGACATAACCTAGCTACTGCCTGTTGCTCATGGTAACTAAAATCAGGACAGGTCTCCCTCCCGGTGACAACAACACAATCCTGTGCAGGAAGATTCCAGATCTGGATCCCGATTGTGTCCATTTATACACTTGAAGCGATGCTCCGGAGCAGGACGAGGGAAAATGGATCAGGAAATTGTATAATACTCTAACATCCACTTGTGCTCCCACCACAGTTTCCTCATAATCAGTGTTTCTGAACGGACTATTATTTAAATCACTCCATTCCACTTTCTTATACATTCATGTTTGGTTTCTGTGAAGATGTTGCAGCTTTCTTAGCAGTGGATATGTCCAGGTTTTAAAAGACTCGTAGTCCTGCAAACACGTTCAGGGCTCAGAGTCCTGCAGTGTATTCGTTTAAAGATGAAAAAATACATAAATTATATTTCAAGGGTCTGGCAGAAGTTTCTTTACTGCGGGTGACAAAAATATTTATGTAATATTTTTGTTTGTTTAAGACTCTAAAAGAGAATCGTGTTGATATATTGTGTTTATGGAGAGAGCATCCCAGAATATTCAGCGCAAAACGGACAGCGGAATGTTCTCGTTATCCAGGCATCCTGCGCTGCCAGAGAGATTTGTCTGAAATTTATGAAAACTAAACTGTTATTGATGCAGAGATCACTGTGCAGAAATGAAAAATTGACCACAGTCCCTGGTTTTAACTGTGTTCTCAGTTCATGAATCGCAAATCCCGCTGCAGTAAAGTCTGTCTGGAGGCCTAGATAGCGAGAATATTCCGCTGTCAGCGCAAAGTTGGAGGAATATTCTGACATGTTCTTTCCACATATCACAATATATCAACACAATCCTCTTTGGGAGTCTTAAACAAAAGATTAAAAACAATTGTTTGTCACTCGCAAATTTAATTTCACAACTTTATGATGTAAAAACCTTATGCGGGTCGCCCGCCCTGTTGCAGGACTCTGAACTCTGTAAGTTAAAGTTGAAGTTTCTCCACACAGAACTGCACGGGTTGCAAAGAGATGCGTTTTATTGCGCATATTCTTCTGGGGCGAGTTTATAAAGCCAACATTGTTCTTTGTGCTATGATGCGGATCTTAATGAACGCCGTTGTGAGAGTATCTCAGGTAAAAGGTCCGCTCTGACCGCTTCTGAAGTTTTAAAAAGTATCCCAGGCGCATGGCAAGGGTCTGATATGTTTAATCTTTTTAATTTCCGGTATATACATTAATATCTTCTGTTTTAAAATGGGAAGTAAACTCCGACGGAGTAAAATCACAGCCAGCGACGTTCATTTTGATGACGTTCATGCCTGCCAACATGGCGCCTTCGCTCTGAGAGTCACGTGACGCCCGGAGCGCTATAATTATAGATTTGAGGTCAAATGGCGCTATACACTCAGCTCTTCTGGAGCTGCTGTTTCTATGTGCGTTAAACCCAGAGGTGGGTAGAGTAGCCAAAAGAAAGTTCTACTCAGGTAAAAGTACAAACTACTCATCCAAAATATTACTCAAGAGTTTAAAAAAACGAGTTGGTAAAAAGGTTACTGAAGTTTTGAGTGCTTATTTTGAGTTCATAACATATAATCTAATATTTAAAAAAAATTTAATTGGACCTCAATATAGTTATGCACTAATTCTACATATTTAAAGAGTAACTAAACCCCAAAAAACTTTTTTTTGCTTCTAAACTGTATAAATGGGTCTTTACCAATGCAGTCTTTCCGTTTCTGGGGATTTTTTTACATTTTCGTGTAAACTTGTTTAATTCTACACTTTTTGTTCTAAAAATGTCTTAGTGCTGCCCTCTTAGGGTTGAACGGTGGCTACTGCATTTGAATGTTGTGATTGGTGGAGAGCGGTACATCTTTACGTCACAGGCATCGACTGTGTCACAGCAGCCATGTTGTCACAGACACGCCCCGTGGGTTTGGGTATAAAACTATCAGACATACCGGCCCCCCGTGGCGAGTCTGGAGTGGGATTGCGTTTTTCAGGTTACCATTATTATCACATTAGCACTTAGTTAGCATAGCTAACATACTGTTTTGAACGTTAGCCTACGTTAGCATCACCACTCAAAGATCGGACCCATCCGGTCTCTCTCTCCCTCAGCAGCAGCACCAGCCTCGGGCAGCGCTGACTCAGCGCCCCGAGCCAGCGCCTCTAATTGATACGGCTCGCGGCCGCTGGGATCCATTATTCGATTATTTGGCTCCATTATCCTGGAATTGCGCCGCTCAAGGTGGCAGCATGTTGGAGTAGCTCTGTTACTTTGGTTCATATGTTTTTCTTTTTTTAAACTTTAATTCTTCCATTTCTGGTAGAAACATTGTTTTTGTGGACAACTGTTCTCTCTGGTTTTGAATGCTGTGCAGCTGGAAGGATTTTTGCTGATACTTTTTATTTTTGGACATTTGTTATGATGCATAACCATGGCAACAAGGTGGTTTACAACCGGCAGCAGCTGATTAACATAACAAAAGCTCAAATAAGACCTCAACTACAGCCACAAAACCTTGATGAGTTGAAAAGAAGACGCCATAGATCCAGAGCATCCTCTACATCAGACTGTCATACAACTACCGAGCGTCTTCAGTCAGAGGCTTCTTCAGATCTGCAGACTGCTACAGGAGATCATCCCTACCCACAGCCATCAGCATCTACAACAAATCTTTGAAGGAACTTGCATAATGAGTTACAACAACGTTTAATTTCCCTTTGGGATTAATAAAGTAATTTTTAATTTGAATTTGAATAAAGCCTCCCTCTGCTCTTCTATCTCCGGTGACGGTGGAGGGCGCCGAGTCAGCGCCGCCCGAGGCAGAGGGAGACAGGAGGAGTCCGGTCTCTGAGTGGCAATGCTAACTTAGGCTAACGTTCAAAACAGATGGATGTTGATCAGATCGATCAGTCGCAAAACTGCCAACGTCGCTTTGGTCACTGTCCTCCTGAACACACCCCCACCTCCCCCCCTCCGCTCATCCTGGCACCGCCCACTTTGTAGAATTTTTTCAAATGTTGTCTGGGGGGGGGGTTATAATTTTTCATGGGGTTCAGTTACACGTTAAATAAATAGAAATACATGACATAATAGTAAAATAAATTTGACAAGAAAATTTTTTCCCCAAAATATTTTTTCAAGGTAAAACTAATAAAACCAATACTTACAGTTGGTTTATATATATATATATATATAAACCAACTGTAAGTATTGGTTTTATATAATATATATATATATATATATATATATATATATATATATATATATATATATATATATATATTAGACCAGGGTAAGGTCACCCCCACTGGACCTCCAAAATGGCACAACAGCCTCAGCAGATAGAAAATAATGTTAAAATGATGAAGCTTGAGTACAAACAAGAAGTCTCACTTCAACATAAATTCAGTGTGTGAGTCTCAAGCATTTTTGGATAAAACAAGCATTCAGTTTCATTCAGTACAGTCACTCGCTGTGGGTAGTAGAATTCAAATTCAAATTCAAAATTACTTTATTAATCCCAAAGGGAAATTAAATGTTGTTGTAACTCATTATGCAAGTTCCTTCAAAGATTTGTTGTAGATGCTGATGGCTGTGGGTAGGGATGATCTCCTGTAGCAGTCTGCAGATCTGAAGAAGCCTCTGACTGAAGACGCTCTGTAGTTGTATGACAGTCTGATGTAGAGGATGATCAGGATCTATGGCGTCTTCTTTTCAACTCATCAGGGTTTTGTGGCTGTAGTTGAGGTATTATTTGAGCTTTTGTTATGTTAATCAGCTGCTGCCGGTTGTAAACCACCTTGTTGCCATGGTTATGCATCATAACAAATGTCCAAAAATAAAAAGTATCAGCAAAAATCCTTCCAGCTGCACAGCATTCAAAACCAGAGAGAACAGTTGTCCACAAAAACAATGTTTCTACCAGAAATGGAAGAATTAAAGTTTTAAAAAAGAAAAAAATATGAACCAAAGTAACAGAGCTACTCCAACATGCTGCCATCTTGAGCGGCGCAATTCCGGAAGCCAGAAACTTTACTCAAGTAAGAGTAACGATGTTTCATATAAAAATATTACTCAACTAAATGTATTTATTTATTTATATTATTTTTTAAAGTTACTCAAGTAAATGTAACTGAGTAAATGTAACTAGTTACCACCCACCTCTGGTTAAACCAAAACCTAAATTTATATTAAATTAAGAAAAACATTTCTGCTGAACATCTGGGAGTTTTTATTAAAATTTCTGCTGCTTCATGTTACTTGGAAAAGTTGGTCCCAAAATGGTCCTGAAATGCAGCTTTCAGCACACTTTCAAAAGTGACTCAAACAAAAAGGGGGGGGGGGGGAAGAATCTTGCACGGTGGATTTCTGTGATGTCACACAGGCATCATTTAGCTGCCGGTTACATCACACAGGCAGCTAAATGATGATGTCACATTGCCTTTGATGTGCCAGTCTTATATGCATCATATAAAATTCTCTTTATTCCACTGGACATCCTGACTACGCTCACTTTGCTCTGACTGGCTGTTTTGTTTTTAAAGAAGAAAAATCTCTAAAATGTCGACGCTTTTCAAGAAGAAAGAGGGATCTGTTTCCTTAGACCTTGAAAACACCGGGGACCCCAGAGATGGTCGCCGAAATCCGAAATGGTTTACGAAAGCTGCGACGAAGTTGAACAAAGACTTTGAAAAATTGCTTAAGAAGTTCGATTTGTGGCAAAGGGACTTGCGTGCTTTGAAGGAGAGAAGCAGCGCAGAGGAGAAGAAAGTGAATGACTTAGCCATGAGGAGAGATGAACTCATAGAAAACCTGGAAGTTCTGGACCTGGAAGTTTATGTTCCAATGCTGAAGTTTAGCTACAAGAAAGCAAAACAAGAGAAGAAAATGCTCCAAAAACTTAATCCAAAGTTAGAAAAACAGGCAGAGGTCTTGAAGGGCAAACTCTCATATCTAAAAGGTTTGGTTTGTAAAATTGAAAAGGAGGAAGATTTGGTCAAAAAACTGAAAAAGACTAATAACAACCTCAACAAAGAAATGTGGGAGGAGCTGGAGGAAGTCAAATGGTTGGAATTGAAGAAGAGATGTGATGAAGAGGAAAAGAAAGTGGAAAATTTAACCAAAGAGAGTGATGCGCTTCTGGAAACAATTAGACTAAATTTGCAAAGGGAATTCATTTCTGACCCTGCGTGTAAATATCAGCTCAAGAAAGCAGAAAAAGAGAAGAAAATTCTGAAAGACTTCAACTCAGAGTTAAGGAAACTGGTTCAGATGTCGGAAGTCGAACACTGCCGTAAAACTGCACTGAAATGTAAATGTGATGAAGCTAAAAGTACGATCAAAGATTTGGAGGAGATTCAAGAACATTATCTGAAAAAGACTGAGGATTTAAAAGAGAAATTTAAACCTGGGACCAATTCAAAGTTTGCCATACATGGTGACCAGAAAAGGAACATGGACAAGGTAGAAAAACGTATGAGTTCCCTCATGCTTAAGCTAAATGCCCTAAAGAAGGAATTTGAATTGTTCCAACCAGACGCTGAGGAATATCTGGGGAGGAATCCATCTTCTAATGCTGCGGATTCAGAAACCAGCACTCCTCCATCAGCAGATCAGGGGTCAAGAGAAGAGGGTTCTGACTTAGAGCGAGGAGGGCAACGCATTTCGTCCAGTTCTGTGTTGCCTCAAGAGGAACTTCCCAGCCGAGAAAACGAGAACGAGGAGGATTTCTCAGAGGACGAGGAGAGTGATGAAGAGTCTGGGTTCAGCGCGTCTGAAAACAAAATAGATGAAGACGATTTGCCAAACCTATCCCAAACGATTAACAAAACGTTGGGGCCAACCGGTTCTTCAAGGGTGGAAGAAAGACATCCAGCATCCGTCGGAGAAAACGAGAACGAGGAGGATTTCTCAGAGGACGAGGATGAGGAAAGTGATGAAGAGTCTGGGTACAGCACATCTGAAAACGAAATAGATGAAGACGATTTGCCAAATCCATCCCAAACGATTAACAAAAAGTTGGGGGCAACCGGTTCTTCAAGGGTGGAAGAAAGACATCCAGCATCCGTTGGAGAAAACGAGAACCAGAAGGATTTCTCAGAGGACGAGGATGAGGAGAGTGATGAAGAGTCTGGGTACAGCACATCTGAAAACGAAATAGATGAAGACGATTTGCCAAATCCATCCCAAACGATTAACAAAAAGTTGGGGGCAACCGGTTCTTCAAGGGTGGAAGAAAGACATCCAGCATCCGTTGGAGAAAACGAGAACAAGGAGGATTTCTCAGAGGACGAGGATGAGGAGAGTGATGAAGAGTCATCAAATCCGATTTCCCCATCTCCCCATTCAGTGGAGAAAGCAGAACCAATCCAGGGACAACAATCTGAAGAGACGTCACTTGAGATGGAGCATGCTGTTGGAGGATGGGGACATATGTTAAAACGATTGTCCAATTTCTTTATACATTTTTAAACTGAGATTTTGATACTTAACCAAATGCCAAATAGCTTCAATCAGCAACACTTTAAGTAAGTAAAATATAGACACGTTGTAAATCATTTAAAGCTTTATATGTTGAAACCAAAATGTTAAAATGCACTCTTTGCCTTTCAGAGAAAATAGGCCCTGTTGCAAACTATTTCACATACAGTAAATTTAAAGGTGAATCAATTCACTCCCCAACCCCAATGAATTAGGTACTTCAAAAAGTTCTTGCATAGTTTTAAGCCCTGCTGCATCACAGCGATCCAGGGCTCAAATCCCAAATATGGGGCCTTTTTTCAGTGATGTTTCCATGTTATAACTGTGCAAGTGTGGGTTTCCTCCAGGTGCTCTGGCTTGCCCACCCAGTCCAAAAACCTTCATGATAAACTCAGCAAAAAAAGAAACGTCCTCTGACTTTCAACTGTTTTTGCTTTCAGAAAACTTAATGTGTAAATATTTGTATGAAGACTAAAAGAGTCAACACCATGAGACATAAACTAAAAATGTTTCACAGACATGTGACTAACAGAAATAGAATAATGTGTCCTTGAATGAAGGGAGGCTCAAAATCAAAAGTAGCAGTCAGTATCTGGTGTGGCCACCAGCTGCTTGAAGTACTGCAGTGCATCTCCTCCTCATGGACCAGATTGGTCAGTTCTTGCTGTGAGATGTTACCCCACTCATCCACCAAGGCACTCGCAAGTTCCTGGACATTTCTGGGGGGAATGGCCCTAGCCCTCACCCTGTGATCCAACAGGTCCCAGACGTGCTCAATGGGATTGAGAAAATTATTTAAAGAAGTGTTCCATTTGGTTCCTGGCCCCATTTTGGATATGATGAATCTATCCTTAGTAAACGGATACGTACCACAGGAATTTAAAATAGCTGTAATTAAACCTTTACTCAAGAAACCTTCCTTTGATCAAGATGACTTAGTGAATTACAGACCTATATCTAACCTTCCTTTCTTATCCAAAATCCTTGAGAAAATAGTTGCTAATCAAGTCTGTGAGCATCTAAACAGTAACGAGCTGTTTGAAGAGTTTCAGTCAGGTTTTAGAGCTCATCATAGCACTGAAACAGCACTGGTGAGGTTACTAATGATATTCTCATGGCCTCAGATAATGGACTGGTGTCTGTTCTGGTTTTGTTAGATCTCAGTGCTGCTTTCGACACAGTCGATCATAATATTCTCTTAGAAAGGCTTGAACATGTTGCAGGGATCAAAGGAACAGCACAAGGCTGGTTTAAATCATATTTGTCTGATAGATTCCAGTTTGTTCATCTAAATGATAAATCTTCTTCACTCTCCAGGGTTACTTGTGGAGTTCCACAGGGTTCTGTGCTTGGACCAATTCTGTTCACCATATATATGCTCCCAATTGGTAGAATCATTAGACAGCATGGGATAAATTTCCACAGCTATGCCGATGATACACAACTATATTTATCCATAAATCCTGATGAACCCAGTCAGTTAGGTAGATTACAGGCATGTCTGGAAGACATAAAAACATGGATGACCCTAAACTTTTTGCTTTTAAATTCTGACAAGACAGAAGTTTCCGTCTTTGGACCAGAAGTTCTAAAACAGAAACTGATTAGTCAATCACTTCATCTGGATGGCATTAAATTGGCCCCCAGTAATAACGTAAAGAACCTCGGCATTATTTCTGACCAAGACTTGACATTTAAATCCCATATTAAACAGGTTTCTAGGATTTCCTTCTTTCACCTGAGGAATATTGCTAAAATTAGAAACATCCTGTCCAGGAGTGATGCTGAGAAACTAGTCCATGCATTTGTTACCTCAAGGCTGGACTACTGTAATTCTTTACTATCAGGAAGTCCACAAAATGCCATTAAAAGCCTTCAGTTGATCCAAAATGCGGCAGCAAGAGTTCTGATGAATATTAAAAAGAGAGATCACATTTCTCCTGCTTTAGCTTCCCTTCATTGGCTCCCTGTTAAATCCAGAATAGAATCTAAGATCCTCCTTCTTCCATATAAAGCCCATAATAATCAGCTTCATCATACATCAGAGATCTGATTGTTTCATATGTTCCTAACAGAGCACTTTGCTCTCAGACTGCAGGTTTACTTGTAGTTCCTAGGATTTCTAAAAGTAGAATGGGAGGCAGATCTTTTAGTTATCAGGCTCCTCTCCTGTGGAACCAGCTCCCAGCTTTAGTCCGTGAGGCAGACACTCTGTTTACTTTTAAGGCCAGGCTTAAAACTTTCCTTTTTGATAAAGCTTATAGTTAGAGTGGCTAAGGTCATCCTGAGCTATCTCTGTAGTTATGCTGCTATAGGCTTAGACTGCTGGAGGACAGACTTACCAATTTTCTTCACTCTGCTACTTCCTTTTCTCCTACTACTCTCCAGTTGTATTACAGTACATTCTGTTATTTCGACTGTTAACTTTGTTTTCTCTCAGTGTTTTTCTCTCCATAGAAGATATACCTGGTCTGGTATCCTGCTTGGCTGCAATGCCCTGTTGGACGGGGGGCATCGACTGGGATGATCCTCCCAGTAACTGAACATCCACTGTGTCCTGTTATCAACTTTTTACTTTCTGTAACATAGAAAGTTCTCTTATATCAGATCTTCTGTTCCTTCTGTGTTTCTGCTCTGTCTTCTCAAACCCCCAGACGGTCGTGGCAGATGGCCGCTCCTACTGAGCCTGATTCTGTTGGAGGTTTCTTCCTGTTAAAGGGGAGTTTTTCCTCTCCACCGTCGCTACATGCTTGCTCAGTATGAGGGATTGCTGAAGGATTGCTGTGGTTGGAAAGTCTGCATCAACGGGGCCCAACCTCACGCCAATGACTGATGCAATCTGCTGGGATTCCTTAAATAGGAAACTTTTTAACTGATTGGAATGTTTGTATAAATGTATTGAAATGACTTCTTGTTAAGAGCCTTGAGATGACATCTGTTGTGAATTGGCACAATATAAATAAACTGAATTGAATTGAATTGAAATTGAGATCCGGGCTCTTCGCTGGCCATGGCAGAACACTGACATTGCTGTCATGCAGAAACTCACGCACAGAACGAGCAGTATGGCTGGTGGCATTGTCCTGCTGGAGGATCATGTCCGGATGAGCATGCATAAAGGGTACCACATGAGGGAGGAGGATGTCTTCCCTGTACCGCAAGGCATTGAGATTGCCTGCAATGACAACAAGCTCAGTCCGATGGTGATGTGACATACCGCCCCAGACCATGACGGACCCCCCACCTCCAAATCGATCCCGCTCCTTAGGTTTTAGACAGAAAGTGTCAGTAGATGACAAACTTCCTAATAAACACGTCTTCTTCTCATCTTCCTCTCTTTCATTTATAAAAAACGAATTTTTTCGCTCATTTTAGATTCTCTAATATACTACCACTTTTCGGTGACGGTCAGCGGAGCGCTACTTGCTGGGGCAGGGGCGTGGCATGTTACCATGGTTTCCACAACTGCGCCTAGATTACATCAAATCTTCTCTTCAAGGTAATCCTGTTCAGAGTAACCACAGTGCAATTGTAAGAAGGCATAACTCCCCCTTTGAAAGGAAGAAAAACCTCTTCCTGAACCGAAATCAGGATGAGTCTTTAGCAAGGCCGGATTATCCAATGGGCATTATGGGCCCACGCCCACTGGGGGGCCCACGCCCACTGGGGGCCCTACGCCCACTGGGGGGCCTTACGCCCACTGGGGGCCTTACGCCCACTGGGGGCCTTACGCCCACTGGGGGGCCCACGCCCACTGGGGGCCCTACGCCCACTGGGGGGCCTTACGCCCACTGGGGGCCTTACGCCCACTGGGGGGCCCACGCCCACTGAGGGGCCCACGCCCACTGGGGGGCCTACGCCCACTGGGGGGCCCACAGTTTAAGGAAGAAAAAAAAATAGTCTTCATATTTCAAATATGGCAGAGATCGGTGCTGGCGGAGATAACCAATAAGATCCACACCATTTTTTTTACCCTAACAAAGTTACATAGTCCCTACCTGCTTTAGCCTTGTCTAGAACAATTAAATAAACTATCAATTGGCTTTTACAACTCAACAAATACAGAAAGGACTTTAAAACTTCCTGAAATAATTAAATGGATATAATTACTAAACGTCTGTATTAGAAAATCAACCTTTAATAATAATAGCAAATTTTTCAGTCATACAAAATTGAAACTCTCACTTTTCTCAGCCTTTTCATTGGTTTTGCATCAGTGTGACCAACGGGATCTTTGGCTCCTGTCAGACACAGAAACAAATATTACAGCTATGTACATGGTGCACTGCACCACACACTTGTTGCCACCAGGATGGTATGAAGGAGATTTCTTTAACGTTTCGTCCGAAAAGCTACAGTTTAGCTGACGTCTTATAAACAGCAGCTGCCCTGCGCTGCAGCTCGGGGAGGACGGCCCGGACAGCAGGTGATAAGTGGACATAGCTGCTAACATGATGCACAACGACAGAGGCGTTCCTTTCACAAATATGGGCAAAATATTTGCTGTAGTTTGTAAATTTTGCACTGCTTTCACCAACAAGACAATTCAATGTGCTTTGGGTAATAGAATAGAATAATCCTTTATTAAGGGGGACATTCGGCTGTAACAGCAGCAAAGTGACAGATAATAGAAGCTTTAAGGAGAAAAACAAAACGATTGATTAGAGCTGCTGCGACTGGCTGCCTGCTCCGCTTGGCGCCGGAACCATTTTGGCGCGTTCACACCGGTCAGCGCTTCCAGGCAGCAGGGCAGCTAGATTACATACAAGTCTATGGTATCTACGCATCAAGTGGGCGCCAAGCTGCCCCGCAGCAAGTCACGTGCTGCTGGACCGTCGGAGCAGCTTGTCACGCTGGCCTATTCCTGCCTTATTGTCTTCACCTGTCTGCCTCATCATCCACACCTGATCCTACTCACCTCCTGCCTTTAAGACCCCTCACTTCCTTTCACTCCCGGCCGGATCATTCCTCCTTAGTAGTAGTAATTGTCAATCCCCATGGTGTGTCGTCTTCCTGCTGTCTTCCTTCCCTGCCCGATGTCCAGTGTCTCCGTTCACCACCATCATCACGATCTCCTCCCTATAATAAACATCCTGCACCTTCCTTCAGCGAGTGCGTTTGGGTCCATTCTCCACACACCACGTGACAGAATGATCCGGCATTAAACATGGACCCAGCACTCGCCCAGGAGATCGCCGCCCTCCGCCAGGACGTCTGGGCCAACCTGGTCAGACTCGCTGCCTCTCCTCACCTTCCTGTGCGGGTCTCCAGAGCTGAGGAAATCCTTGGAGTGCTCCCTCACTTCAGGAGGGTGTTCTCTGCTCCGGATCTCGCCGCGCTGCGGAGCGAGGCGGAGAGGATTCGTAGGGAGGCGTTGGATCCGCCCTCTCTGTCTCCACCATCTGTCCGCCGGCGTAGGTACCCCTGCGCCGCCGGGACTGTTTCCGGGAGCGGGGAGCGGAGCGCCGCACCTTCACCGTCCGCATTCGTCGGCACAAGGTTGGCGTTTTGTTCCCCGGGGACTGGTCCTCGACGGCATGAGCCTCTTCTGCTTACTCACCGCAACCAGCGACGCCGCCGAGGTGGGGCCGCTTCCGGGGCAGTTCCAGCTCCAGTCCGTGAGCCTGTTTCGGCTCCAGTCCGTGAGTCCGTTCCAGCTCCAGAGCCCGTTCCAGTTCCAGTCCCAGTCCATGAGCCCGTTCCAGTCCCAGTCCATGAGCCCGTTCCAGTCCCAGTCCATGAGCCCGTTCCAGTCCCAGTCCATGAGCCCGTTCCAGTCCCAGTCCATGAGCCCGTTCCAGTTCCAGCTCCAGAGCCCGTTCCAGCTCCAGAGCCCGTTCCAGCTCCAGAGCCCGTTCCAGCTCCAGAGCCCATTCCAGCTCCAGAGCCCGCCGTTGTTGTGGCTGCCGTGTTCCTGGCGGTCACAGCGGCGGCTCTCCAGCGATGGACATTTCCCCATGCGTCGCTGGAGCTCCCGGGGAGGGTCAGGGAGGACCCATCCCCGTCACTGGAGCCTCAAGAACGGTCGTCTCAGGAGGCGTCCGAGCCTCCAGAACCTTCGTCTCAGGAGGCGTCTGAGCCTCCAGAACGGTCGTCTCAGGAGGCGTCCGAGCCTCCAGAACCTTCGTCTCAGGAGGCGTCTGACCCTCCAGAACGGTCGTCTCAGGAGGCGTCCGAGCCTCCAGAGCCTTCGTCTCAGGAGGCGTCCGAGCCTCCAGAGCCTTCGTCTCAGGAGGCGTCCGAGCCTCCAGAACCTTCGTCTCAGGAGGCGTCCGAGCCTCCAGAACCTCTTTGTCTCGGCGGACCTTTACCGGCCAGGCATCTTTGGCGCTACCTGACCCTCAGAAGAGGACCTAAGGGCCGTCCGCCCGACGTCCGTCCAGCCAGAGGACGCCGCCGGGGCCGTCCGCCCGACGTCCGTCCAGCCAGGGGACGCCGCCGGGCCGTCCGCCCGACGTCCGTCCAGCCAGAGGACGCCGCCGGGGCCGTCCGCCCGACGTCCGTCCAGCCAGGGGACGCCGCCGGGGCCGTCCGCCCGACGTCCGTCCAGCCAGAGGACGCCGCCGGGGCCGTCCGCCCGACCTCCAGGTCCTCAGGGGCCGCCACCGGGGCCGTCCGCCAGACTTCCAGGGGCGTACCCAAACAGACTCGGGCCCTCCTTCCGTGGGCCCCCTCCGCCCACCCTGGCAAGGGTGCTTGTTTTTTTTTCTCTTCCCTTTCTTTTTCACTCTCTCCACGGCGTCTGGAATCCACCTTTAAAGGGGGGGGTCCTGTCACGCTGGCCTATTCCTGCCTTATTGTCTTCACCTGTCTGTCTCATCATCCACACCTGATCCTACTCACCTCCTGCCTTTAAGACCCCTCACTTCCTTTCACTCCCGGCCGGATCATTCCTCCTTAGTAGTAGTAATTGTCAATCCCCATGGTGTGTCGTTTTCCTGCTGTCTTCCTTCCCTGCCCGATGTCCAGTGTCTCCGTTCACCACCATCATCACGATCTCCTCACTATAATAAACATCCTGCACCTTCCTTCAGCGAGTGCGTTTGGGTCCATTCTCCACACACCACGTGACAGAGCTGCTGCGTGAAGTTGGGAAAACTGAACTTTCAATCAGTCAACCAATCAGAGCGACTCTTTGTACTGACGTAGTTACTCCTTCCATGGGTGGATCGGCAGGTTTTTATTTCAAGATGGAGGATCAACTAACCGTCGCTGTGTGTAATGTTCGTGAATTGTATGACCCGTCTTCTTACAAACACAGGAAGAGATCGGATCTTATTTGGAGGAAGATATCGGAGGATATTTGAGTGCCAGGTAAGCAGTTAAATGTTTTTCTTTTAACTTTCTTATGTGTTTAGACGACGTTGTCTGGCTTGTGTGGCTTCATTAATTAAATAAACCCAAGCCACTCGACATGATCCGCCATGTTGTAAACAACTAGCAACAGACAAATCCACGCCCGCACGCTGACGTAATGCGCTGATGCCCCGACGCAGACTACAAAGTGTGCAAGCAGCTGGGTTTTAATTTTAAAGCGTCGACTTTCGTCCGTTTGAGCGATTTGACGCCTGGACGCGCTGACCGGTGTGAACGTGCCATTAGTGGGATACAATAAAAGAAGCAATAATCAGACAAAACACAACATCAGAAACGTAAAGAAAATTTAAACATAATATAGTGATGACGTTCCAGCTATTAATCATTTAATCAAAGGCAGCTCTAAACAGATGGCTTTAAACCTTGATTTAAAAGAACTCAGTGTTTCAGCAGTTTTCTGGAAGTTTGTTCCAGATTAGAGGAGCATAGAAACTGAAAGCTGCTTCTCCATGTTTGGTTCTGATTCTAGGGATGTTTAGTAGGCTAGAGTTGGAAGACCTGAGTGGTCTGGTGGAGGGTATTTCAGGCATGATCAGTAGTTTCTTTTTTTTTTTTTATCCCACGGTTTTCTCCCATTATTAATCACCCAGTGCTCCTACCTAGTTCCAGTCCCGGGGTTCCACTCTCCCTCTGCCAGCCCCGGGAGAGCCCCGCACTGAAACCCAAGCCTCCTTCATGCTTGGGCAGTGAGCAGGGCCTTCGTTTTACATGATGGGGCGGGGTTTCCCCGGCTGGACGTAGCGCGTGGAAGGATCACGTTATTTCAGCCAGATCCTCCCCATCCCTTCAGGCGCCCCGACCGGCCAGGAGGAGGCAGTATACAGCCCCAGGACTAGTGCATGTTTTTGTGGGAGTAGCTCACATTAGTTGCTCAAGGGAACACGGGGAGAACATGCCAACTCCACACAGAAAGGCCCTTTCACCAACCCCACCCAGGGTGTGGGTGGAGATGAGGAGGGGGAAAAACACACCCTCAGCACCCACAGCTTCCCCGGCGGTAATTGAACCCAGGACCTTCTAGCTCTGAGGTGAGCCGCTCTACCAGCTGCGCCACCATCATGATCAGTAGTTTCTAGCTGTATTAACTGAAGCTGTGTGCTGACTCTTGATTGTTCCTCTGTAGGTCCAAAGATAATTAAGTGTTGTTTCTATTCAGCTGGAGAAAATTATGGCATCCCTCCATTCATTTCCTCAATGCATTCACTTAGGGTTTGTATGGGTTCAAAGTAATGACATTGTAATGTACAGCTGAGTATCATCCGCGTAGTTATGGTAGCTAATCTTATTGGTTGCTATAATCTGGGCTAGTGGGAGCATGTAGATATTAAATAAGAGGGGCCCCAGGATGGAGCCCTGGGGCACCCCACATGTGATTTGTGTTCGTTCTGATGAAAAGTTTCCTGTTGACACAAAGAAGTCCCTGTTCTTTAGGTAAGACTCGAACCAGCCAAGTCCTGTACCAGAGAGTCCGACCCAGCTCTCCAGTCGTTCCAACAGAACCAGCGCTGTGGTTCTAACACAGTCTGTATTTATGCTGATGTCACTGAAAACTTTGATGAGGTGCTGTAGTTACCATGGAAACCAGACTGAAAAACATCAAAGCAGTTGGTCATTGTTATGAAGCTATTTAACTGCTGAAACAGCTTTTTCAATAAATGTACTAATGAATGGAAGATTAGAGATCGGCCTGTAGTTCTGCATTAACATGTTGTCCAGATTCTTCTTTAGCAGTGGTTTAATAGCTGCTGTTTTTAATGCCTGGGGGAAGAGACCTGACAGGAGGGATGAGTTCACTATTTGAATCAGATCAGACCCAATAACAGGGAAAACTTTCTTAAGGAAAACTGTGGGTAGGATATCAAGGCAGCAGGAGGAGGAGCTTAATTGGGTTATGATTTCATTAAGGTTTGTTTGGTTTAGTTTTTGGAATTCAGACATTTTCAGCCATAATGTTTCTGCCGGTCCATCCCCTAACAATGTCCGGGCAGCACACCAGACTAGTCTTTGTCAATACCTCCGCCAACGAGGTTATGTTTTTTTTGCCAGGCTTTGTTTGTTTGTGTCTCTGTTAGGTAGCAACATAACTCCAAAAGTTGTTGATGGATTAGAATATGCCATTTAAGAAGATTTATTTTGCGGAAAATCGAGATTTTTCACACAACTTCGAATTGAGGTAGACTCCCAAAGGAGATATTAAAATAAGAGTTTAAAAAAATAGATTCTGTCATTAGTTATTTCTGTTTAAGAAAGTAAAGGGAGAAAGAAAAACATCGATTGAAATCGAAAATCGGATTTGGTGTGAAAAAATCGGAGATTTTATTTCCAGGCCATATCGCCCAGCCCTAGTCCGCAGTGAGACCACGGACATATGATTAGATTTGGAGGGTGATCTGGATCACTCCGTTGGGGGCGGGGCTAAGCTACTTTGGCAGAGGTCTGCACTCTGTGAGCGCTGATTCGTTATGGAAAATCATTGATTTCAACACTTTTGAATCGCAGTCGATTTGGCTCATCGATTTTGCAATTAATTGACGTAATAGTGAATCGGAACACCACTATTGTACAACTGAGTGAGACAGAAACGAACTGCTGCCAAAATCCCCTATAAAAGCTGATGACAGCGGCATATAGATGTTACGCTGTGGTGTGTTCACTTGGTATGAGGTGTTTGGTTTTCTCTGCCCATGCCTCATGGTCAAACATCTCTACTTTGGTCCAGTCCGTGCAGAGGACCTCTCAGAACCGATCGTACTCTGAGACCCAAGATCCGTTCCGTACGGTGAACCCGGTCCTGCTTCAAGACGAGGCTCATGCCAGGTTTGCACAATCCAGCCATCTCGCCGTTTCTTTTAGTCTAAACTTGTTTTTTTTCTCTGCTGCTATCAGAGGAGCAATTATCCTTCATTTAACACGTATGTCGCAAGCCCACTTAGTAGCATATATCCGTGATTTATAGCCAGACCCGTGGTTCCATATCTCCTCAGCTTCGTCTGTTATCCACTCAAATCTCAGATTTAGCTGAAGTTCTATCCTAATGAATGTTTACCCTCGGATTCCTGTAATTTCCAGATAAACTGCTGGATCCTCCTTTTCTCTGCCACCTCCGTCATGAAGAGGCTGGTGTTCTGGGCGCTCTATCTCTGTTTGAAGTGATTAATCTCGGCTTTGGGATGATTGTGATTGCTTGGTGCAAACAGGTTTGTTTCTCCCAGTTCACCCTCCGGAGGAAGCAGACCGATTCACTGGGGCGTCTGCATTCACTCTGTCAGTATTCCTGCTGCCCGCGTTTTACAAAACAAGAGACGAAGTGCAAAGCAAATCTTTATCATAGTTACATAACTGGAAACATGGGAGGAAGGAAGGTCTTCCAGTAAGGCCTCTGTTCGCCGATGATAAAAACTGATCCGCTTGTTTGTTTCTCAGATCTGGGTTAGGATTTTCCAAATATTTTCACTCTGGGCTTCTAGACTTTAGCTGAAGGCTGTCCGAGAGCAGGGATGGACAACATAAGGTCCGAGGGCTGGAGGCCGTCCCTGGATCCTCAAATAACAATACCTATACATTGTTTTGACAGAAAAAACCCTCTTTAATATTAGAGGGAAAACCAATCTCTGCAAAATATTGACGAATAAAAATATTTACCATGAATGCGGTGATTGCATCAGTATTCACGCCCTTCCAGTCTGTGTGGAAAGGTCTCGGTCCGGATGCAGTTTTCCTCCATTCTTCCCGCTAAACTGTTCCAGCTCTGTCAGGTTGGTGGCCTTTGACTGGGCCACTCCAGAACTTCCACCTTGTCGTTTCTATAGCTTTCGTTGGACGCTTTGGGTCGTTATCTTGCTGCATGATAAATGTTCTCTGGCAGATGGAAGCTAATCGTCCTCCAGGATTTCTCTAGATTTCGCTGCATCCAGTTAACCTCCCAACCTTCTGCCTTCCAGGTCCTGCTGCCGAGAACGATCCCCACAGCATGACGCTGCCACCACCGTGCTTCACAGTGGGGATGTTGCAGTAGCGTCTTGTCTGACAGCCAAAAAGCTCCATGTTAGGTCTCATCATACCAAGGAATTACCACTTTTCTTCACTCTGCTACTTTTCTCTCCTACTACTCTCCAGTTGTATTATTTGCTGTTATTTCGACTGTTAACTTTGTTTTCTCTCAGTGTTTTTCTCTCCATAGAAGATATACCTGGTCTGGTATCCTGCTTGGCTGCAATGCCCTGTTGGACGGGGGGCATCGACTGGGATGATCCTCCCAGTAACTGCACATCCACTGTGTCCTGTTATCAACTTTTTACTTTCTGTAACATAGAAAGTTCTCTTATATCAGATCTTCTGTTCCTTCTGTGTTTCTGCTCTGTCTTCTCAAACCCCCAGACGGTCGTGGCAGATGGCCGCTCCTACTGAGCCTGGTTCTGTTGGAGGTTTCTTCCTGTTTAAGGGGAGTTTTTCCTCTCCACTGTCGCCACATGCTTGCTCAGTATGAGGGATTGCTGAAGGATTGCTGTGGTTGGACTCTGCATCAACGGGACGCAACCTCAAGTCAACGACTCGACGCAATCTGCTGGGATTCCTTAGATAGGAAACTTTTTAAATTATTGGAACGTTTGTATTGAAATACTTTATTGTAAAGTGCCTTTAGATAACATCTGTTGTGAATCATCGCTATATAAATGAATAGAATTGCACTAAATGTACCCCAGGCAAATCGTTTAACCATATTTGGGCCCTCAAACACAAATAGAGACCAGAAAACCACAAAATGTCACAGGTTCTAATGCTTCTCTATGGAGTGGGACGGTGAGAATGTCGGTCTGTTTGTTTCCGGAAAACTAGCAGTTGAATGCTATTGGTTCGTTTGCGTTCGGGGGCGGGGCTGAGCAGCACTGAGCGACAGGTCAGTTGCATGGACCTCAGTTGAAGTAGGTCAGCCACTTTTAAAGTGAGTAAATATTTATGCAATCACTTTATTTTATGCTAAATATTTGTATTTAGCTGTAATTATTTAGCAGAAATCAGTTTTCACTTTAACATTATTTTATTTGTAAGTTTCTTAAGAAAAAGACACATTTTGTCGATTGTGATCTGTAAAAACAATAAAAATGTTAAAACCTCCCGCTGGGATCGGGCCAGACTGGTTCAGAACCAAAGGATGGTCCGATGACCGTGTGATGGACGGTCGCGGCTCGTCGATGAAGCAGGCTGTAGTTGTTGATGCTGGTTCTGACAGAACCTTTCCAGAACCAACATCTTGGTTTGGAACGTCTCGGGCTGCGTATGGTGCCATGAAAAAGTATTTACCCCCTCACAGATTTCTTGTTCTAACTTGTTTGTCCCACTTGTTTCAGATCCTCAAACTAATGTTGATATGAGATTTAAAATAAAACCTAAAACAACTTGATTTTAAAGTCTGATTTATTATGGGGTCCAATCAAACCTGTCCTGATGTGGAAAAAGTAACACCCCCCCCCCCCCCGGTTCTGGTCACTGGTAATCGGTCTTGAACATCACTGCGGAGGAACTTTGAGCCACTCTGCTGGGCAGAATCGATTTAATTCAGACCAGAGGTGCTCAAGTCCAGTCCTCCAGAGCCTACAAGCCTGCAACACTTAAATGCATCGATTCACCCCTGATTCAGACACTGTGTCGGGTGTTTAAAGGTCTCGTTCACTAAGAAAACGTGTAATACTTGTTGTTTTTGAAACACACTCTGAGTTGCATATGCACGCCGCACGTGAACATTTTCACCAACCCACAGTGCCTGAATTAGCCGCAGAAAGGAAAAAGAGCGAGTCAGAAAAAGCAAAGGAAAATCAGCATTCCTGGCCCCGCCCACCTTGGCTTGGAACCGCCCACGGGAAGGCTGTTTTGATTTTTGCAACCAGGACAGAAGAGAGCGTTCTCTGCTAATAGAAGCTAACCGTTAGCATTAGCAACATGGCAGGACACGTTCAGACTTATTTAGGGAGATAAAACCTTAACGTAGAATTTTTGTTTTGTTTTTTTAGCCAAAGAAAAAGGAGCTCAGGTTAAACTGTTGGAATTTGTCTTGGAACACCACCAGCGAAGTAGGTTACGTTTAGTAATCGGTTTAAAGGCAGCATAAGAGTAGCATTGCTGGTAGCCAATCAGAGGGGAGATGCATGCATATCATGAATATTATTGAGTAACACTCAATACTGACGTTTCCCCAAACAAAGTGCAACCCCCTGAAACGGGAGCGAGAGAGCATCCCCCCCCCCCCCCCACAGAAACCAACTCACAAAGCATCAACTCCAGTTTCTATGCTCCTCTAATCTGGAACAAACTTCCAGAAAACTGCAAAGCTGCTGAAACACTGAGTTTCTTTTAAATCACAACTAAAAACTTATCTGTTTAGAGCTGCATTCAAGTAATGTTTTCATGTATCATATTTTGTTAATGCTTTTTGCTTTATTGCTGTTTTTACATATGCTTTGTCTGTTTTACAGCTATTTTTATTTTACCACTTAATCATGTGAAGCACCTTGAATTAACTTGTTGTTGAAAGTGTTGCTATACTAATAAAATTGCGTCTGCGGGTGAATCAGACCTTTAAGCATGAACAGCCTGGTTATGGCCATGCCCCAACGAAATTTAAGTCTGCACTTTGACTAGGCCACACCAAAACCTTAATCTTGGATTTTCTTTTGTAGCCATTCAGAGGTGGGACTTGGTGGTGAGTTTTTAACCATTGTCCTTTGGCATAACCCAATTGTAGTTGAGTCGGTCTTAACAGGTGAGGGGCGGTTATATGCAAATTCCACTTATTGTGACGTCACAATAAGGCTCTATTTCAAAAGCTTGTAGAGAAGCACACGATTTCTGACGGCAAATAATTGATGGTTTTTATTCATGTTTGGAGTGTTTATAGAGGCAGCAGAGACTCATATGGGAACACAAATGGATGAAAAATGTGAAATTTGCATAATATGTCCCCTTTAAATTTTAGTGCCCAACTTTTTCCTTGTTTCTCTGAGCTTCCAACCTTTGGGGGACCTATAGGCTTTGAGCAGATCTCTCAGAAAGAGGCCTAGGGTTTAAAAGGCTGTCTGTTATTGATCAACATTTAAAAAGGGGACAAAGTTCTTTGCATTTACACAAAATGAAAACTAACAGTAGCTGCTGCAGAGGCTGATCTCTGCAGTCTAAAGCCCAGTTTATGCTTCTCTGTCGGCAAGTTTGCACCCACATATTCACGGAGACGTTTTCCTTTTATGCTTCTCCAGTGTTGCAAAGCAATTCCCCTCCAGGACAGCAGGGGGTACAGACCTTTTCTGGCGTGTCTGCCTACTATTGCAGTGACGTCTCTGATCGGCGACAGTTTATTTCCTTCAGCTTGTAAACGCACATCCACTCAAGCAGCAATGGCCGACAGAGAGCGAGTTTTGATTGAGCTGGAAAGCTTTTTACTAGAAGTTCAGCTCATAGAATCCTCTAGAAACACATGTAAACAAACAAACACAGCGTCTGGATTGTTGTTCTCTACACCTCCTGGTGTTCAGAACCACCAAAAGACCAGATTAGATAAACTGGCCTTGCTTTATAAAGCATCTAGTGACCAAAAGCTGCATTGACTGATTACATCAACTATAGAGCACCGTTCTGGTGAAATGATCTGGGGCCGACCAATCACAGACGTGCGCTCTCTATTGCGTTCGACGGATAATTAAATATTTGGGCTCTACTCCGTCTCACCGTCTGCGTGCCGATCGGAGAGCCCTTGCGTCGACGGAGAATGGCGCTACGTGTCTCCGCACCGGAAAGGCATAAACTAGGCTTAAGCAAACTAAAAAGGTTTTATCTAAAGGCAAGGCAATTTTATTTGTATATCACACTTTGAACAACAAGATGATTCAAGGTGCTTTACATGATTAAGAGGTGAAATAAAAATAGCAGTAAAACACAGACAAAGCATATAAAGTAAAAACAGCTATAAAGCATGAAACACACAAAACATGATGCATGAAAGCATGACTCAAATGCAGCTCTAAACAGATACGTTTTTAGTTGTGATTTAAAAGAACTCCGTGTTTCAGCAGCTTTGCAGTTTTCTGGAAGTTTGTTCCAGATTAGAGGAGCATAGAAACTGAAAGCTGCTTCTCCATGTTTGGTTCTGATTCTAGGGACGGTGAGTAGAGTGCTGAAGCTTAGAAGTCCAGAGAGGCCTTCTGAAGTTTGTTCCTGCCAGTATGGCTCATTCCTGATGGGTACCCCTGTCCTGAGTGCATGCGTGTCGCATCATAGCGAATTCCTGTTGGGTTCGCTGTCTGCACAGCATCAATAGGATTTGAAGCAGGCAGCATTCCATAGGCTGCCGTTGACTTTTTCCATGACATCAGAGCCGTCTGGGGGATAAAAATAGTAGAAAATTACTGTTAATTATTGAGACAAATGTGCCTCATTAACATGTCACCATCAGGCTTGACGTAGGCCGCTCTGAATGAGACTCCGGGCCTTTTGTCCCGTCACATTCCAGGCTCTGTATTGTCCTGACCGGCCGAATGTTTTCAGCCTTAATCACCACTGGAGCTCCTCGTTCAGCGGGGCTCTTATCTGCAGCGCCGCAGGGGCCTGTGAGCGGTTCCTGTTATTGCGAACCCCTGGCTCGCAGGCAGGCCCTCGCACCCAGCTTGGCCGCGGCCGCCGCCGCTCCTTCCCAAAGCCCCGGCATTCTGATGGCACAAAATAGGGATTGTTTGTTATTACAATGCCAGTCCACGGTGGCTGTAGCGTGCGTTGTTTTGACTCTGAGAACAATCAACTGTTCCAATAAAAGAGCCGGTCCTGGAACCCCCTTTCCCTCCCTGTTTGTTTACAGCCAGGATTCCTCCCAGCATGTCAGCATCAGATCTTCATTCTTCACTTCTACGGGAACACAGGAAACACCTCCTGCATCAGCTCCCGGATCAAAACATGTTGACCTGCTGCAGAATTATGTAATATCAGTGTGAAGCACCAGCTTCTCCACGTTTCCTCAGATGGAGCTCATCTGGTCATGAGGGCCAAGCTGTGTGTCTCCTGACCCAGTCCTGAGACACTTTCAGCCTCCCGTGAAAGTCCTGGGCTGACATAGACATATTGTGTTAGTGGTGAACTCCTAAATCTATCCTTTATGGATGGATAGCAAGAAAAAAGGGAAGCTGTGGAGGAAAGTCCAACAACCTCTTCCACACAAATATTTGCTCTACATGCATAATGCATTGTAGCAAAACACTACGTATGGGTGTAGCGGTATACAAACACATACCTCAAATATTTGATATATTTGGGAGGAATATGTAAATACATTCAGGAGGTTTAGCTGCAGAAATAAGACTACAACGGTTCAAAAACTCCTAAAAATCACATTTTCAAGTGTATTCTGGGTTGCATAATCGATCTGTCTCTGGGCATTGGCTGTGCCTCCTTTTAATTAAAAAAATCTAACCAAATACTGGCTACTTTTTACTGGAACAAAAAGAAATCAGATAATTTAGCAAAATCCCCCATAATTCTTTGCTCTCTGCTAAATAAAGCAAAAAATAATTTCTTTTTACTTTCAATAAACGGAAAACAAGTCAAACCGCAGCTTTAAAACCGAGGCTACGTACCAAACTATCAAACACACCATGCCCATAGTGGAACATGGTGGTGGTAGCATCATGCTGTGGGTCTGTTTCAGGGCTTTTTATGAATTCTTTACCCCAAGTCAACAGCTAGATGGTTGAAGCAATCCCAGACAAACTTCCAGATTGTTTCTGGATGGAATGAAGCAGCATAGCGTTTAGCTTCCTGAATGGCATTCATTGACTGTGTATTTAAGGTGGGCGGACCCTATTGGAGTCAGTGGGGGAGCTGGCTCCATGGGAAGGCATTTTGTCTCCCAGTCCTTCCCTCCCCATCGCCGGACACCTCTGTCCGCCCGCTCCATCACTTTACATCTCATGTAGGTCCTTGGGGTGTTGCCACGTCACTGGGGTGTGGGGAGGGGTTTCCATCTCCGCTACACCATGGCTACCAGGGTCCCAATTTTACTGTACACCTTAGACACTCTGTTATGACATTTTCATGAGACACACATGTAGGGACTTTAGGGTGGGCAGGCTTTTCGGCAGCCAGAGGAGGAGCTGTTCAATCAGCTTCACCTCTGGTGCCCACATGTAAACTGCATATAGACACTGAGGGCTCGGGGTGGGGGTTGGGGGATGTGTAGCTGCCTTCCCAACATCCCACCCCTCTGTTTTAAATGCACATTATAACAACACGCATCAACAACATACTCGAGCGGGAGGATAGAGGCTAGGGGTCTTCTCACACCCCTGTTCGCTACGGGCCTTCAGGGGTTGGGGTCAGAGAGGAGGAACAGGCGGTCTGGTCGGGGCCTGGGCTGTCGGGCTGCTTCGCCACTGTGTGCGCTTTGGTGGTCTGCTTGTCTCTGGGGGACCACCTCCTGGGACCAGGGGCTGGTTGCTCTGCAGGGGTATCAGTACCTGGACCTGGGAGTATAAAGTGTGTATGGGGCATATGAGTGGGTGTACAGTGTCCTTTTGTGTGTGTCTTGGTGTGCAGATAAGAATGTATGTGTGTAAGAGGGAGGGAACGCATGACTGTGTCTGTGTGTTCCTGTGTACCTGTCAGGTTGGGTCTTGGGCTGCCTTCTGGCCTGCTTCTACGTGGTACTCAGACACCAATTCTGAGCTCCACATTGCCAGACAGAACATGTGTTAGAAAAAAAGAAAGAAAAAAAAGATGGGCGGAGCCTCTGTGATGTCACCAGTTAGTTTCTGAAGAAATTAATTGAAGCCCAATGGGCGGTTCCTACCACCGCAATCTTGGTCGCGTCACGCCCAGAAAGTGCAAAAAAGAGGTGGAGCTGAGGGTGGGGGCGGATGATTGACAATCTGATCCGATGTAGCTACGAGCTAACTGAGCTAACCCGGAGCTAACGCAGGTTATAGGGCGCTTTTAGCCAGAAAACCGGGGTTGAGCGACTCCGCTACCCCTCTGCCTTCTACGCGGATTTAATAATTTTGTCAAATAAAATCATGAAGCCTTGTTGGTCCATAACTTTCACTAAAACTGTAAATTTGAATTAAAGCAAGTTTTAATAGTATGTAAAAACATGATAATTTCAACCCATTTTTGACTAAACGTTATCTTAAATTCACAGCAGAAATATAATTTTACTTAGTAAAAAAAATGGAGCAGAGACTTCTTGGACGGTCTGTTAGTGCATTCATTACCACAGGCAGCCATCTTTGTCCAATCAGAGCACGATTAACATCCGAACACGAATAAACATTGCAGACGCAACTGATGGTCAAGTTCAGAGATACAAAATGGCCGCAGACTGTTAACATGATGCCGAGGCTGCAGCCTTTCCTGGAGCAAGCGGGGGGGGGGGGGGGCAAGCCAGTCTCAGATGAGCCAACGTCTGTCAATCAAAAAGACACGCCTCTTATTCATAATTTCAAGCTTAAATTACATCTAAATGGATGAGTTATAAAATAATCCACCCCCTCAGAGTTGTCACAACTATAAACTTGACCTATTGAACCAAATAGTTTTTTTTTTGACCTCATAGGTCTGCCTTTTACTTTATATGCTTGTTTGTTTTGTTGCTATTTTTATTGTATCCACTAATCATGTAAAGCACCTTGA